>OZ012735.1:512390581-512981732 GCA_963859935.3 Lathyrus sativus
AAACAAAACGAGCGATATCTCTTTTCATACCTGGCCACCAAAACAACTTTTTCAAATCCTGATACATCTTCGTAGCTCCTGGATGGATACTCAGGCTACTACGATGCCCTTCGTCCAAGATTGAATTCTTCAGCTTATCATCATCCGGAACACAAATCCTGCCTCTGAACCTCAACACACCTGCACTATCCAATTTGAAATCATTATCGGAGTCACTTTCGGCTCCCTGCATCAAATCCACCAATTTCACATCCAGCTTTTAGTGTTCTCTTATCATATCCAAGAATTCATTCCTCACTTGCAACTTCCCCAACATCACACCATTTGTCGAAAATTTACAAACCATGCTTAAGTCTCTGAACTGTTCAATTAGCTCCATCTTTTTCACCATCAAAGTCGACATATGAAGTGTCTTCTTGCTCAAAGCATCTGCAACCACATTCGCTTTTCCTGGATGATAGCTTAGACTGAAATCGTAATCCTTCAAGAATTCCAACCATCTTCTCTGTCTCGTATTCAGCTCCTTCTAATCAAACAGATACTTCAAGCTCTTATGATCACTGAATACCTCAAATCTCGAACCATACAAATAGTGCCTCTAGATCTTCAACACAAAAACCACCGCAGCCAATTCAAGGTCATGAGTAGGATAATTCCTTTCACGCACCCTCAATTGTCGCGAAGCATAAGCTACCACTTTTCCATTATGCATAAGAACTCCGCCTAATCCTGTCTTAGACGCATCATAATACACCACAAAAGGCTCACTCGGATTTGGCAAAACCAACACTGGTGCTGAAGTCAATCTCTTTTTCAGTTCCTCAAAACTTTCCTCACAAGCCGCATCCCACACAAAAAGTTGATCCTTTCATGTCAACTGAGTCAATGGCAACGCCAATCTGGAAAATCCTTCAATAAACCTTCGGTAATACCCTACCAAACCCAAAAAGCTTCTAACTTCCGTTACCGTCTTCGGTGGTTCCCACTGTAACACCGCACTCACCTTTGATGGGTCTACTACCACACCGTCACCAAAAATCACATGCCCCAAGAAACTCACGGTCTTCATCCAGAACTCACACTTCGACAACTTGGCAAACAACTTGTTATCTTTCAACACCTGCAAAGCGATCCTCAAATGCTCTGCATGCTCTTCTTCCGACATAGAATAAATCAGTATATCATCAATGAACACAACAACAAACTGATCCAAATAAGAATGGAAGATCTGATTCATATATTCCATAAATACTCCTGTGCATTATACACTCCAAAAGGCATCACCGTATACTCATAATGTCCATATCGAGTTCTAAACGCCGTTTTCTGAATATCACCTTCTTTCACTCTGATCTGATGATAACCCGACCTCAAGTCAATCTTACTGAACACACGAGCTCCCACTAACTGATCCATCAAATCATCAATCCTTGGAAGAGGATATTTGTTCTTGATGGTCACTTTATTCAACTGACAGTAATCGATGCACAAACGCATACTACCATCCTTCTTTTTCACCAACAACACTGGAGCTCCCCACGGTGACACACCCGGTCTGATAAACTTTCTATCCAACAACTCTCCAATATGAGACTTAAACTCGGCCAATTCCTCTTCCAACATCCTGTACGGCGCCATAGAAATAGGCCTCGTACCAGGAACAAGATCAATGCTAAACTCAACTTCTCTCTTCGGAGGCAATTCCATAATATCATAAGGGAACACTTCCGGAAACTCATTCACCACCGCCAACTCACCCAATAACATCTTGCTGTCAATAGATAATGATGCAAACAAAGCAAACACCTTAGCTTCATCTTCCAACAAGACCCTCAATTCCTTATTAGACAAGGAATCCGCCACTGCTTCCTCTTCTGGAGCAAGAAACAACAACACCTTCCGAAAACAATCGATGTAAACTCGGTTGAACTCCAACCAGTTCATACCCAGAATAACATCCAAACCACCAAGTGGTAGACAAATCAGATCTTCCCTAAAATCTCTACCGAAAATAGTCAGTGGACACTTCAAGCACACCAAAGAAGTAGTCACTGAACCAATAGAGGGAGTTTTAATAGTCATCCGCCGCTCAAGAGTGGACGGCAACAAACCTAACCTCTTCACACACTCAACAGAAATGAACGAGTGGGTTGCACCCGTATCAATCATAGCAGTCAAAGGAACATTATTGATAAAACAGGTACCTTTGATAGCATGCTCCTTATCCATCGATTGAGTTCCTACCACAGCAAACACTTTACCACTGACCTGAGGCGCCTGAGTCCTCCTCGGCTTCTCACTATGAGTACTAATATGACCTTTCTCACCGCAGTTATATCAAGTAGGCATATTAGTCTTGCACTCCGCCGTCACGTGGCCCGACTTCCCACACTTGAATCACTTCTTCATCTCATGAGGACAATCACTAACACAATTCCCCGCGGCACCGCACCGAAAACATTTCAAATCCATCGATGCTCTCCGCTCTCTGAACTTCTTATCAACAACAGCCTTTTGTTTTCCCTTATCAGCCGGCACGCTGTAAGGAGTACCACCAAACCTCTGCTTACCCTTACGGTCATTCACAGCCTTATAGTGTGCAATCCTTGCCCGATTGTCATTATCATAAATTCGGCTTCTACTCACCAAC
The DNA here is from genome assembly GCA_963859935.3 of Lathyrus sativus. Lineage (NCBI taxonomy): Eukaryota > Viridiplantae > Streptophyta > Magnoliopsida > Fabales > Fabaceae > Lathyrus > Lathyrus sativus. Next base: position 512,393,232 of record OZ012735.1, read on the forward strand.
TCAGGATAGTTCCTGATCTTCTGACAAGCTATCCCCATCTTGATCTCTGGACGCAATCCGTTCTCAAACTTCAAACACTTAGAAGTCATTGCCTCATCAGTATTGTAATGGGGACAATACTGAGCCAGCTCTTCAAATCTAGCAGCATACTCTGCTACAGACAGGTTACCCTGCTTCAGCTCCAGAAAATCAATCTCCTTAGCACTTCTGATATCCTCCAGAAAATACTTCTCCAGAAAAATCGTCTGAACCACCTCCCAAGTAATGGCAGTTCCCGCAGCCTCCAATCTCTGGCGACTGTTGTCCCACCAAGCCTCACCTTCACCCTCTAACATGTGAGTACCAAACCTCACCTTCTGCTCATCACTACAACCCATAGTCCTGAAAATCTTCTCAATCGCTTTCATCCATTTCTGTGCAGCTTCCGGATCCAAAATTCATCCTTCAAACTTTGGTGGCTTATTACTCTAGAACTGCGTCAAATCTCTGAATTGCGCACCTGCAGCCAGATTCTGAGTGGCCACCACCTGCGCCATCGCTTGCATAGCTGCAGCCAGAGCATCATCATTCCTCCCTGCCATACTTCTCAACCAAAACAACACAAGGTCAAAAGACACACAACCTCTATCCTAAGGACATACTCAAAACACTATACTGGTCGGACGGACCGACCTGCTCTGATACCAACTTGTAACACCCCACTTCCCAAATTAAATAAAATGCGAGTAAATCAATTAAATTATCAGAGTTTCTCTTCCAAAAGTGGTATATTACTTTTCACCAGAATTTCGACAAAAACATTTTATCAAAAGATTTTCAAAATAAGCAGCGGAAAGAAAATTGTTTAGTCATACATACATATATATATATATATATATATATATATATATATATATATATATATATATATATATATATATATATATATATATATATATATATATATATATATATATATATATATATATATATATATATATATATATATATATATATATATATATATATATATATATATATATATATATATATATATATATATATATATATATATATATATATGTATATATATATATATATATATATATATATATATATATATGTATATATATATATATATATATATATATATATATATATATATATATATATATATATATATATATATATATATATATATATATACATCATCTCATACATCAAGTTCGGTCATCAGCCCAAAATATACAAAACATCATCAATAGAATCCATCATCAACACATGATATGACACGGAGTATAAACAAAATCATCAGATAGGCAATAAACTCCCCAAAGCCCCGTGTTACGTATCAGAGCATCCCTACGACTCGACTCGCCACAATCCAAGCTAGCTAAACACCTAGATTATTTGTACTTCCGAAGAAGCACAGACCACAACAACAGCAAAGGGGTGAGAAAACATGATCGAAATATAACGGTAAATATTTACATGAAATAAAGGCAGTAAATAAATACATCATCACCCCACAAATCATCATACACGACCTATTGTCCAATCATCAATCGCGGCATACAATAATGCACAAATGCAACTCAACACATGCATGCGGTACCGACTTAAACTCAAGATAGATCGCATACACTCCATCAGAGCAATGATCTATCCCTACCACGCTTCTCCTGAGCACATATAATCAAATCTCAAGATAGATTGCATACACTCCATCCGAACAACGATCTATCCCTACCACGATTACGGGTGAATCGCATACACTCCATCCGAGCAACGATTCAACTCCGCAATCGCCGATGGACACTTGCCCATCAACCCTCCTCAAGGGAGCAACACGATCCTACTGATCCCGTCATGTATCATGCTATGCATACACCAACATCAAGCACACTAGGTGCACACGATCCTACTGATCCATCATCATACATCGCATATATATATATATATATATATATATATATATATATATATATATACATATATGTCACACAATCAATCAATCGAATTAATCACATTAGACATCGGCAAAACAACCCTATAACACCCAACATACACCCAATATCCTTGTACTATCTCTGTACATCAAACAAATCACAAACATCAACATCAAATGAACACAGCTCAAATAAAACAAAATCCTACTATGTTCACTACCTTGCTCGCTACGCGAGCTCCTAGCGAACGCTCGCTACACGTTCGCCTAGCAAACCTGCTCGCAAATCACACTTCTGAGCTACTGGAAGTGTTCGCTACCACCTCGCTGGGACTTCGCCTCGCGAATCCTTCGCTACACCACTCGCCTAGCGAACCTGCTAGCGAGTACAGAAAAATGGCCACTGGAATGGCTCACGACCTAGCTCTCATAGCGAGCACCTAGTGAATGCTTGCTACTCACTCGCCTAGCGATGAGCTAGCGAGTGTCTGCAATTTCGGAAAAATCCCACTGTGCAGAATCTCAATAGCAGCTCAAAACTCAACAGATTCTCTCTAGATCAGTACCAACAACCTCAACTTAGCATTCTACATAAATTCTACCTAACTAATTCTAAAATCATCCGATAAAACATCAACTTCTGCAGATTAATCCACTTTCGGCTTAAAACCTTAATCTACTCCGAAATATCCAATTCACCCAAACAATCATCAAACATTACATGCAATGATTCCACCATGAACAACAAAAATCAGAAACTTAATCAACCACATGCAATCATCATCATGCAATTCATCATCATCAAAACCTATGGGGTTAAGAACTCCCCAACTACCCTTATTCATGCATTACCAATTTCCCATCTATTTTCTCCCCCCTTACCTCAATAAGCAGCTTGATCGATGATAATCCGCAAATTCCAACAGCTTGATCTTCTTCCTCCTCTTGCTCAAGCTTGCTTCACTTTACCGTGTTCTTCCTTCTCCTTACTTTGATCGTGCCTCTTTCTCTTCAATTCTTTCTAATGCCACTCTTGCCCTTAATCCCAAATAATAACGAAAATCCTATTTTTCTTGTATTCCCAATTAATTCCAATAATATAAATCCTCATAATATTAATATCCATAATAATAATAATAATAATAATAATAATAATAATATTAACATTACTATTAATTATTAATTTATTATCATGATCATTTATAATATATTAATATTAAAGGCCACAACTTCTCAAATAATTAAAATGGGTGTTACAGATGGCGACAACAAAGCTTGAAGATCCTGCTAAGCAGGGGTAGTTAGCTTCCAAGTCGTTTATTGATGCAAGCCTAACTTTCTTGAGAGCTACTTCTTGAAGACTCAGTCATGACATCGTCGATCTGAGCCAGTTACGTCGAGATTTGACAGATCTCTCCAAGAGTTTGAAACAGTGGGGCAAATTGAACTCCACTTTCTCTGTAAAATCCTCTTGAGATGACTCTTCCTCACAAAGCAAGTACTCTGGGGCATGATATTTTTTCAAAATGGCGATTACTATAAAGTCCGTTAAGATCTAAACTAGCTTGTTTCACTACATTCTCCGTGCACCCGATGGATCTTACTCCCGGCGGCTCTTCGCTCCCCAGTAAATCTCATCGTTGCAGAATCTACATCTTAACCATTGCCTCAACACAGTCCCCAGAGAGACTTTAAGCTGACACAGTCCCAACAAGACTTTAAGCTGACAACACTTGTGGGATCCATCAGATTATCCCCAGTGACTCTCAAGACTGCAGAGATGTCCCGGTATCCGCCAAGTGACATATGTTCTGGAAGACCCATTTCTCCGTGGAATCATCTGTTCCTCGGTGAAATTTCCTTACTTTCCTCCGGAATTTTCCCCAATAGATTGCCATATTCTCCCAAGAAGTCAAGATACTGTCCTCAGGAATGTCTGTTGATTTCTCCTAAGTGAGTCTGACGAGCTCTCCGTAGGGAAGTTTGATATATCTTATCCACAGGAAGTCGATGTACTATCCCCAGGAAGTTGTTACGCTATCTCTATGAAGTTGCCTAATTCCACACCTTCCCCATACAGTGGATATTTATTTTATCCCCGGAAGTCTCTGATCCTAAGAGTTCTTTGGGCTGATTATGGTTCATGATAGCAATCCCTCACGTGAAATCATGACATCTTATCCCCATGCGGAGGTCATGGATCCCCATTTGGAGTCATGATATCGTTCTCTCCAGTGAAGTCGTACCATATCCCCCAAGTGGATTAGTTTCTCCCTAGAGAAGTTGGAAGTTTGAAGCCAGATTCGGTTCTACCATCAACTCTTCCTATCCTCGATAGATATACTGTTGCATAGGTTGCAAGGTATTCTTGTCGAGATGTTTATCTCGCCTCATGTCTCCTCTCTCGTCTGTTTTGTCAGCATGTGCATGAGCCTAAGCACTGCATAATCATTGCATGACGTTTTCATACACAGTAACATACACATTAGTATGCACTTTGGCATACGCATTAGCATCTACATTATCTTGCTATCCGGGTTATCCTTTTTTGTTACCAACGAGTAATTGGGTTTGTCCGCTCTCTCCAAGTAGATCGTCAGCCCTAAGCATAAAATACTTGTTTGTTCCAAGTTTCCCCCACATAGTTCAACCCTCGTGGACGATGATTATTTCCATTACCTTTCCACGTCAGGATAAGGTAGTCCCCATTTGAGTTTGTTTCCTCAATGGAGTTTTGTTTGTCCGTTCTTTTTAGCCCAAGTCTAGATCGAACTTCGGTCCCGTCGGTCACTAAACCTACCTGGGAGTGCATTTATTTTGCACTATCTTTCAAGAAAAGCCTTCACAACCCTTCACGGATATGCGGCAGTTCCCGCTTGAGAAGCGTATCATCACACTACGTTTGTCATTACAGTACAAGCATTACAACAACTGGTATGTGACTGTTCTCATCCAAGAAGCCTATCAGTATATCACCTTTATTACAACTTTCATTATACTCTACAATTGATCTTCTCATACAAGGAGTTCATTACTTCATTACAACCTTCATTACAATTTTCATTACAACTTTCATTACAAGCTTCATTATAATTTACCTTACAACCTTCATCACAACTTTCATTACAACCTTCATTAGAATCTTCATTATAATTTACATTACCTGTTACCACCTCTACAAGCAGTTTTCACCAGAGAAGCTTATCCCTGCCACTTTTGCAAATGAGCAGTATTTCTCGCCTGAGGAGCTTATCCTATCTTCGTCATGACTTGCAGCAAATGGCCATCTCCATTGAGCAGTTGGGCTTCTATTTCCCTTTTTATTTTGAAGTGCGGGCAGGTTTTGAAGCTGAATCATATTCAGGAGAGCACAGATCTTGAAGTATGAGAAAGTTCATTTTATCCTTTAGTAAAATAAGAAGCTAAATCATATTCAGGAGAGCACATATCTTGAAGTATGAGGGAGTTTATTTTATCCTTTAGCAAAAGAAGAAATCAAATCATGTCCAAGGAGCACAAACTTGAGACGTGAAGAAGTTTATGTTATCAATCCATTATCCACAGATAAGCAACAATCTCTTTATTTGGGAGCTTATCTAGTTTGGCATATAAGTCCCTTCCGACGATAAGTGGCAGTTCTCTCTCGAGAAAGCTTATCCGGATATTTCCCATTAAAGTCCATTTATTTTGGCATACAACCGGTTTTACCCTGTATATTTTCTACAGATTCCTAAATTTCGTTTGATCCTGTCATGAGGGAGAGTTCCTAGGAGCACGAATGTTATTCTTTGCTCAATGCTCCAGCATCTTGTTAATCGATCCTACAGTCGTGCAGATCCATTTTTATCTTTTACCCTAGAGTATCAGCCGGTCACTCCTGAACCTGTTGGGCAATTACTCATAGATATTCCCCAGTGGAGGCCGTCTCACTGGTACCATCTCCATTGAGGATCCCGTTCTTACTATTCCCTTTCTAAAAGTGACAATCGATCGTGTTCGCACCAGTTGACTATCACTTTAGAATTACCCGTGTCGCGTTGTTTCACCAGTGCGTCATATTCCCTAGTGTGGTTCGTTCATAGCATCTGTCCCCTGTGTTGTCATGTCGTCTGTATCGTTGCATTTATCATCCTATCATACGCATCATACTATATTCATGGCATTGTTAGCATTATCTCTTGTTTCGTTTTGTCCAGAGCATTGCATATCACTGCATATAAGGGCAAAATTGTCGGTTATCTATATTTATATCCCTTTCACCATGATTTCTCGAGCCTCTATCCCTCAAATCATCCGGTGAAGCTATTTAAATAGGGCAACTGTAATACCCCAAATTTTGCCCTAAGATTCGTCGTTTCATTTCGCATTTAATTGCATTTTGCATCGCATGTTGACTAACCACTAACGGGCTGTGCAGTTGGTTGATTTTTGCAGGAAAACGTCATGTGGTGCGCTTTTAAGTCCATGAAGGGTAAAACGGTCATTTGTTTGCAGCCGGCCGTCAATTTACGAATTTTGAGCTGTGGTCAGGAAAGTTGGGCCGTTAAATTTGGTTGGTTGGAATTGTTTAATTGTGAAAGATTTGAGCCGGTCAAAATAACTCGATCCAAGCTAGTGAGTTGAAGTTATCCGAAGAATATGATCGTTTGAGTTTTTCGGATAAAGGTGTTTGCTTGAATTATCGGAAGGTTTAATCGGAAGCTACGTCAGAGATGAGATTAGTCGGACAAATTGGATGAATCGGGAATTATTACTTCATAATTAAATTACTTTTATTTCATTGTTAAAATTTTTATTTTATATCTTAAATTAATTTCATTTCATTGTTAAATCAATTTTAATTATATTTTAAATTCATTTCATTTTTAAATTAATCATGTTTCACTTTTTAAATTAATTTCATTTTTTAAATCGATCATTATTTTAGTTTTTAAAAATCAATCTCATTTGTATTCCATTTTTTTTATCCTTGTTTTTATTTCATTTTAAAATCAAATTTTATTTCATTCTCATTCCACTTTCTAATTTTTTCTAGTTAATATAAAAACTAATAATAATGATAATAAGGGTTTAAGTTTTACAATATGTTAAAATAAAGAATTTTATTAATAATAATAATAATAATCCTTTACAAAAAAAATATAAAAATTAAAATTACAAAAAATATATATATAAATAAAATTTACAAAAAATTTAAAAAATACAAATATGCATTTTTTCCTAAATTAATTCATAAGGCCTAAGTCTGGTTCCGATTTCTCCGACTCTTTCCGAATAGCCGAGCTTCCGATTCTTCCATACCTGTAAAACAAGACAAAAAATAAACTTTAATCGGTTAGTTTCGATACCCTCAGAGTGGTATCATCATTGGGTTCGATTCTTGGCCAATGGCCTATTAGGCGATTTTTTGTTCTTATCAAAGGCCACCAAAAAAAGAAGAGGAAAATTGTTTTAAATAAGCTGTTTGGCCAAAAAGGGATTATACAGAAAAGTGCTTATTTGAAAAGTCGGTTTGAGGAAAGTGATTTTTTCAGGAAGACGGTTTGCCCAAACGGAGCCTTAACGCCAATCTTCCTGAAAAACCAATTCCAACAAAATCCAACAAGTTCAAATAACTCAGTTCAAATCAAATTCAGTTCAAACAATTCAGTTCGAAAAACCAGTTCACAACAAGAAACCAGTCCCAACCAGTTCATGAATAAACCAAAAACCAGTTCATGAATAAACCGAGAACCAGTTCATGAAGAAACTGAAAATCCAGCATCTGATAGCAAGTATCCGAATCATATCTGCAAAATCCATATCCAACATGTTAGAAAGATAACAGAATCCGAAATCAAAGCGTCAAAGCAAATCAACAAACGTAAAATCCAGATCCAAAAGCCAGTAACAATATAACCAAGTTGTTTGCTCAAACTCAACAAAATCAAAACGGATCATCCGTAAAACCTGCGAAAAACCAGGCAACAATTTCGGTCACGATACCAACGAGATCACAGAAAGGCCCACACATCACATAGAAAGAAAAGGATATAAATCAGAGTGGAGGGATTTGAAAAACCCTAACCAAGTTCAGAAGAGGGATCCAAAACGGCGGCTCAGAGATCACCAGGATCCATCATCATTGCCGGACTCAGAAAACCCCAAAAGGTTTCATCATCGTCACCGTGAGTCAGAGAAGAGAGATAAAAAGAAAGAGCTTCAAACCAGAAACGAGAAAGCGGCGAAGGAGTTCGATGGAAAGCTCGTACGGAAGAAAGTGGCCTCAGTTAGAAACATCATTGGCCCGCTACAACATCAAAAGCCATCATCACCGTCGTCCTCAACCGTGGATCCTCGCAAGACGCTTCGAACCAGAAGAGGTGAGCATCTCGGGGGTTTAACTGCTTTTAAATTCTTTGTGTTTTTCAGGGACCAGAAGGCGTCGCGGCGGTGATAAAGCAAGAAAGAGGGACATGCAAGTGAAGTAGAGCTCGCAAATGGAGCTTCCATGGAGTCTCGCCATGGCACTCGTGAAAAGGAAGAAGACAAACGAGCGAGAGAGAAAAGGTCAAGCCGCCACGAAAAAATTGGGGTTCTTTTGAACCCTAATTTTATGTCCCAGCTTTTATATTCGGACCACTAGGTCGGGGCTGGGAAGTGGGTACCCAGCCCGACCCGTTTTGAGTTTTTTATTTTTATTTTTTATTTTTAAAGTTTTTTTTCTTTCTTATATTGTTTTGTTTTATTTAATGCTATAAATAAAGTACCATAAAACTTAAAATTTTTTATTATTAAAAATTTAAAGTACTTTGTTTTATTATTAACTTGAATTTTTATTATTAAAAACTTGAAATTTTTATTATTAACTTAAATAAGTTTCATTATTAAAAACCAAAAAAAAGTTTATTATTAAAAACTTAAAACAATTTTTATTATTAAAGCTTAAAACTCTTTTTTTCATTATAAAAGCTTGAAATCTTTTTTTCTTTATTAAACATTAAAGTTCAATCAATTTTTTTTGAATTAAATAAAATTAAAGCATTTTTTTTTCAGATAAAAAATTAAAACTTTTTTGCAAGACTAAAATTAAAGCTTTTTCTCATGATTAAAATTAAAACATTTTTTCAAATAAAATTGGACCATTTTTGTCAAATAAAAGTGAACTTTTTTTTCAATAAAATTAAAACACTTTCTCCAATAAGATTTAAATATGCTTACAATTAAAATTAAAACCAATTTCTTTATTCAAATTAAAAAAAATTTAGTGATCAATTAGAATATGGTTCCCATTAAAGCATAATACTATTCCTCCTCTTTTCAATAAAAATTCAAAAATAATAAGGTTCTGTTAGCGTTTAGTTTCATCTAACCCCCGTTAATCCGTTTGTTTGCTTCAGCTTATTGTCATTTCCGTTATTCGTATTATTTTTTTGGCATGGATGTAATTTACGCGAGGCCATGGTCGCGGTTGTATTTCGCATTTTTTTGGGAGTTTGTAATTTACGCGAGTGGTCGCGATGCTTTCATTTATTGCTTGTTTTATTTTCATACCGGCCATGTAGTAATTTCGTTGCTTGCATGTTTTTACTGTTTCACCCTCCGAAGGAATTAGGTCTAGACCGTTTGGCCGTCGATTCAATAATCCTAGCCCTTGACCGTTGCAAACCCTAATTAGCCTAGGCGTCCCGCCGTGGACGAGAATACCCTTTACCCTAGAATTAGGTCAAAGAGTCGTCGTACTCTGTTTTAGGGTTTTCCGCCGTAGAATCCCTAATTTAACCTTAATTTCAATCAACAACTTCAACATAGAAATAGGAGTTTCAAGACTCCACGTAAGTGTGTCCTTAAGATACGTTTATTCCCCCATTGAAACATTGACCATAGTCAAGACGTTTCTAACCTCCCTTTCGAGGGGAACTACGATTACTCTGATTCCATTCCCTATCCAGGATACATAGGCACAAGATGCGAATCTTGCCGAGTAAACTTAGGACTAACCCTTAGGTCTTTTAGGTTACTCCATCCCTTAGCTCAATATATACCTCAAACAGATAATAAAATAAATAAACATACAATAAACAAAAGGTTCATGTAGAGTACTACAGAAGTTTAGGATGTTAATACCTTCCCTAAACTTAACCAACCCCTTACCTAGGTCTCTCCCTGCATTGTGTTTACGATGCAAAAAATAGGTTTTTCCTCTTTTGACCTTTTCCTTCGGATAAATCAAAGAGCGGTTGTGAATCAAAAAATTGTGATTCAAATTAATTAATAATTTGATATCCTATTTCCACCGCAACAATAAAACAAGTTTTTCAAACACAACAATGGGGAAAGAAAAACTTGATGCGGGTGGGGATCCCTCTCTAACCCATCATGCAATACATCCATACAAAAGCAATCCCCCTCTTACCTTGGATTTTGCACAAGCAAACTCTTCTCTAATTGTTTTCCTCTCCTCCACTAACTCTAGGGTTTTCATCTTGCCTCTTTCTCAAGTTCTATAAGAATTGGATGAAACCTAACTCTCCCCCACCTTTTAGAATACATATCTAGGGTTTTCTACACAATCCCCTTTAAATACCTCCTTAACTCCCAACACTTTTAATTCACACTATCACCCCAAACTCTCATTGTTCTAGTTTTCTAATTAAATTATTAAAATCATACTAATAATAAATTTAATTTTCCACCCAATCTCCTATTTTCTCATCATTTAATTATTAGCTTATTATTCAAATCAAATCTAATTATTCTAAATCCCAATTTACTCAATAAATCCACATTTATTCCAATAATTCACACATTCATCAATAATCACATGATTTATATATAATAAAATATGAATAATTCACTGAGCGTCATAAAATAAAATAAACCAAAAATTGGGGTGTTACAACTCTCCTCCACTTAACGAATTTTCTTGCTCGAAAATTACCTTAAAAAAACAACTTTGGACATGAATCTCTCATACAACTCTCCATCTCCCTTGTCATGCTTCCACCATCAGGTCCTCCCCACACTGCCTTTACCAACACAATCTCCTTGCCTCTTAAGTTATTCACTTTGCAATCCTCTACTCTCAAGGGAGATGCCTCCATGGTCAACTTTAACTTGTACATCATCCACTTGAATCACATGAGACAGATCAAGAATGTACTTCCACAATTGAGACATGTTAAAGACATCATGAAGATTTGAAAGAAACGGTGGTAATGCCACTTCGTAGGCTACTGCTCTTACTCGCTTCATAATCTGATGCATACCAATAAAATACGGCATGAGTTTTTGAGACTTCAAAGCTCGACCAACACCAGTTACTCGAGAAAAAACACACGATCTCCCTCTTGAAACTCAAGTTCTTTCCTCCTCCTATCATGGTAACTCTTTAGGTAACTCTGTAAAGCTTCCATTTTCTCTTAGATCATCTTGATCTTCTCAGAGGTTTGCTGCACAATTTCTGGTTTAAGCACAACACTCCCATCCAACTCATTTCAACACAAAGGTGTCATACACCTTCTACCATACAAAGTCTCAAATGGAGCCATTCTAATACTTGAATGGAAATTATTTTTGTAGGTGAAACCAATCAACGACAAGTAGTTATCCTAAGCACATCCTTGTTTAAGCACACAAGCCCTCAGCAAATCCTCCAAAGATTGGACGACTCTCTCCATCTGACCTTTTGTCTGCAGATGCAAGGCAAAACTCAACTTGAACTTAGTATCCAACGCTTTTTGCAAACTCTACCAAAACCTTAATGTGAACCTCATATATTTATCCGAAACAATACTCGAGGAATACCATGCAAGCTAACAACCTTCTCAATATACAACTAACTTCTGCAAAGGACAGGCGGTCTTAATCGGTATGAAGTGAGCCGATTTAGTCAGTCTATCAACAATAACCCAAATGAAATCAAATCCATTCATCTTCTTAGGCAAACTTGTCACAAAATCCATGGAAATGTTGACCCACTTTCACTCAAGAATGTTCAACGGTTGTATCAGGCCCAATGACTTCTGATGTTCAATCATTGACTTTTAACAAGTCAAACAAGCATAAACAAACTTGGTTACTTCCCTCTTCATCCCTAGTCACCAAAACAATTTCTTCAAGTCTTGATACATCTTAATGGCAGTGAGAAGAATACTCAGACCGCTCATATGACCTTCCTCAAGAATACCCTTCTTAAGCTTTGGTACATTTGGTATAGAAACCCTGTCTCTGAACCTCATCATACCATTTTCATTGATTCTGAAGTCACCTCTCTTACCTTGATTGATTAACACAAGTCGGTTAACCAATTCCAAATAAACTTTATAACCTTCTATGATCTCTTCAAGGATACCACTAGTTAGCTTCAGCATGCCCAACTTCACACTGTTAGGAGTCTTTTCACATGCCAAACTCATGTCTCAGAATCGCTTAATCAATTCCAACTCTCGAGCCATCAGGATCGACATGTGCAACGACTTCCTACTTAATGCATCAGCTATAACATTGGCCTTAACCACATGGTAACTCAAGCCAAAATCACAATCCTTCAGAAATTTGAGCCATCTCTTATGTCTCACATTCAACTCTTTCTGATCAAATAGACGCTTTAAACTCTTGTGATCATTAAACACCTCAAATTTGGAGCTAAACTGATAATTCCTCTAAATATTCAACACAAACACCGCAACTGCCAACTCTAGATCATGCATAGGATAATTCCTTTCATGAACCCTCAATTGGCTAGAAGCATAAGCCACAAGCTAACTATTCTGCATCAATACACCACCTAGACCCATCTTAGAAGCATCACAATATGCAACAAATTACTCACTTAGATTTGGAAAAATCAAATTGAAGCAGACATCAACCTCCTCTTGAATCCTTGAAAACTCTATTCGTAATGCCCATCCCAGACATAAGCCTAACCTTTCTGAGTTAATTGAGTCAAAGACAATGTTAACTTTAAAAAGTCTTCAATAAAATTCCTATAATAACCAGCCAAACTAAGAAAACTTCTAATCTTTGTAACAGACTTCAGAGTCTCCCACTACAACACAACATATATCTTTGATGGATCAACAACAATACCATCACTCGAAATCGGTGACTTAGGAAAGTCACTTCTTGCAACCAGAACTCGCACTTGGGAAACTTTGCATACAACTTTTTCTCTTTCAAGGTCTGCAACACAAATCTTAGATGTTCTGTATTATCTTCATCGGACTTGGAATATATCAGAATATTATTGATGAATACAACCACAAGCTGATCTAAGTAAGAATGAAATATTCTATTAATGTACTCCATCAACACTGCAAGTGAATTAAACACACCAAATGTCATCGCCGAATATTCATAATTACCATACCTCATTTTGAATGCAATCTTCAAAATATCTTGTGGTTTCATGCAAATCTAATTATAATTTAACCGCAACTCAATCTTGCTAAACTCATAAGCACCAACCAACTGATCCATCAAACCATCAATCCTATAAAATTATACTTGTTCTTAATCGTCACTTTATTCAATTGTCAATAATCAGTGCTAGATGATAGGCTTCAATCTAGAGGGGGGGGGAATAAATCACAAGAAGCAACTTCAAAATAGAGAGAAAAAGGTTGGAAGGTGAAGGAAGGTACATAAAAAGTAGTGGACCCAACAAAAAGTAAAAGCCCAAGCAAATCAAGTGGACCGAAAGACACCAAGGAGGATAAAATCAATTTAGTTGATAATTCGGAGAGGGGGAAAATTCAATTAAAGTAAATCCTATTATTTTGAATGAATGGATTCATTACAAGAATTAGGGGGAAACTAACAAATTCACATGGCGATATCGAGAGAGTAAAATAAACTAAAGTAAATCCTATTATTGTGAATGTAAGGAAACAAACCAACAACTTGGGATTAATTAATAGAGATACTCGTGTCATGATCAAAGAAACCAGGAAAATTACTAACTAGGACTCAAATACACCAGCGAACAAAAACAAAGATCAAATTGGTGAAGAATTGAAGACAAAGATTGACATAATGTCAAGAACAATAGTAAGCAACAAGAAGTTGCACATATAACCAGAAGGGCAAGCAACACAAATGTACAAAGATAGAAGACTAATAAGATATGATATTTTGGAAGAAAATAAGAAGTACTTGAGGAAGAGGAGAAAAGAGAAATTGAGGTGCACATGCAGTCAACACAATCTAATGAAAGATAAGGTAACATTTTAATTGGATTTTAACTTGGTAGGTAGCTATATGGCGGAAAAAAATTAGACATTGTTACATGAGAACATGAGAAAAGTAGTAAAAGATGTGTGAAATATAGGTAATGACTTTGGTTTAAATTTTACAGTAATTAGAGAGGTAGGTGAAGGGGAAACAAAATCAAGTTAGATAGAAGGGTAGTTGACAGGAGAAAGGATAAATAATATAGAAATCAATTATACATGAAGTTGATTATCTATAATATAAGGATAAATAATATAGAAATCAAACATGTCAAATCTCAAACTAACTAATTGAGGCTTCCAACTCCGGCACAACCACAACAGCAACCAACTTTATATCACTTATCAGATGATTCCTCTTATGTACTTCAAGTTCCCTTAAAGCATAACCAAAACTCGCTGAAGTTTCACTTAGCATATCAACAAGGCATCATAAACACAACAAATGGTCTTGTCGGGTTCGGCAAAATTCAACACACGATACATTTTCAATTTTCTGCTATAATTGAACCAGGTACAGACCTCAAAACAATTTTTCCTAGAAAGAGCACCTCGTTATCTTTCCAACACTTCGAACGAGGGTCAAAACGGACATACGGTTCAAGAGTTATGAATTTTCGAAGTTTCTCCAAAACAAAATTTTTCTGCATAAAGGCTGCTACGGGTTTGAGCATCTTCGCCCGAAAATCCGACCGATTTAATTATTTTCTTCGAAAAAAACACATACTTATTCATACCAAACATATATTAGTGATTTAGAACCATCAAACGTGAAATCTACGACTTCCTATTCCAATCCGAATCTGAAATCCTCAAATCTCTAAAAATGCAAAAACTTACAAAAAGTCAATCAAATTCGATAAAACAGCATACTCGATCACGGCCTAACATTACCCGACACAACGGCGTAATCTATTCCAACTTTCGTCCGTAAAAACATTGATTCCGTAAAAAACTGCGATCTCAGAATTCGACGTACGGCAACAATTTCACACCTAGAAGGTCATTCGACACATCTTCAACTCTTGGAATATTTAAAGGTCTAATTATACCAATATTACATTCCACATCTTACTTTCTTTAATAATCATCAGAAGTCAATGCCCACCTTTAATCTACTTGACCTCACAATCTGCTGCCTTAATACACACACCAGACACAAGTCTCAAAGCTACTCAATCAATTTAGTTCTTTGACCATCCAAACGGACATATAATATAGAGCTCTCAATATCAGACTAGTTTCTGTAACTAAGTCGATCACAACTCCACTTCACTTCTTGGCTGTATATCACTATCTCGCCAGGAAAGTTTCCGGGCAAACACAATTAACTGGTAAACCACCAACTTCTCCACTTCCATCAACACTCACAATTTCCATCAAAATTAAACATCTCGGCATCATCCTACACCGACTCATCAAAACAATTCTTAAACACTTAGCTTAGCTCAAGACAATTCGCTGCTCACGCCATCTAAGCTTGCAAGACACGTCTATCCCATCCAACACAATCCTAACTACTATTAACAAGCGATTAAGGGCGATCAGTTCCTCAATTTGTCAATAGACAGCCGAAAATCATAATGGGGTATAAACCATCTTTACCAAACTATAAGAGTGTTCAACCACACACTGAGCTACAACTCCACACTTGCAGCATCCTGGAGAAGCACAAGCTTCTCCCCCACTTGAATCATTGTCGCTCCTGCAGACAAAGGTTCCATCACAAAACATGTACCGACAGTGTTTTCACACACATGTCGCATACCAGGGAATACACAACATTAAACAACTTGGCCGGAAGGATCGACCTGCTCTGATACCACTATTGTAACACCCCAATCTAACCCGACAGATAATTAAGGAAAACAGAATCAAAGTGCAACAAATTTTGTAAACATGAAGGTCGTAAGGGGCTGTCACGACTGTGACGGTCATGACGACCGTAAGGAAGTTGTGACGACCGTCACATCAGCAAATTCTGGGGGTTACAATTTCAACTCACAGAAACATACATTTCACAACTCGATTAGACAACATGCATTTAGTAATGATACATAGCACAGGAGCTTGGATGAACATACAACAATAACTTGATTAACATTTTGATTGCAAGGCATCTTATTAATTTGCAGCGGAATATAAAACATTTCCAACATTTAGAATGATTAAAGCAAAACCATGAAACTTGCAACAAAACTTCATTAAAATTCAGCAAGTAATTATCTTGCATCAATTCAACATAAACAACGAGTTTCAACCATAAAAATCAGCACTACTAATTCCTCGGTATAGTGCATCCAACCAACATTTGGCACTTAACAGCAGCCACCAATTTAATGAAAAATACTTGATAAAATTCAGCAACAAGGAAATTAAATAAAAGAAATAACATCAATCGTTCATCCCTCCAAGAGTGCTACGTATCAGAGCGACCAACAACCTTAAACGAAAAGCTACACTTTATTCCGGATTACCTGCAAGTTACCACCAACGGAGGTAACATACAACGTAAAGGGTGAGATATCAACAATATAACATAAGGCATGATAAAAGTCATGTCAGAATATTATCACAACATTATAATTCCAGCAGTTCGCATAAATATTAGTAATAATAACTACAACAACTCTTTATTCATAACCACAACAATTATCATCATATCTCAGCAACTCATCAAAACAACTCAACAACGCAACTCAACAATGCGACTCAACTGTGCATATGCATGTGGTACCATTTTGGGAGACAACACTCCACAATAATTCGGGAGACAACTCTCCACAATAATTCGGGAGACAACACTCCACAATAATTCGGGAGACAACACTCCACAATAATTCGGGAGACAACACTCCACAATAATTCGGGAGACAACTCTCCACAATCATTTTATTTTGTCATTAAAGACACAACCGTCGCCAATCCAGGCCAAATGATATGCTATGAGATGCAACTATTATGGACTATAACACAACAACAACAACTGTGCAACAACCGTGCAACAAGGCATCACGCATACAACCAATTATCCATAACAGAAACATCACATTTCGCATACATCATGTACTCACCACTTCAACCTGTTCATATAAGAGAACTACCAACAGTATCGTCCCTACGAATAAGACTCTAACACATTTTCGCAGAGAACAATTAAAACAACCTTGTCTCTACAATTGAGAACTCAACAGCATTTTCATGTCAGAGAACAACTGGCAACATCATTACTACAAATAAGAACTCAACACAATTTCATATACCTTCATACGGGTAATATAACTACAACTTATCCACATAATCCAAGGAGAATATTATAATAACATTTTCTCAACAGTGACATAACAACTTCATATACATCAAGTATTCATCATTTCAATCTGTTCATGTAGGGGAACAATAACAACATACTTTCGACAATTAAGAATTCAGCACATTATCGTAAGAACAACATTACAACTTTTACTCACTAAATTAATTATAGTTCCTGAAGAGGTTCGTTAACTACGGGGCAACTAATCTTGCCTCATTAAGGGCAACCATACAACATCGTACAACACTGACGATATAACACATTCATTCCTACACAGAAAAACCTCGTCCCTAACATTTATCGGGTAGCGGGAACTATATCTATGATTCGATTCCCTACCTGAAGTCGATCAAGTAAGAGCATCATAGCAACCTTTTCTCAACAAATGGGAAATTAGCGCGTGTCGGCGTCGTTTCCCAACATTACTACATAAACTAATGACATAACACTAATGCAGGCGTAGACAAACATTAACCCTTAGTATTTCTCAACCTACGGGAACATTTACCCTTAATATTGCTCAACCTTCAGGAACATTACTACGGGAACTTTACCACGGGACATTTCCACGGGAATATCACTACGGGAACATTACTACGGGAACATTTCCACGGGAATATTACTACGGGAACATTACTACGGGAACATTAATCCTTAATATTTCTTCAACTTACGGGAACATTACTGTCGCTACTGCGAAAATCGGTGCCGGCGAAATAGAAGAGTCGCCACCGTGCGTTATTTATCCCAACGGGGGGAAAGGAAACGCTCGAAGTAAACCTAACTCAAAGACGGTAAAGGAATGGTCATCGCAACCAAATCCTGGATTCGGGAGTCGGTTACGCAAGGGGAAGGTATTAGCACCCCTCACGTCCGTCGTACTCGACGGGATCCACGCTTGTTTTCTAGTACGGATTGTTATTCTATCAACTAAAGGTCAAGGGTTAAAAAGAAAAAAAATGACTCGGCAAAGTATCGCACTTTATGCCTACGTATTCCCGTCTGAAACGAGAAATCAGAGTCAATGTAGTTCGCCTACCTACGGGAAAGGAGGGGAAGGTTGCTCGCTAGGATATGGCATCCTATGCCTACGTACTTTCATACAGCATGAAAGATCAGAGCAAACGTAGTTCGGGCTACGGAAGACACATGCTTGTCTGGATGTTTTTTTATCTCCTTATGAAAGGGTTTTTCCTGATTAAGAGTCCAAGCGGACAAAAATGACGTTTTGATGTTTGTTTTCAGTCTTTTACGCAAGAACTGTCTTTTATGATGTTTGCAATCTCTAACGCACTAGAGACTATGATTTGAGGGTGACTACGTCGTATGTCACCCTAAGGGTAACACACTAAGTAATCAGCTTACTGAAGAGCGACCCTCCAGCAACCTTTCTCAAATAGCTTAAGGCTCGTAGCGTACGACATCGATCATCCTTATTACTGTGTTTTGAATTGTTCTGAGATAGAAGAGAAGTCTAAAAACCTAGGGTTTGAAAGGGGAATCAAAACTACCCTAATGTTATCATGCATGGATTGCAACCTAATTTCTGTCATAATTCCCTCCTGCGCATAGGAAATCAGAGATCCTAGGGGATACACGGAAAAGAAACAGCGTATATACAATAAAGCAGTAAAATGCATGAATGCAGCAATACAAGCGAGGCAAGGGAGTCCCACTCAACCTCGAACCTGAGAAAACAATAGGCGAAGTGAAACAGCTTCACTTCAAACCTAAGGGAAAATCAACAGACAATATAGCAAAGGAAACCACACCCAACAACAGCTCAGACAGCAACACCAACTTCTACAGCAAGCAGTTCAAACAGCACCAGCTCTGGCAGCTACAGTTGATTAACAGCAAAAGGTTGACAGTAACAACTTCAAGCAAGACCCTATCTTTACTTTCCAATGATGTTTAAGCTTCAGGCAAGCTCTTATCTCCCATAATCTTTAACTTTAGCAAGCACTGAACCCCAGCCAACAAACAACTTCAAACAGTAGTAAAACCCTAAACTCCAACAGATATTCAGCTTTGACAGGCATAAGCTTCATCTTCTCCAATCATCAATACACTTCTTATCTTCAATAGGCTCCCATCTTCAATGCAGACACTCACAGGAGAGAATCAACTTAATAGATGAAGTTGGAATGTTAAGATGCTTAATGATAACCCAGGGAAATCACTAAGATCTTATCATAGCAAGGGAGAGGCATCCTCAAGGTTCTACCCAATCAAAGCATGCTCTACATCCCTCCTAAGGAGATATGGAACTCTTTTAGGGGACCTTATGTCATAGGATGGAATAGAGGCATAAGAAGCTCTCTATATTTGACAAAAGAAATCAGTCTACTCTAGAGCTCTGCCTATATCTCCTATCTCCTAAGCCTTCATCAAGAAATCTTCAAGCACAAGCAACTTCAAGCTCCAAGCATCATTATTTGTCTTCAATCCTCCCCAAGGTCTTCACATACTCCTCAAGCCAAGCACAAGCCCCAACACCCAAAGAAAAGGCCTAAAACCCCTCAAACCAAACAATATCCCAAGAGGGAAACACACCAATATCAACCAACTTGCAAAAATCAAATAAAATGTAAAAAACTCATCATAAAATCCTAAATTAATTTCTAAGGGACCCTAACTAAGTACCCTATACCCCACATAAACCCCAAGGCCTAACTCAAACTAAAAACCCCAAAACTATGTGTTGAAATGCACCTACGTCAAGTTGAAACCCTAATTCTAACATACTAAAGTTCCTTATTCAAAACTAACTAAAATTAAATCACAAAAATGTGATAAATTTCCAAGGGGAACCTAATACTATATAATAACCATAGGAAAAAGAATCACAACAAAAATCAAAGTGAAATGATCATACTAAATTCAGCAAATAACATGTATCAAATGAAAATGAAATAAAAGCTATTAAAAGTAAAAATAAACCAAAAATAGAAAAATGCATGAAATGACATTTTTATTCTTTTATAATTTTCTTTATGTTTTCATGAACATAGGGAAAAAATTCCCAATTAAAAATATTAATTTTCCAATTAGTTATGAATTTTCAAAGAACTTAAAATAAATGTGAAAATATAAGAAAATATGAGAAAATGTAAAACATGTGTGCCCAATAGCAATTATAAACGGTTCAGATCCAGATATGGGCTCAGAGGGGGTATGGATAGAAAAGCTCACTAGGCCCAAACATTATTCAGAAAATGGAATGGAAAATATAAAGGAAAATGGAAAAGTTATGTGGCAAATAGCAATAAAACTATGTGTATTTCTCAACTGGGCCTGGGAAAGGGGTGCGGATATCAAATTAACCTAAGCCCACCCAATTTCCATTAAGTGAAATGGGGCGTTTTGATCTTCAGAGTCCCCTTCACAAACTTGGAATCACGCGTGCCCGTTGGATCTTGCTTCCAGTCAAAGTCTTCCTCACATCCAATGGTGGTTAGATCATCTTCTTCATTTGAACCTTGGAGGGAAATGAAGCCATGGAAGCTCAGAGTTATGATCTCCATCTTCTTCCAAATCGTGCCCCCTCAAATCTTCATCAAAACTCAAAAATGAAAACCCTAACTTACTCCATTTTTCACCAGCAATTCAATCATGGCATTCATAATCATTGAAACACTCTCCTTCTCCAAACACGATGGGAATCTCATAAATCACTCAAGAACCAAAACTCATCAAACTTAAAATTGAGTAGCCTAAACTCTTCACCATGCTTCACTGAGTATTTCTAGCCATCAAACTAAGATTATAACACCAAGAATGCCAAGATACGATCATGAACAAAAATTGCATCACTCCACTAATTGTCTCTAAATCGATCCTAAAGCTACTAGAAAGCTTCATACACTAACCTACATTGAATCTAACTAATTAAAACAGATTGAAACTACCTAAATCATGCCATGGATTGAAGTTTACATACCTGCAAATTTCAGATGAACAGAGTCCTCAAACCTTCAAATCAATCCCTAAAAGCTTCCAGATTCCTTCAATGGAGTATAAGCAAGCTTCTATATGCAAAGAACTTGATTGAAATGGCTTGAATCTTTGAATTCGATTCTGAGTTGCAGATGAAAAATTTCAAAGGCTATCACACGATTCTTCTCCAATCTTGCTCAATTATCCATCTGGAATCATTCACCAATGCTTGATCAAGGTTCTGAGATCAAAAGAATGGCTTGAATGTGGTTGAAACTTGTAACTGAATTCTGTTTTACACATGGAAGTTTCAAATTGCAATCTCACAAATCTCTCCCAATTCTCTCCAACTCTAGCTTTGGATCACTTCATATGCATATATAGAGTGTGAATGAAGACTCTAGAATCTTCTGGATCAATCCAATGAGAAAATCAACTTCTCATGCCATGGAAATCTCATCTCATGCTATGCACATACCATCTCATGTTTTTAGCTTGTATTCACCTTGTTCTGAGTTTAAATTCTCTCCAAATGAGATTTTGGAGGTGTTAGGATACACTAAAGCCTTGCATTTGCCTTGAAGTGTGGTTTTGCAATTGTGCCTTATGATTCAAGTAACCCATTTACAAAGCAAGTCATAAAAATAACCCTCAATTCAAAATTGTGGCAATGTAAATGTTCTAAAAATGCATTTTACAATCAAATTGGTATGTCATATGGCTTGGTTTGGTTTTGTAGGTCAAAACCCCTAATTTTCAACTTTGGTTCATTTAAATTTCACCTTCATTTTAGGCCATTTTTATGATTTTGTGAAGCAAGCCATTCCAAGTTCTCATGACCTCCTCTCTAGCCTAAAAACATCATTTTTAACACATCTCATGTTGAACATTTTTCCATTTGAGGAGTGGAAGATGGAGATTTTGACCTATGTTGAAAAATGACCTGTAATCCAACTTTCCCAAAATACCCCTGGATTGCCAAGACCATAACTTGAGTTCCACAAATCCTCTTGAGGACTTCTAGTACTCAAATTAAATCTAAGATCAATATCTACAGCTCTTATGTTGGCCAAGAATCCATTTGAAAACTCCTTGATGGGCAAAAGTTGCTTGGAAGTCAAGTGACTTTCACAGATAAATTTCAATGTCCTCTAGGGACCCATAACTTTAAAGAACCATAACTTGAGCTCTACAAATCTTCTTGAAGACTTCTAGTACTCAAATTAAAGCTATTTAGAAGATCTACAAGTTTCATGTTGACCAAGAATCCATTTGAAACTTTCATTTTGACGTATCTGGCTTGGAAGTTAGGCCTAAATTAGGGTTTTTTACACTGAAACCCTAATTTAGTAACTCCTCTTCTTCTTGATTCCTTTTGATTTCTCCTTGGCACAACACCACACATGTATACACATATCAATTCATGAACTCCACATCCTTCAACTAAGCCTTGATGCTCTTCAATCACCCAGTTGACCTAGGGTTGACCTAGGGTTGACCCAGATGAAACTCTAGTTGACTGCACTTCAATTGTGGCTCTTGTACTTGAATTAATGGCTTGTCTCATCTTCAAAATGACCCTCTAGGTCTTACATGATCTTTGTACACATTCCATACCCTCAGTCATGACTCACACATTCATTGATGCTCTTCAACACCCCAAGATTAGGAGAGAAATCCACTGGTTGACCCTCAAACTTTTCAAAGCTTCAACTCATTTCTTGATTACTTGGATGGTCTTGAACTTGAATAAAACCCCTTGATGGGCCTCATTCTAATAAGAATGGGACTTGATCCCTTGTTAGATGACTTTTTATGCTATGTTATGCAAATGATTGAACTATGTACATGACTTAGTATGCAAATGATAATGCAATTGAAACATAACCCAGGTGAAATAGGTTGAGCAAATTTTAGGGTGCAACAGCTGCCCCTATTCAAGCGACTTGGACCCGACTGGGTGAAGAGCGAACGACCTTCAACCATTTGAGGTACGAGACTGTTGAATACCAAGAACCCGGAAATTTGCCAACCGCAGAAATAAACTGCACCACTGCTTGGGAAACACCATTCATCAATTAAACTTGATTGTTATGGTAACAACTGATCAATCACCTGATACGGATCTGATTTCAACACTAACCGCCTGTGCAGCATCAAACTTGTCAATATATGAATAACCTGGATGACTTTACTGGGGAAGTACTTCTGTCAATAAAACATGACCCTGCCAACGATACAGGAAAATAACTCCTCCATCACTACGGAAAATCACTCCGCCACCATTACGGGAAATAATATGGGAAAATAACACCGCCATCACTACGGGTAATACTCTGCCATCGCTATAGGAAAATAACACCGCCATCGCTACGGGTAATAACACCGCCATTGCTACGGGTAATACTATGTCATCACTACAGGAAAATAACACCGCCATCGCTACAGGTAGATTACACCGCCATCGCTACGGGTAATACTCTGCCATCGCTACAGGAAAATAACACCGCCATCGCTACGGGTAACAACACCGTCATTGCTACGGGTAATACTCTGTCATCACTACAGGAAAATAACACCTCCATCGCTACGGGTAGATAACACCGCCATCGCTACGGGTAATACTCTGCCATCGCTACAGGAAAATAACACCGCCACCGCTACGGGTAATAACTCGGATACATCTTTTCTGCCTATCTTTGCAGCAGCTAGCTCCATCAATCACATGGGTAACACAATATGAGTCTAGTCTTCCAATTTTCAGTGCTGACATGGCAGGAAATCTGAGAAGGACTCTACTGGGGATTTTCTGAATCCAAACTGCCAGACACCTACTTTGACATAGGCGGCAACTTCCAAAAATCGATTCACAAAATCTTTTGATAACGACATAACAACAACCTTGAAGAAATACTCCGCTGGAGGGGGAAGAGAAACTTAAACAAGCAATTCTGTGGGGAATAAGACGAACATTATCATCCCACGCTGAGATATTTGGCAATTGATCTGAGCAAGAGCTCTCTTCGCCTGTAAGGGAAACAACACTTGAAAACCAAAGGTTAACCAACCTGGCTTATGTTTCAAAATGCGCATGTTTGACAATGGCGCAATGCTCCGTACAACACGGATATGCTACGTGTTTTTGGGTAGGTGCAAATATGACACTATATGCAAATGCGAATGCAGGCTCAAGCTGCTGGGGAAACCCTGACAAGCTTGCTTAGTCAATACGGAATGCTGAAGATGACTACCACCATTTTGGGGATGAACGGGTATCATAAAGTCCTCTGGCAAAATAAATGCCAGACATACAACCAACTCCATCGGGGAGAGATTAAACTTCGACTTCCACTGGGAGGAAAGAACAACATCTGCTGGGGAGAGTAAACCAGCTGGGGAAGAAACGACTCTCTTGGGAGAAAGTAAACTGACTGAGCAAGAAACGACTCAGTTGGGGAACGTCCTTCTGGAGGAAACGATGCTGCCTGGGCACAACTCACAAACTCGGAACTACCACTGCGCTGAATATAATCCTTCTGAACCAACTATGACTTGGTTAAACACTGCGGGCATTCTCCCAGCTGGGGATTGATCATTCACATACTCGACTCTCTGGGGAATGCAACCTCTGCAGGGGATACTAATTTTGACTGGCTGGGGACATCCTCGGGGGATAAGCTGCGACTAGCTGGGGAAATTGATCTCGTCGATAAGGGACAAAGATCATCCCATCTTTTAAAGATGATGTGCGACCTACATGGAGATTGGCGTCGCACAAAGTTAAGTCTTTCACCACGAACCTCCGGCTGGGGCCACAATTTCTGATTGTCCGCTTTAAGGGCGAGAACCCTGCAAAACACAAACGAGACAAGACAAATCTATACAACCAAATCTATTCGGGTTAGTGTCCATGACATTACTTCAGTCAATTTGAAGTTTTATCAATCATTGGCAAGGGCCAGCAAAGTTATGCATATGCAAGTTTATCAAAACATCGACGTTTTCCACATACAAAGCAGTAAAGCACAAACATCAAATATTGAATAACATGTTTTATTAATAACAGGCCTCTGAATAGGCAAAGTTTTGTACATTGGATGCAACTCCTGAAAAGAGGAAGTTACGCACACACACATACATATATGCACAAGAAGCATAAAAATACAAATATAACTCGAATTTGTACACATGTCAGCAACATGGTGCAGACAAACATCGTGAGCTGATCCTCCTATGACTCACCTGACTTTGGCGCTTTCCCGGTATAAAATTTTCGGAAGAGATTGTGTTGGATAAACGAACCCTCAGGTGCTCCCCAAACCACTAAGCAATGCAGGTATCTAATTCGGACCGCAGTCATTTGCTTTTTAAATCCCTAACTTTTGCGTGAATCGCCCTTTGCGGGTTTTCAATTCACCGGGATACCCTTTTTTGCCAAAGCCGCCCAATGTAGGTTTTCGACTTCGCGGGTGTACATCTTTTCAATTTTATCCCTAACTTTTGCCCGAACCTTTTATTCTGTTTTTGGTTCGCCGGGATGCCCCATTTTTGCCTGGACTCTCTTTTTACTAGTCCAGCGGGTCTCTTTCAAGCAAAGTATTTTTTAACTACGTCTGAATTCACAGGCAACGTAAAGTCTTCACCATCCATGGTAGATAGTAGCAAAGCTCCTCCAGAGAATACTTTCCTGACAACGTATGGCCCTTCGTAGTTAGGGGTCCACTTGCCCCTGTGATCTGTTTGCGGCGGGAGAATCCTCTTCAGCACAAGGTCACCCGTCTGAAAGCTTCGCGGACATATCTTCTTATCGTATGCTTTCTTCATCCGGCTTTGATATAACCGACCGTATGCGAGAGAAGCTAGCCTCTTCTCATCCATTAAGCTGAGCTGATTTAGTCTATCTTTAACCCATTCTGCCTCGTCAAGTTGGACATCTCGTAAAACCCTTAAGGAAGGAATCTCAACCTCCAACGGTAACACTGCCTCCATTCCGTATACCAACAAAAAAGGGGTTGCCCCGGTTGATGTGCATACCGTCGTACGATAACCGTGCAAAGAGAAAGGTAGCATCTCGTTCCAATCCTTATACGTCACAACCATCTTCTGAACAATCTTCTTTATGTTCTTATTGGCCGCTTCAACAGCGCCATTCATTTTGGGTCGGTAAGGAGAAGAGTTGTGATGCTCAATCTTGAAATTCTGGCACAGCTCTTTCATCATCTTGTTATTCAAATTCGAACCGTTGTCGGTGATAATCCGCTCAGGGATTCCATATCTGCAGATAATATCTCGTTTGATAAATCTGGCTACCACTCGTTTGGTGACATTGGCATATGACGCTGCTTCCACCCACTTGGTGAAGTAATCGATTGCCACCAAGATGAACCGGTGTCCGTTTGATGTTGTAGGCTCGATCTTTCCAATCATATCAATTCCCCACATCGAGAACGGCCACGGTGATGACATCACATTCAGAGGACTTGGGGGTACATGGACCTTGTCCGCATAAATTTGGCATTTATGACACCTCTTTGCAAACTTGAAACAGTTTGTTTCCATAGTTATCCAGTAGTAACCTGCCTGCAGCAGTTTTCTCGTCATAGCATGCCCACCAGCATGTGTACCAAATGTACCCTCATGTATCTCTTCCATGAGCAATTTTACTTCTTTCTCATCTACACAGCGTAGCAACACCAAGTCGTGGTTTCTTTTGTATAGGACACCGTCAGGATTCAAATAGAAATTGCCAGCCAATCTGCTGAGAGTCTTCTGATCTCGACTAGATGCCCCAGCTGGATATTCCTTGTTCTTCAGGAAATTCTGGATGTCCAAGTACCATCAGATGCTTCGTCAATAGCAAATATGAAGGCAGGCCTATCGAGCCGAGAGATAACAATCCGGGGAGCCTCGTTCCAAAAGTTAACTTTATACATGGAAGACAATGTCGCCAGGGCGTCAGCCATTTGATTTTCTGCTTGCGGTACATGATGCAATTCCACCTTGTCAAAGAAAGGCAACAATCTCCTTGCATAATTCATATATGGTATCAAATTGGGCTAACGTGTCTCCCATTCTCCTTTTATCTGATTCACCACCAGAGCCGAGTCTCCGTACACATCCAGATGTTTGATTCGCAAATCAATAGCTTCTTCAAGACCCATGATGCAAGCCTCGTATTCAGCTTCATTATTGGTGACCGGAAAGGTCAATCGAGCAGTAAATGGGATATGCGACCCATGAGAAGTAGTAATGATTGCCCCTATTCCGCTACCATAGGAGTTCACAGCTCCATCAAATATTAACTGCCATTTGGAACCCAATTCTGGTCCTTCGTCTGGCAACGGTTCTTCACAATCTTTAATCTTTAGGTACATGATATCCTCGTCAGGAAAATCAAACCTCATCGATTGGTAGTCCTCCACAGGCTGCTCCGCAAGGTACTCTGACAAGACGCTACCTTTAATAGCCTTTTGTGAGACATACTGAATATCATATTCGGTTAACACCATCTGCCATCGGGCAATTCTTCCGGAGAGTGCTTGCTTCTCAAACACGTATTTGATTGGATCCATCTTTGAAATGAGCAGGGTTGTATGATTCAGCATGTATTGCCTCAAACGTTTGGCGGCCCAGGCTAGCGCACAACACGTTTTCTTGAGCATTGAGTATCTGGACTCACAATCTGTGAACTTCTTACTCAAATAGTAGATCGCATGCTCTTTACGTCCTGTCTCGTCGTGTTGACCAAGAACACAACCCATACTTTTCTCCAGAACAGTCAAATACATGATCAACGGTCTCCCGGCCACTGGGGGTATCAAAACAGGAGGTTCCTGCAAGTATTCTTTTATCTTATCGAACGCCTTTTGACAATTTTCATTCCAGGCCACAACCTGGTCCTTCTTTAACAGCTTGAATAATGGCTCGCATGTTGCGGTTAAGTGAGATATGAACCGGGCGATATAGTTCAACCTCCTTAAAAACCCGCGTACTTCTTTTTCTGTTTTAGGCATCGGCATTTCTTGTATTGCTTTTATTTTCGCAGGATCAACCTCTATTCCTTTTTCGCTCACGATAAACCCCAGCAGTTTACCCGATCTTACCCCGAAGGTGCACTTGTTAGGGTTCAGTCTCAGCCTGAACTTCCTAAGCCTCTTGAATAATTTCAGCAGATTAACCAAATGCTCCTCCTCCGTTTGGGATTTGGCAATCATATCATCAACATAAACCTCAATCTCTTTATGCATCATGTCATGAAAGAGAGTCTTCATAGCACGTTGATATGTTGCCCCAGCGTTCTTCAATCCGAAGGGCATCACTTTGTAACAGAATGTTCCCCAAGGAGTAATGAAAGTAGTCTTCTCCATATCTTCTGGCGCCATTTTGATCTGATTATAGCCCGAGAAGCCATCCATGAAGGAGAATACGGAGAATTGAGCAGTGTTATCAACCAGCACATCGATGTGAGGAGGTGGAAAGTCATCTTTCGGGCTCGCCCTGTTCAAGTCACGGTAGTCTACGCACATTCTCACCTTACCGTCTTTCTTTGGAACGGGCACAATATTAGCGACCCATGAGGGATATTTTGTAACAGCTAGGAAACCAGCATCCCACTGTTTTTGAACTTCCTCCTTGATCTTCACAGCCATGTCCGGTCTAGTTCTTCGGAGTTTCTGCTTAACCGGCGGACATTCTTCTTTCAGCGGCAGCCGGTGAACAACCATATCTGTATCCAGCCCAAGCATGTCCTCGTACGACCAAGCAAAAATATCACTGTACTCTTTGAGCATCTCAACCAACCTTTGCTTGATGTCGTTCTGCAGCGCAGCCCCTATACGGATGTTTTTCTCGATCCCTTCCGACCCCAAATTGATAATCTCAATGACTTCCTCATGAGGCAGAATGATTCTTTCTTCTTGTTTCAATAACCAGGTCAACTCCTCTGGTACGTCACCATCTTCAACAATCTCTTCCTCAGCCTGAAATACCGGGTGCTCGAAGTCGAAGTGAGTCATAGGCGGTTCATAGATGTCATCTGAAATAGTAATCCTCCAAAGGAAATGGTTAAATGCTTCAAAACGCATACAAAGCAAATAACCACGTTGCCATTTTATTGTAAAAGATAAAAACGGGAAAAACAGGGATCACAACATTTGTATACAAAAACGCCTTTATTCATGACTAAACAATGTACTGTACATAACCAAAATGGCCCTAAGCAAAATCGTTGTGCCCCAAGTAAGACACAGGATTATTCAACAATTAAAAAAACAAATCATTACTGTTTAGTTGTCACAGGAACAGTTTCCTGGATAGACCAATTGCAGAGACTTTGTCTTGGCTCGCTTGGCTTGATCCATGCGTCCATGTCACAGTCGTTATCTCCTTCTTCAGAATCGGAAACAACATTGATAGTCTCGAAGCTCACCCCGCTTGGCGTGATGGTTAACGGTCCTATGAACTTGGGCGCTCCTGAAGAGGATGCTGATGACGAAGGATGATATCCAAGCCCGAACCTGTCATTCTTCACGGGAATATCCAACACCTGACCCCAGCCCTTGGTTTCGCCTGCCTGTACTAGAGCCTGAGCCTCTTTGTACGACGACACTGCTACATCTGATATCTTGGGTACTAGAGCTTTGTCTTTAATCTTTAGCCCTTCAAATGCCTGACAGGGTGTCTCATGAATCTCGTCGTCGACCTCCACATATCTGAATGAAGACAGATGGCTAACCAGAATATCTTCTTCTCCACAAACAGTGACGACACTATCCCCCACCATATACTTCAACTTTTGGTGCAACATGGATGTGACTGCCCCAGCAGCATGGATCTATGGTCGTCCAAGAAGGCAACTATACGCTGGCTGGATGTCTATTATATAGAATTCAGTTTCAAAGATTTCCGGCCCCACCTGCAATGGTAATGTTATTGATCCGAAAACTGACCTCCTCGTTCCATCGAACGCCCTCACCACTAAGTCACTGGGCGTGCAGAGAATCCCCCTGATATACAACTTCATCATGGCTTTCTTCGGAAGCACATTCAAGGAAGACCCTGTATCTACCAACACACGGGACATGATTGTGCCCCTGCATTCAACTGACACGTGCAGCGCCATATTATGCTCTCTCCCCCTC
The DNA here is from genome assembly GCA_963859935.3 of Lathyrus sativus. Taxonomy (NCBI): domain Eukaryota; kingdom Viridiplantae; phylum Streptophyta; class Magnoliopsida; order Fabales; family Fabaceae; genus Lathyrus; species Lathyrus sativus. The sequence continues at coordinate 512,423,763 of OZ012735.1, forward strand.
GGGGTCAAATCAAAATCCGTAAAGCCCAAACTGTGCCCTGCATTAACATGCGCCATCACCCCTTCTAATTGGTTAACCGAAACGTTTTGAGGAACGAATGATGCGTCTAGGATCTTCAGCAAAGCATTCCGATGGGCCTCGGAACATAATAGCAGTGACAAGATCGAGATCTTTGATGGCGTTTGCTGGAGGTGCTCAACGATTTTGTAATCACTTTTATGGATGAGCCTCATAAACTCTTCCACATCCTTAAGCGATGTTTCCTTTTCCTTTATCTGCGAGGGGCCACTCTCGTCTATCTTGCCTTTCCCCTTTGCCAATCTTTCTGCCTCTACCTCAGGCGATGTGAAGATTCTTCCACTTCTAGTCATACCTCCTGTTCCGACAACATTGTCTACAACCCCAGGTGGTTGTCCATTGACCTCAATTTTCTCACCGTCACAATATACCTCCAACCCGTAAGTCCATGGAACTGCTTTGGTACTTTCAAAAGGAATCGGTCCTGCTTTAGTAATAATGATTGTCGGCCGCCTGGCAGGCGCCGTTATTGTTATTGTTTTCCTTGGAATTGTCACTGTAGAAACATCGTTTGGCTTATCACCCAACGCCTCTACAGGCTCTTCAACTGCGGTTCTATCAAACTGCAATGTTCCTTCATTCATCAAAGCCTGAATACCCTGTTTCAAATCATTACAACCCTCGGGCTGTACCCAACAATCCAAGCAAAATTTGTCGCACCCCGGGAATACACCCCCTTTTAACAACCTGCTTTTGATCTCACCCAGCGGTGTCTTCAGCTCATTGACATCTGTCACTAGATTCAAATTTTCCTCGGTCAGGATGGCGTTTGCCCCATGATTGGGCATAGGCTGTTGTACTATATTTGGACCTGCCTGCCCAAAGTTGATAGCTTTGCTGTTCCACAAGTCTTGGACTTTATGTTTAAACGCATGGCAACCTTCAATATCATGTCCGGGCGCCCCGGAGTGAAACTCACAGTGTTTACCAGCATCATAGCCAAACGGAGGAGTGCCTATTAACGGCACCATGGTCCTTTTCTCGACCAACTTCAACCCTAACAATGTTTGAAGCAGCTCAGCGTATATTGAAGGAGGCGTTTCAAATACTCGCCTTGGCTTGCCCTCTAGGATTCTGCATTGGGCAGGGTGTTGCCTTTGTTGTTGCTTCTACTGCGGCTGCTGTTGCTGTTGTTGTTGTGGAAAAGGGATGGTAACACTAGCGACCTGTTGATGCTGAGCGTACTGACTTCGTCCTCTGCCCCGGCCCCTGCCACCAAACACGGCACTAGTATCCCCTTGTCGTCTACCACCGAATGCTTTTCTTGTACCTCCGGCAGGGGCAGACTCACCTGCGTGGAATCTTCCGACCTTAATACCGTCTTCGACCATCTCACCCATAAGAATCAAATCTGAAAAACTGCTCAACGAGACATTAAACAATTTTTCGTAATATATCCCCGTGAATGTCCCAATGAACATGCTATTCATTTCTCTTTCAGCCAAAGGAGGATGTACTCTTGCTGCCATATCGCGCCATCTCTGCGCATACTCTTTAAAGCTTTCCTCTTTCTTCTGCGACAAACCTTGCAATTGAACTCGGTTTGGTGCTAGATCACTATTATACTTATAATGCAGGACGAAAGCATCCTCCAATTGCTTCCAGGTTTTGATTTGAGCGGGCTCCAACCCCATGTACCACTCGAGTGACGGTCCTGACAGGCTGTCTTGAAAGAAATGCATAAGCATCCTTTCGTCATCCGAATACGCGGACATCCTTTTGTAATAAGCGCGGACATGCACCTTAGCGCAAGTGTCCCCATTATATTTGTCGAACGTATGGGCTTTGAATTTCAGCGGTACCCTCAGTCCTGGCACCAAGCCCATAGTAGTCATGTCTAGTCCTGTAGAATTCTGATTAGCCATACCCTTCACCTGTTCTTCAAGCATCTTAATCCTCTGAGTGTTGTCAACAGGTCCTTCAAATCCCATGCCTCTTCCAGAAAAGGCGTCCTCTTGACAGTCTTCGCCCCAGTTCACATTTTCATTTTCATACCCGTTATAACCAGTGTTACGACCAAACCCTTGCTGATTAGTCATGGGACCTCGTCCCCCATTACCATAACCTTGATTGAAACCAGTGTTGACAGGAATCAATCCAGCACCATTTCCACCATAACCCTGGTTAGCGTTACCAAAACCGTTGTAACCGAAACCCTGAGCATTGAAGCCGAACTTGCCGCCCTGATTGCCGTACTCAAACCCCTGGTCATTATAGCCGAACCCATTGTTACCAAAACCATTCCCACCATTGAAGTTACCACCGCCTAGATTGGCGTCTCCAAATCCAACATTGTTGACAACAGTCTCATTTCCATTCCCTGCGTTACCATTGCCAGTGCCAGCGTCATTGTTTACAACCACAACGGGTGGGGTCACCACAGGAGGAACCACAGGCGTAGGGGGCCCATCCTCATGAAGAGTTTCGACATGCACAGAGTTGTGGTCATTGTTGTCGTTCCCATTAGCCCGCGTTAGCAGCGGTTGCACCAAAGTCTGGAGATTCTCCTGGCCTTTAGCAATACTCTCCATGGTCTGCATGAACAGGTTCAATTTCTCGCGAATTTCCTGCATCTCCACTTGGACTTGATCCATGATTCTCTTGCAGTTGTTTCGGGTTGAGTAACGGTGAACTCTTGGTTCGTCAATCCTGGAAACCTGCAGATGCAGGAAATAAGGTGCATATTCAAGAATACCGGTCATGCAATATGAATGCAGATGCAATTATGTAAATATGCTACAGGTTACATTCACCCCCGATTCTAGTTTCGGAGAGAAGGCCATCACGACAATGGAGTCCCCATCAAGCAAGCAAGGAATCAGAAAATCCTCATATATAAACACATGCCAAGAGGCTGAGTACAAGAGTACAACTGAAGAGACCTCGGCCAACAAGCCTGCCGATGGTCCAAATACAAGTACAAATAACAAAGGTAAGGCAAAGATAAATCAGGCCAAATGGCATGCTCTGACGTCCTCCAATATCCTCATCGTCTCCGAGTGCCCTATGTTGCACCCCAAAATTTGCCCAACATTTCTTTACCTAGCTTATGTTCCATTTCATTCACATTAGCATTATCATTTGCATCTCATTGACATGTATGCAGGAGATCAAGAGGTATGATTACCAATTAAGAGCTACACAAGACCTTGAATCTAGCTAAGAAGCTTATTCAAATACTCAAGGATTGATATCCTTGTCAGAGAAGTTAAAAGAGCCTCAAAAAGAGTGGTTGAAACCAAGTGTGTAGGTCTCCTAACTTGAGAGTTGTGGGAAGTCCTCAGATGATTCTGAAGCCATGGAGATGGACTTGAGGTCTTGAGAGAGCTCATGTGAAGTATTGAAGATCACTTTGAGGCCTAGACAGGTCATTGTGCAAGAATAAGAAGCCTCAGCCATGATTGGTGCAATTAGGGATTGACTGGGTCAACCCTAAGTCAACTGATGATTTGAAGAAGGTTGAGACCTAATCCAAGAGCCATGTGATTATGGACTGATGCCTTGAGATGTTCCAAGAATGATTTCAAGGTTAAATCATCATGATTGAAGAGTTTGAGAAGTTTCAAGCTAGGGTTTCTAAGACTTGACAGTGTAAAATCCCCTAGTTTGACCCCTATCTTCAAGGCAATTTAGCTCAAGATGTGATTGTCATCTTATCTTACCCCTAACATGAATGTTATAGAGCATGGTCTTAGCTTTATTTTGAGTGCTAGAAGTCCTTGATAGGATTTGTAAAACTCAAGTTATGACTTTGACAAGTTACAGGTCATCTGAGGTATGTGAATTTGGGGGCTTGAAAGTTGTCCAACTTGCATGACACTTTTTCCCTAGAAGGATGATTCCTATGAACTTTTGGTCAACATGAATGTTGTCCCTTATACTCTTAGATTTCTAGAGAGTACTAGAAGTCCTTGATAGGATTTGTAGAACTCAAGTTATGGCTTTGACAAGTCAAGGGCATTTTGGTCATTTGGAGATTATAGGTCATTTCAAGCATAAGGCCATAACTCCTACTTCCAAGCTTCAAATTGGAAAATGTTCAACATCAAACTTGTTCAAAATGATGTTTTAAGGCTCGTCAAGATGTCATGAGAGGTTGTAATTGCTTGTAGCTCAAAGTTGCAAAAATGACCTAAAATAAGGGTATAAGTTAAATGAACCAAGGTTGGAAATTGATATTTTTGATCTACATGTCCAAACGAAGGCATGTAATATATCATTTTGACTCTAAAACACATTTTAATAACATTGGTTTAGCCACATTTTTGAATTGAAGTCTAATTTGTGGACTTGCTTTGGAAAGTAGTTACTTACATCTTAAGTAACCTTTGCAAAACCTAGAATCAAGGCATGATCAAGGTCCCTTGCAAGCCAAACACTTCCAAAATGTCATGAGGGGAGAAAGTGGAAGGAATTGGGATTGATTTCAAGCTGTTAGCAGAGTTGTGCATACCATGGCATATCATGAGAATTCAAGTGACATGAGAAATTGAATTTCTCATTAGAAGGATCTAGAGCTTTCTAGATCATCCCTACACACTCTTTATATTGAATAGAAGTGGTTCAGATTATTTTTTTGGTGATGATTGAGAGAGAAAACTGAGCTTGCACTTTGAACTTTCTCATTGCAAATCAAAATCGGTTACAAGGTAAGAGGCCATTTCAGTCCAAGAAATTGATCTCAATAGCTTACTCTGAGGTTGGTGATCAATTTCAGATCAAATTCAAGGCACTGTGGTGGAAGAATCGTGAAGTAGCCATTGGAGAGTGAAGCTTGCAACTCAGAATCGGATTTGATAATTCAAGAAGATTCAACTCTTTTCTTTGCATACAAAAGATTGATTGTGATTCAGTGAAGGATTCTGCAAGTTCTTGAAGGCTGATTTGAAGATTCAACCCTTCTGTTTGCTCAAGTTTACCAGGTATGCAACTCTTGTGCTATGGCTTAAATTAGGTAGAATTAAGATGAATTGTTATGGTAGATGATCGCGACTTTCTATGTCTAATACAACTAACTGCAAGTGCACAGTCTATCGCGTAGTAATAAAAGATATCGATCCCACAGGGACTCGTAATCAAACTAGTGTTCTCGGGAGTTACTATGTTTAGCTAGGTAGAATATGTTTTAAGGGAATAAGATTGTCACTAAAAGGGGAAACTAAGATTACTATTTAGATTTTAATTAATTGAATTGATACGTAGTAATTATGTTCTTCAGGGATTTGATAAGTTACTGGTGTATGAAATAGTTTTCACAGTTTATTTAAGCAGAAAATGGAGATTTGAAGACTCTCGTCTCACAATGGTTATTGACGCTAATCATAATCCTAAGGGCCTTACGTACACTTTCGTATTCCGTTCGGGGTTAAAATTACTTTTTGGAAATCTCTAAGTTCTAATTCGTTTTAAAGTGCTTTCGCTGTTATTAAAACAAATGCCTAGTGTTTACTATCCGACCTTACCGCAGCTTTCGCTTGTTGGTTCGTATCTTAATTAATTTCCCACTTTCGTGGCAAAACTACTTTAAAATAAGTTCTCGCTTTCGCGACGAAGTTTATTTCGTAAATCAATTTTTAAACACTTAGACCATAAGTTATTTTTGTGAAAAGAAAGTTTTCAAACAAGAGTTATCAAATCTCATTCGAATTATTACTACATATCGATTACCTAAGTTTAGCTAGACATGGAATTTGGAAAAGCAAAACATAAATAATAATAATAAATAATAAATTGCATTATGATAAAATAGAAGTCGATCAAAATGAAAACCTGTAAATAATGCCAATTGGCCTTTGGGCAGATCCTCCACAGATGTTGGCAGGATTCTGTCTTTAGTTCCAATTCGATCGTACAGTGCAGTAACAATTACAGAAGAGCGGAAATGGGAATGAGTAGAATGGAAAGGGAAATAAAGGAAAGGGATACAAATGAAACTGGAGAAATGGATACAAATAATAACTGAAAATAAATTTGCTCTGGAAATTAAATTTGGCAGCACTTCGTGGTATGAATGCAGCTCTCTTTTTGAAGTCCCCTGCTTCCCTTTTTATAGAAGTGGAATTCCAACGGTTACCTCTGAGGATGATGGACCTTGAGGCAGATAATTTAGGGAGTAGTGGACCATTTAATGGGAATTGGAACTGCTCTTTTGACGTGTAATCTGAGTGGGGCGTTTTTGCCTGCATGACGGTCGTCACAAGGTGTGACGGTCGTCACCCGTGTGACGGTCGTCATGCATCTGTGACGGTCGTCACATCAGCAAAAACTGTCTGCTGCGCTTTTCATTGTGTTTTCACTCCTTTTTCGTCCGTATTTCATCTGGGATTGCTTCTTTTCTTCATGTTGCCTTGTTTAGACGTGATCGTTGAATACCTGCAAAAACATCAGACAAATACATGGAAATAACCCGAAATCGGATCGAAAACGGTTAGACTTTAGTTGAATTATGCATGAAAATATCTATATGATTTCGTGTTATCAAACTCCCCTATGCTTGAATCTTTGCTTGTCCTCGAGTAAAACGTGGAAAAGTCGGCAAGCACGAGGCTGCTTCTTTGTTCGCAGAGTTTGGAAAAACCGGGATTCTTGGTAGGAACAAGACGAGTATCATGATGACACTGGACTACGAGTCTCCGGAGGTCTCCTTTTTATGCAAATCGGTCTCAGTCATGCTACCGTATCTTGGTGTCAAGGTTCTCGTGGCAAGTTCACCCTGTTTGTTCTAGCGCAATCACATTAAGCCCGTTGTCCGCACACTCTCATGGCAAGTCGACCTGTTAGTGAATATGATCTCGTTTTTGTTTTTGATCTTCTTCATTGATCATAATTTGGTGTCATTGATTTTTCAATGAGTTTTTTTTTTTGCCGTTGGGCTAAATGCTCGGGTGAGGAGCACCTAACTTAGAAGGAAACGAATCTTATATTCTTGGGCTTCTTAGCTTTCTTTTCATGATTTTTCTTCTTTTTGGAGATCATACACTTATTTGCATCGGTCGCTCGCTTAGAGGTGTTTTTAGGATGGTGCTGACTGCTAGTATAAACTACTTGGGGTTGAGCTTGCGTAGACACTTGAGACTTTGGTACACGTAGGTGGTGAAACCGACTCGCATAAACTAGAGATCTAAGGTGTCTGGACGATACTGGTTTTGTTAGAACTGTCGTTTCCTCGGAGTTTCAAAACTCGGTTTGAACTCAGGTGCATTCTCGTGATGCTTTTGCTTTTGAGGAACAAATGAAAGTTTTTGTTTACGTTGAATAATGTGGGGATAGTTTGCGTAACGTGAAAAATATATAGACGCGCTTTATTTGCTAGAAATAGAAAGTGTAAAATAGAACTTACTAAAATTCAAAAGTGCAGTGAAATGGAAATACAGTAAATAAGGGAAGTTTTGAATACAGTGGGAATAAGGCTCCGCTCCCACACTATCTCAATCAGTGTCCTCACTGATTCTTGAAGCATGCGAGAGGGAGATACAACTGAAAATGAGAATACAAAGAACTGAAATATAGTAAACAATAAAGGAAAAAATGAAAATCTAGTCCCGGGGCCTGTCACGTCCACGCTGGCGTCCTCTGGCTCTAGCAAGGGCTACTCTATCCTCATAGCTCATGGCTCCGGTGTGGTAGACCGTGTCTCGGAGGCCTTCGACCTGCAGGGTCAGATTCGCTAGACTCTCAGTGATCGTAGCTTGGCCGGTGTGAAGTTGTTGCATTTGAGCCCGGTGCCAAGCTTCGAACTGGTCAGCTCGCTGGTTCTGCTGCTGCAGCATCGTGAGTATCTGTGCCTGCTGGTCTAGGGAGCGACGGAGGTCCTCTTCGGTGTAGTCGGGCACGGGATGGTGACGGCGGCGGCGGGATGATGTACCTACTGGAGGAGGAGGCTGCGATGCCTCTGGCTGCTCGGACCTGTCCAACTCAGCTTGGATTTCATCTTCGGAATCATGAGTGGGTTCCTGAGTAGGAACAGCGGCAGCAGGAGGGGCAGTGAGGTCGAACAACTAGTTGGTACGGTCCTCAGGATGGATGCGGGTGCGGGACGGAAGGATGATGCTTCTGACGGTCTTGCCACGCACAACCGGATGATATTTCCCGTCAGCTCGGGAGCGGATGAGATGGGAGGCCCTGCAGTGGTCGGTGTCAAGGAACACCGAGGGGATGGACTAGAGGTGCTGGAGGCGGTCGCCCAGGTTCAGCCCAAGTGCAATGGCCGTGACAATCCCGCCAAAGTAGAATGGCTTCGAGCCACGGTTGCAGTTGGCCTGAATGTGGGCCAGCAGGAACGGGGCGGCGTTGACCGTTTCATTGTTGAAGACGCAATGCAGAAAGAAGAGCTCCTTAGAGTTCACTTTGTGGTTGCTGTCTCTGGCGAAGATGGTGTTACTCAATGCCCTGTGAAAGTACCTGATGGCAGGGTTATGGATGTGAGTGGCGTGTAGGGAGTCCCAACCATCGGCATTTAGGCCGGTCAACTGATACCACAGCGCGAAGGCTTCGTGCTGGAACTGATCAGTGATGCGGCGATGAGAGTTGTCACCGCGGGGTAACTGTAGGATGCCGGCAATCTGGTTTTGGTGCATCTGATAGTTAACGCCAAACATCCGGAAACAAGCGGCACCTGAGTGCTGGTTGAGTTCGCCGCTGCTGGTGATGTATGAGAACGAACTCAAGAACTCAAGGGTGAGTTGTTCGTAGGTCGGCTGGGGGTTGGAGCAGAGGTTCCAGATGCCTGCTCGTTGAAGCATCCAGGTTACACCTTCGAGGAGTCCGAGCTCCGTAAGTGATGGAAGGTGCGGGTAGTGAGTTGGCTGGAGCGACCTCTAACGAAATGCAATGTACTTTGCTCGTTGTCTCTCGCCTAACTCGCCCTCAGGGAAGGAAATGTTGCTGATATCTGCATTTCCGGCCATTGTTGAAGGTGGAGAGTTTTTGGAGGTTTTGGGGTTTTTCGGCAGAGATGGAAATGTGACAGAACGGTGGTTTGGAGGTTGAATTTGGAGTTGAGGTTTATAGTTCAACTGGGGAGGACGAAAATCGTAGTGGGGTATGAATTTTGGAAGTTTGAAAGTGATAATGGGGGGAGTGGAAGGGTACACGACCCCTGTTATATCAGATTGCAGTTCTGGGCTGCGTGACGGTCGTCACAAAGGTGTGACGGTCGTCACCCGTGTGACGCTCGTCATGGGGCTGTGACGGTCGTCACAGCAGCAAAATCTGCAGAACGCAGAATTTTGCTCTGAGGGCGTATTCGTGGTGATTTTAAATCGTAGTATTGCTACGGTGATGTAATATAATAGCCAACAATCAATAAATAATGCGAAAACAGAATAATTGAACAAAACTAGAATTGAAATAACATAAAATGGAAACAATTGTATGTAGTACATAATGAAACGAACAATGTGAAAATTCCAAATGAGTGAATTAAACTAAACTAGACTAGACTAAAACTACTGCTACGAGCTAATAACTAATCTTTTCGTGCCTTCAATTCCTCGAATTTCTGTGAATAGTAGTCGAGTTGGTCGCAGACTAGATCCATGAAGCCTACCAGGTCACTGTGCATGCCTGCGATATCAGCTTTTACATTAGTCAGCGCTTTATCAACGTCGTCCAATTTGAGTAACACGGTATCCATTTTGTCGGTTGTTTCCTCAGGGATAGGCTCAGGATAAGTATTGTAGTGTGGAGGAGTCATAGGGTCTACTTCATTTTCAGAGGCGGCGTCCTCATAGTACATGTAGTCGTGTGCCTCAGAGATGTGGTCACTATCATACATATAGTCCTGGGGTGTTGACTGTGGTGAAGGAGGTCCCATAGGCTCATCCAATTCGTAGAGCCAGTTATCCTTGTTGTGGATGCTTGTCATCAGGTGATCGGGCAGTGTGAATAGTTGTACTGGTTTTTCGTTAATAAGGTACTCGTACAGTCCAGGTCCCATAGTTCCTAAGATGCGCCTGTTAAAGCAGAATTGAATGTTCATGGGTCTGATGGTACCAAAACGAGTGCTAGCATTTAGATGGAATCTAAGGCCAAGCTCGTGGGAAATCATTGTTACTAGTCCTCCTATAAGAATAGGTGTCTGAGGTTCCAGCGTGAGGCATTTGAAGGATCTCATCATGAAAGGCACTGCATTTACTGTTCGTCCCTGAGAAGCACAGAACATGATGAATAACTCTTCCTTAGACACTGTGGTAATATTTTCTTCTTTTCCAAACAAGGTGTGAGCTAGTATCTTATGGAAGTATCTAAAGGCTGGGTTATGAATGTCATCATTGTACATTCTGTCTGGTTCAGGGTGATAGTCACCTGTGATTCTACCCCAGAAGTGATCGAGTTGCAAATCAATATCGTCATCTTCTGCACTGATGAACACATGCGGTCCGCTAGGGAATCCTAGGAGGTTAGCTAGTGACATCCGGCTATGAGTTTGGTCCATTCCAAACAATCGGAAAGTAATCAACTCTGTGTTGGATCCAAAACCATAGTTGGGTGTATATCTGAAGGAACTAAGGAATTCGTAGGTAAGATCCTTGTAGGTAGCGAAGCGTGTTTTCAGAGCAGTGTTCTCCCAACCCAGTTGATTGAACAGGTACTGAATGCTATCCGTGATCCCTAGTTTATCCATAGTAGCCTTATCATAATACAACGTTAAGGCGAATTCTCTTTCGGTCAGTGCTGCAAATCTTGCCTTCTGAGCGAGTCCTCTGAAGTGAACCTTTGTGAAATCGTACTCGGCCATATTCGCAGGTAATTCGGAGAAAACAGAAGAAATGTTTTGAAGGCTTTAAAAATCCTGAAAAGTTTGAAACAAGAAATTGAAGTCAGGATTTTTAGAAACGAAAAGTGGTAGAAACAAAAGACAAAAGGAAAAAAATAATAAAAGTACGAAAATGAACGAAAGTAGAAAGTAGTAGTAATTTTAGGATTTTTGTTGGATTTTTCAAAGTAGAATTTTAAGGAAAAATGAAATGCAATGACGAGGGAAATTTGGGTTGCCTCCCAATAAGCGCTGTTTTTAACGTCTAAAGCCTGACGATAGCTTGGTGAGAAGCTATTCGGGTGTTTGAGCCGGAAGCTCAAGCAATGTTATATTGCTAACTTGAGGACTGTTGTCGTTCTTATTGTAATGTTTTAGACGTTGCCCGTTTACGATGAATGGTGCATTCGTCTTATCGGTAATTTCAACAGCTCCACTCTGAAGTACTTTAGTCACTTCATAGGGTCCAGACCACCTAGATTTTAGTTTTCCTGGGAAGAGTTTTAATCGTGAATTGAAGAGCAATACGATGTCTCCCACACTGAATTGTTTCCTGATTGAACGTTTATCATGCCACTTTTTAGTTCGTTCTTTGTAGATACGGGCATTTTCGTAAGCGTCTAATCGAAGTTCTTCCAACTCGTGTAAGTTCAAGATTCGCTTTTCTCCTGCCTCGGTGTAGTTGAAGTTGAGTGTCTTAATGGCCCAAAAGGCCTTATGCTCTAACTCTACAGGGAGATGGCAGGATTTACCGTAAACTAATTTATAGGGGGTAGTACCTATTGGTGTCTTAAATGCGGTCCTATAAGTCCATAAAGCTTCTTGTAGCTTTGATGACCAATCTTTTCTCGAGGTAGCGACAGTCTTTTCCAAGATCTGTTTTATTTCTCTGTTTGAGACCTCTACTTGCCCGCTAGTTTGCGGATGATAAGGTGTAGCTACTCGGTGCCTGACTCCATATCTAGAAAGAAGTTTATCGAATATTCGTGATATGAAGTGAGATCCTCCGTCACTAATGACGAGTCTGGGTACACCGAATCTAGGAAAGATAGTGTTCTTGAAGAGTTTGATGACTACTCGTGCGTCATTTGTTGGAGCAGCTATGGCTTCTATCCATTTAGACACGTAATCGACAGCGACGAGTATGTAGTTATTACCAAAAGAAGGAGGGAAAGGTCTCATGAAATCTATTCCCCAAACGTCGAAGATTTCTACCTCTAAGATTCCTTTCTGAGGCATTTCATCGCGTCTTGAGATGTTGCCAGTTCGTTGGCATCTATCGCACTTTTGCACAGCGATGTGAACGTCTTTCCAGAGATTAGGCCAGAATAGCCCGGCTTGGAGAATCTTAGCGCATGTCTCGGACGTACTAGCATGACCACCGTATGGTGCTGAGTGGCATTGGGAAATAATATTTTCTATTTCTTCCTCTGGGACACAGCGACGATATATGTTGTCGGCCCCTCTCTTGAAGAGTAGGGGTTCGTCCCAATAATAGAGTTTCAGATCGTGGAAGAATTTCTTCTTTTGTTGATAAGTAAGATCTGGTGGAAGCACGCCTGCGGCGAGGTAATTAACGATGTCAGCATACCAAGGTAATGTGACTTGGGCATAGACGGCTTCTACGGCTTTTTCGAATTCTGGATCTTCCGAGATTGAGTTGGGTACGTCACTTTCTAATTTGGCTATCAGACGTTCGTACGGGAAATCTTCATTTATCGGTACTAGTTCGTGTCTGATGCCTTCTATTCGGGATAAGTGATCCGCAACAACGTTCTCGGTTCCTTTCTTATCTTTGATTTCTAAGTAAAACTCTTGTAGTAACAGGATCCATCTCAATAGTCTTGGTTTGGCATCCTTTTTGCTTATTAGGTACCTTATGGCAGCATGGTCTGTGTATATGATAATTTTTGCTCCTACTAAGTAAGAACGGAATTTGTCAAGCGCAAATATAACTGCTAGAAGTTCCTTTTCTGTGGTAGCGTAGTTCATTTGGGCAGGATCTAAGGTTCTACTGGCATAGTAGATGGCATGGAGCTTCTTGTCCTTCCTTTGTCCTAGAACTGCGCCTACAGCGTAATCACTCGCGTCGCACATGATTTCAAACGGTAGTCTCCAATCTGGTGGTTGCATGATTAGTGCGGTGATAAGGGTTGATTTCAATGTTTCGAATGCTTTTAAACAGTCGTCGTCGAAGACGAACTCAACATCTTTCATTAACAGGTCGGTCAAAGGTTTTGTGATTTTCGAGAAATCTTTTATAAATCTTCTGTAGAAACCGGCATGTCCTAGAAAACTCCGTATTTCTCGTACGGATTTTGGAGGTTGGAGATCTTTTATAATCTCTATTTTGGCTTTGTCTACCTCAATCCCTCTATCTGATATGACGTGTCCTAGAACTATTCCTTGTCGGACCATAAAATGGCATTTCTCCCAATTTAGGACGAGATTTACTTTTACGCAACGTTCTAGTACCATTTCTAAGTTTTGTAAGCATCCTTCGAAACTCTGTCCACATACCGAGAAATCGTCCATAAACACTTCCATAATGTCGTCTATGAAATCTGCGAAGATTGCCATCATGCATCTTTGGAAGGTTGCTGGAGCGTTACAGAGTCCGAACGGCATTCCGCGGTAAGCAAAAGTACCGTAAGGACAGGTGAATGTAGTCTTTTCTTGGTCATCAGGATGGATGGGAATTTGGAAGAAACCTGAGTAACCATCTAGATAGCAGAAATATGAATGTTTGGCTAGTCTTTCCAACATTTGGTCTATGAAGGGTAACGGGAAGTGATCTTTGCGCGTAGCCTTGTTAAGCTTCCTATAATCAATACACATCCTACTTCCAGTCACGACTCTTTTTGTTATCGATTCGCCTTTTTCGTTTTTAACTACTGTGACTCCTCCTTTCTTTGGTACGACATGAACTGGGCTAACCCATTCACTATCGGAGATCGGATAGATGATTCCTGCATCAAGTAATTTCTTTACTTCATCTCGGACTACAGTGCTCAGGATGGGGTTTAGTCTTCTCTGATGCTCTCGAGAAGTTTTAGAGTCTTCCTCTATTGTAATTCGATGCATACAGATCGAAGGGCTTATACCTTTTAAATCGCTTATGTTGTATCCTAACGCGGTGGGGTACTTCTTTAGGACTTCTAATAATTTTTCGATTTCTGGTTGTCCTAAGTCGGCGTTGACTATCACTGGTCTTTTTAGTTCATCGTCTAGAAATTCATATCTGAGGTTTTTGGGTAGAGTTTTAAGCTCTAAAGATGGGTTCTTCGGACCTGGCATATGGTTTGGTGTCAGTGCTAAGCTTTCGCTTAGGCTTTCGTCTTTATACGGTTTACGCCAATTGTCGTCTTCAGAAATGTCGGGTATTTGAATCTTTATTATTTCTGAACACGTGGTCTCCTCATTTTCAAGTTCTCTTATGCATTCGTCAATTTCGTCTACTAAATAGCAGGTATCGTCTATTGCTGGTGCTTGTAAGAACATGGTGAGAATGAACTCTATCTTTTCTTCTCCTACTTCGAATGTTAGCCTTCCTTTCTTCACGTCTATAATCGCTCCGGCTGTAGCTAGGAATGGTCTTCCTAGGATAATTGGGGTTACAGTGTCCTCCTTGATGTCCATGATTATGAAGTCGGTTGGGATGTAGAATTGTCCTATGCGTACTGGAACGTTCTCCAGTATTCCGACGGGGTATTTTACTGATCTGTCAGCTAATTGTACAGACATTTTGGTTGGCCTGAGGTCTACCATATTCAGCTTTTTGCATATAGATAAGGGCATAACACTGATACTGGCTCCTAAATCGCATAGGGCTTTGTCTATTACGAACTTTCCTATGATGCAGGGTATGGAGAAACTACCTGGGTCTTTTAATTTAGGAGGCATGTGGTTCTGAATAATAGCGCTACACTCTGCAGTGAGTGTAACTGTTTCGTTATCCTCAATCTTTCTCTTATTTGACAGGATCTCTTTGAGAAATTTGGCGTATGACGGCATTTGAGTTATCGCTTATGTAAAAGGAATAGTAATATTCAGCTGTTTAAGAAGCTCTACAAATTTCTTAAACTGTCCTGAAGTTTTAGAGTTTATTAGTCTTTGCGGATAAGGGATAGGTGGTTTATATGGCGCTGGAGGTGCTTGAGTTTTTTCACTTGCGGTATCCTCCTTCTCGTTGTCTTCCTTCTTCTCTAACTCAGATTCCTTTTCTGCTTGTTCAGTTGGTTTCTGTTGCATGGCTGAGTTTTCGGTCCTCGGATCGATCGGTTCGTCCAATTCTTTTCCACTTCTTAGTATCACAGCATTTGCTTGGCCTTTGGGATTCTGTTCGGGTTGTCCAGGAAATGTGCCAGCAGGTGCGGCAGCAGATGCTTGCTGTTGAGCCACTTGTGATATCTGAGTTTCTAACATTTTGTTGTGGGTGGCTAGAGCGTCTACTTTTCCTGTCAACTGTTTAATTTGCTCGCTAGTGTGTATGTTTTGATTCAGGAACTCTTTTTTCGTTTGAGCTTGAGTAGCTATGAACTTTTCCATCATCAATTCGAGGTTTGATTTCCTAGGTGCATTCTGAGCAGCTGGTTTTTGATATCCTTGCGGAGCAGTAGGCATTTGCAATGCATTTTCGCTTTTGTAAGAAATGTTTGGATGATTTCGCCAACCTGGGTTGTAGGTATTTGCGTAGGGATTTCCTTGAGCATAATTTACCTGGTCTGGCGGGATTCCGGGTAGCAACGGGCATTCGGGTGCATTATGAGTGGTACTTCCGCATAACTTGCAATTTGGAGTTACTGCAGCGACAGTTGCAGTGGGGTTAACGGTCAGACTATCAATCTTCTGTGCTAGAGCATCTACTTTAGCATTGAACTTTTCAAGGCTGCTGATTTCGTACATCCCACCTTTCGCTGAGGTTTTCTCATTTGGAGTGCGTTCACCTCCCCATTGGCAATGGTTTTGTGACATGTTTTCTATTAATTGATAGGCTTCATCGTATGGCTTATCCATAAGTGAACCGCCCACGGCAGCGTCTATTGTCAACCTAGTATTGTATAGAAGCCCATTATAGAAAGTATGGATTGTCACCCAGTCTTCTAGACCGTGGTGAGGACATGTTCTCATCATATCTTTGAATCGTTCCCATGCTTCGTAGAGAGATTCAGTATCTTTCTATCGAAATCCGTTGATTTGAGCTCTAAGCATAGCAGTTTTGCTTGGTGGAAAATATCTCGCTAAGAAGACGTTTTTCAATTGCTCCCACGTCGTAACGGAGTTGGATGGTAACGATTGTAACCATGTCCACGCTCTGTCTCTAAGAGAGAATGGGAAAAGACGAAGTCTTATCGCGTCTGGAGTTACTCCATTTGCTTTCACTGTGTCTGCGTATTGTACAAACTTCGTTAGATGTTCGTTCGGATCCTCAGTTGCGTTTCCTGAGAATTGGTTTTGTTGTACAGCCGACAGCAATGATGGTTTCAGCTCAAAATCATTTCGGGTAATAGTTGGGGCAGCAATGCTACTTCTAGGCTCCATCTGAGATGGTGTAGCGTATGCCTTCAGCAGTTTGTTCGGAGGTCCTTCAGCCATCTTTGGTTCTTCTTCGGATTTGGGAATGGGAGTGAGAGGATCGGGAATGTTATGTTTGAGTTGGTACTCAATGATTCGGCTTCTTAGGTGTAAGAAGCGTTCTAGTTCTGCGACTGAAGGTTTCAAGATATCGCTTTGTGGGCGATCACTTGGCATACAATCGACAACACTAGTAAAGGAAAAATGAAAATTGTTTACCTAGACTATACGGCGTAACAGAAGGTTACACTATTGACTAAACGGGTCCCCGGCAACGGCGCCAAAAACTTGATCGTGACTTTCTATGTCTAATACAACTAACTGCAAGTGCACAGTCTATCGCGTAGTAATAAAAGATATCGATCCCACAGGGACTCGTAATCAAACTAGTGTTCTCGGGAGTTACTATGTTTAGCTAGGTAGAATATGTTTTAAGGGAATAAGATTGTCACTAAAAGGGGAAACTAAGATTACTATTTAGATTTTAATTAATTGAATCGATACGTAGTAATTATGTTCTTCAGGGATTTGATAAGTTACTGGTGTATGAAATAGTTTTCACAGTTTATTTAAGCAGAAAATGGAGATTTGAAGACTCTCGTCTCACAATGGTTATTGACGCTAATCATAATCCTAAGGGCCTTACGTACACTTTCGTATTCCGTTCGGGGTTAAAATTACTTTTTGGAAATTTCTAAGTTCTAATTCGTTTTAAAGTGCTTTCGCTGTTATTAAAACAAATGCCTAGTGTTTACTATCCGACCTTACCGCAGCTTTCGCTTGTTGGTTCGTATCTTAATTAATTTCCCACTTTCGTGGCAAAACTACTTTAAAATAAGTTCTCGCTTTCGCGACGAAGTTTATTTCGTAAATCAATTTTTAAACACTTAGACCATAAGTTATTTTTGTGAAAAGAAAGTTTTCAAACAAGAGTTATCAAATCCCATTCGAATTATTACTACATATCGATTACCTAAGTTTAGCTAGACATGGAATTTGGAAAAGCAAAACATAAATAATAATAATAAATAATAAATTGCATTATGATAAAATAGAAGTCGATCAAAATGAAAACCTGTAAATAATGCCAATTGGCCTTTGGGCAGATCCTCCACAGATGTTGGCAGGATTCTGTCTTTAGTTCCAATTCGATCGTACAGTGCAGTAACAATTACAGAAGAGCGGAAATGGGAATGAGTAGAATGGAAAGGGAAATAAAGGAAAGGGATACAAATGAAACTGGAGAAATGGATACAAATAATAACTGAAAATAAATTTGCTCTGGAAATTAAATTTGGCAGCACTTCGTGGTATGAATGCAGCTCCCTTTTTGAAGTCCCCTGCTTCCCTTTTTATAGAAGTGGAATTCCAACGGTTACCTCTGAGGATGATGGACCTTGAGGCAGATAATTTAGGGAGTAGTGGACCATTTAATGGGAATTGGAACTGCTCTTTTGACGTGTAATCTGAGTGGGGCGTTTTTACCTGCATGACGGTCGTCACAAGGTGTGACGGTCGTCACCCGTGTGACGGTCGTCATGCATCTGTGACGGTCGTCACATCAGCAAAAACTGTCTGCTGCGCTTTTCATTGTGTTTTCACTCCTTTTTCGTCCGTATTTCATCTGGGATTGCTTCTTTTCTTCATGTTGCCTTGTTTAGACGTGATCGTTGAATACCTACAAAAACATCAGACAAATACATGGAAATAACCCGAAATCGGATCGAAAACGGTTAGACTTTAGTTGAATTATGCATGAAAATATCTATATGATTTCGTGTTATCAGTAGATGCATAGTAGAATGGTGTAGGAAGATTTCTGGATCATCAATTTGGAGATTAGTGACCAATTAGGGTTCATGAAATTTTCGGTTGAGATTGTTATTCTTGGATTCTTGAACTGTTAGCATGATTAAATGGCATAGGAAGATTCCTTGTGAAAATTGGAGTGAGTTTCATGTAGAAACCTCTTGGAATGGAGGCCTGTGGAGAGAGTTAAGGTTGGAGACGATGACCGGAGCACCACCGGTGACGACCATGGTTGCGCGCGTGTTTCAGGATTTCAAACGAAGAAGATGACTTTAGAGCCATTGGATGGGGCTGAGACCTTTGACCAGATGAAGATCCAACGGCCACGTATTAATTTCATTTTGTGAAGAGTCTAAACTAATGTGAAACGCGGCGTTTCACTTAAGTTGTGTTTTGGGCTTAATGCATTAGCTGCTAACCACACCCCCTGTTGGGCCCAATCTCCAAAATGAACTGATTTTCATTACTATCTGCACCGTGTGTTTATCATTTTAGATTGATTTTCTTTATTTTTTTCATTTTATTCATGGTTCTTGATAAAATCATAAAAATTGGAAAAATAATTCAATTGACCCCATTCTTTTTGCATTAGATTCATGATAGGATCTAGTATTTTTTTTAGATAAAAAATATTTTTATTTCATGCATTTTCTAATTTTATGGGAATTTTCAGATTTTAATTGATATTAAAATAGTCATGTTTGATACTTGATTTTGTGGAATTTTGTATGATCATATGATGATGATTTTGATCTTGATTTTTTGTGTGTGGTTAGCATAGATATGCATGATCCCCATAGAGTTTTCTCACATTTTTTTGATGAATATAAGTGGTAGTTTTAGGTTGAAACCTTAGAAGCTCCATTTTTAGGGTTTATGGTTGATACCTTTGGATTTAGAACTTAATTCTAGGACTTAATAGATGATTTAGTCCCCGGTTTTTGTATGAGACATTCTTAATTGAATTAGGATCCCTTAGGAATTTTTGTAGAAATTTATAATATAGTTTACTATTTTTGATTGATTTTAGTTTAGGTGCTAACTTTAGACGATTCTAGTGCACTAATTCAACTAGATTAACTTCTTTAGTTCCCTTAGATTAGGGTTTTGCTTTGCTTGTTCTTGGATGATGATGAAGGCAAGTTGAGGATGCATTGGATTGCTTGAAGAGGCTTGGATTTGAATATCTTCCCTTCTTTTGGTGTAGTTTGATTAGGTATTAAGATTAGGGTTTTGTAGGCAGAGCTCTAGATAGATTCTCTTCCTTCATAAACATGGATGATGTTGATCACTTCCATTCCTCCCTATGATGTAAGGTCCCTTGTAAAGGCCTCATCCCTCCTTTGGTAGGATGTGTGGCTCTTTGCAAGTTGGTAGAACCTTTGAGGGTCCCTTTCTCTGATGACAAGATGCTTAGTGGTGACCTTTGGTCTTCACTCTGCTACCAATCATCCCAACTTTGCTCTTGATGGATGCATCTTTCTCCCTTGTTAGAGGATGGAGTTCCTTGCTTGAAGAAGATTGAAGGATGAATTTGATACTTCTTTGTGATTGAAGATTACTCTGAGAAGCTGAAGCTTGTAGATCAGGAAGAGCTAGTTGATACTGGTGAAGAGGAGAGAGCTGAAGCTTGAAGACCAAGTTGACACTTGTGAAGAAGATCAAATTGAGATTGAGTGAAGAGCTGAGGCTTGAGGAATAAAGGATAAGTTGACACTCATGTTGATACATTGAGAGCCTGCAGGGGCCAAGTTGATACTTGATTTTAGGAGTGAAGCCTGAAGGTGGAAATTACTGAAGAGCTGCAGCTTGAAGAAGAAAGAATAGGTGGATACTTATGTGGAAGCTCATGGAAGCAAGTTGACACTTGCTATTGAAGATGATGGCCTTGAAGAGCTTGTGAAGTCTGAGGACTGAGCTGATGTCTGGATTGCTTTGCTGTGAAGCTGTGGGAGCTGTTGATCTGCTTTCTTTTCTGTCTGTTTGCTTTATGTGCAACTGTATTGATGTGGCTTGTTTGATTTTCTTGATGCATTAGAATAAGTTCATATTTAGATTGATTTAAGCTAGGAGCATGATTGCACTAGAGGTTGAGTTGCTCCCTCTGCTTGTATTTTTACTATGTGGCTTTGCTTACGGGTATTCGGTAGAGCCCAGCTCCCTTGCCTATGTGGTTTGTGTTTGCTTGATAGCATGTTATTTCTTCTGTATGATTACAGTTATCCTATTTTTCTTGATATCATGTTATTTCTTCTATATGATTGCAGTTATTCATATTTGGCTTGAGGTTGAGATGAGCTTGTGGAGGATGCTGCCCCACACACATTTCCTCCCTCACTTGCATTGCATGCATTTTACAGTCGTTTACTGTTTACTGTTTAAGCTGATGCTTTATCTGTTTCTGTTTATCATTGACATGATCCCCTAGGAATCTCACTTCCTTTGATAAGGAAGTGATGATTAGAACTTTAGGTTGAAACCTATGCATGATAACTTCTAGGAGTTCCCTGTTTCAAACCTCAACCATAGGATGAATCCTTGGCATGACAACATTAGGACTTGATAGTCTCCCCTTAGTTGAACCAGTCTGTTCTCTCTTTTCATCTCAAAACAAATTAAAATACAGTAATAAAGGTTAACTGACGTCGTACATTACGACCCTTAAGTTATCTGAGAAAGGATTGTTGGAGAGTTTCTTTTCAACAGTCTAGATGTTTAGTATGGCACCCTTTGGGTGACATGCGACGCATTCACTCTCAGGTCATAGTCTCTAGTGTGACACTAGTTGCAAACATCCATAAAAAATAGTGCTTTCGTAAAAGACAGAAAAGAAATTTCAAACATTTTTGCCCCGTGGGCCCGTAATTCAAAGGAAGCTTTTCTGAAGAAAAGAGTGACGTTAACTCCCAGTTCTACCGCAAACGGTAACGCCTAAGTCTCCAAAGGTCGAGTTGCGTACATCCAACTGCTGGAACTGTTTGTTAACCCTACTCGATAAAAACAGATGAATCTGAATCCCCGTAATCCGTATTATCCCGAACTACGTAAGCTCTGATCTCTCATACCTGTTGAGAGTACGTAGGCACAATACTGATGTATTGGCGAGCCACCTTCCCCGTAACCCGTAGTTAGTCGAACTACATTGACTCTGATTTCTCATTCTCTGATGAGAATACGTAGGCATAAAGCGCGACGCTTTGCCGAGTCATTTTCTTTTCTGTTTAAGCCAGCCTTGATAGGTAGATAGATAAAACCAACCCGTCCAGTAAACCCAACAAGCGTGGATCCCATCGAATACGATGGACGTGAGGGGTGCTAATACCTTCCCCTTGCGTAACCGACTCCCGAACCCAGACAACGGTTGCGATGAGCTTGTCTTATACCTTTTCGTCAGGTTTCTCCGATCGTTTCCTTTCCCGCTCTGAGGGATAAATAACGAAAGGTGGCGACTCTTCTGTTTTGCCGGCACCTTATTTTCGCGGAAGCGACAGCTGGCGACTCTGCTGGGGACTCTATAGTTTCTTGGGATCCAACGTCCCGTATGTGAGTCAGTTTGGGGATCCAACGTCCCCTGCGAGAGTCAATCCTAGCGCTTGTATGATTACTTGTTGGGTTGTGTTTATTTATCGCACTTTATTTCCCGCATTTTATTTTCAGTATGATATGATTATCTGTGCTGTTGTGGGAGGGGTATTCTGATGAGTGAGAAGCCAGACCCAGGCTTGAGTGAACCTAGCATTAGTTGTGGAAATTAGTGGGCGCGTGCTTGCTTGGCAGGCACTAGTGTCTCATGAAATCCACGCTCAGACGAGGTTCTCCCGGTTGACTTCTTTTTCAACCCTTTGGGTTGAGGGGGTTGTTGGTTTGGAGGATTGTCGACTCTGGGGACCGATCATTTGGGATTCAGCCGAGTGAGGCCGCTTCATGAGCTGGTGATGCCACACCTTCTGGGTATCGTATCACCCCTCTTGAATGTCTGTGACGCTGATGACCGCATAGGATGCCGAGCTTGTGTCAGTTTAGGTCCATACCTGTGAGCAGGGTCGGGTTTGTTGCAGGAAACCTTAACCTTCAGACTTCCTGGTTTTCTTGATAGGGAATCAGTTTTGTTGGTGTCAGAGGTTCTCATCATCAGGTGTATATGTTGTTCTTGACAGAGCAGATTTATGGTTGGGATCAGAGGATCTCATCAGCAGATGTATGTTTGTTCTTGACAGAGCAGAGTTATGGTCCTGTATCAGAGGACCTTATCTTCAGAGATGTATGTGTGTTCTTGACAGAGCAGATTTATGGTTGGGATCAAAGGATCTCATCAGCAGATGTATGTTTGTTCTTGACAGATCAGAGTTATGGTCATGTATCAGAGGACCTTATCTTAAGAGATGTATGTGTGTTCTTGACAGAGCAGATTTATGGTTGGGATCAGAGGATCTCATTAGCAGATGTATGTTTGTTCTTGACAGAGCAGAGTTATGGTCTTGTATCAGAGGACCTTATCTTCAGAGATGTATGTGTGTTCTTGACCGAGCAGATTTATGGTTGGGATCAGAGAATCTCATCAGCAGATGTATGTTTGTTCTTGACAGAGCAGAGTTGTGGTCCTGTATCAGAGGTCCTTATTTTCAGAAATATGTTTGTTCTTGACAGAGCAGATTTGTGGTCCGATACCAGGGTTTTCTTCTTATCAGATATAGTGGTTGTTCTTGATAGAGCAGGATTATGGTTTTGTTGATACAGAATCTCCACAACGCAGTTGTCTTGATCTCCTGCCGCATGACTGCATTTTACATTGCTTTGCATACTCATTTGCATTTCATTAACGTGTGTCTGTGTTGCAAGTACCGTTTCCCCCGATTCAGGATTTCTGGCATTCTATTATGCTATTATGGGTTCTATGAGGAAGACAATGGCTTACAAGCTCCCTGCTCCTGATGTTGTTCAGCTGACTGGTTTGATTGCTTTAGCAGATGATTCTGTGAGAGATGAATTCAGAAAGTCTTACAGTAAATTGCTCAGTTTGGTTCGTAAACCCTCTATGTTTGAGTTGAATGGGTTGCACGCTCTGCTGCAGTTCTACGACCCTCCTTTGAGATGCTTTACTTTCCAGGACTTTGTTCTCGCACCCATGCTAGAGGAGTATGTTGATTTGTTAGGTGTGCCTATCAAGAGTCTGATGCCCTTTGTCCATAGGGATGCTGAGCCTAATCTGGCTAGTCTAGCTCCATCACTTCATCTGGATGCCTCCGAGTTGGTGTTGTCTAGTTGGAACAAGGTTCCCGGTTTCTCCTTGCAGTTCTTAGTGGGAAAAGCTCAGCAGTGCGCCAAAGACGGATGTTGGGTCGTGTTCAATGCCATCCTCGCTCTATGCATATATGGCGTCATTCTGTTCCCCAATATGCCCGACTTTGTAGACTTCGACGCCTTCCACATCTTTGCTTCAGGGAATCCAGTCCCTACCTTGATTGGAGATGTTTACCATTCCGTCCACTACAAAAACGAGAACATAAGGGGTAAGAATGTCTCGTGCTGTGTGCCCTTACTCTATAGATGGCTTGATAGTCATCTGCCCAAGAGGGGTCCCTTTGCTTCGTCTGCAGCCACAGCTGAGTGGTCCGAGCGTTTGATGAGTTTGTCAGCGGAGGATATTACCTGGTTTGACAGAGATAGGTTGGGTACTGAGATTATCTTCAGCTGCAACGGGTTTCTGAATGTGCCTTTGATAGGCAGGAAGGGCTGTATAAACTATAATCTGTCTCTGCTGGTCCGACAGTTTGCTTATGCTTTGAGAGCTCCGCCGAAGGATGAAGAGGTACAGGAATCTCTGTACCTCACTGGTCTTCTAGAGGGGGATATGTTATCTAAGCTTCAACGCGCTTGGAATGGTATCAGTAAGAGGGGAAAACCGTTGCTGGGGAAAAGTAATAGCCAAGCCTACGCTCCGTATGTGACTTGGATCAGAGCCAGAGCAGATGCTATAGGGATGTCGTTCCCTCCTGCCAAGCCAGAAAGCCCTCCAGTGATTGAAGAGCCTACCACCG
Organism: Lathyrus sativus; assembly: GCA_963859935.3. Taxonomy (NCBI): domain Eukaryota; kingdom Viridiplantae; phylum Streptophyta; class Magnoliopsida; order Fabales; family Fabaceae; genus Lathyrus; species Lathyrus sativus. Next base: position 512,448,018 of record OZ012735.1, read on the forward strand.
TGCCTATTCAGCAGCATAATCAGGTGTTAGCTGAGAGAGATGAATTGAAGAGGGCAAATGAAGAATTGGATAAAGAATTGGCGCAACTCAGAAGCGAGAGAAGCGAAGCCGTTCATTCCTTCAAGAGGCAGACCGAGCTGGTGAACCAGCTGGGGAGAGATTTGACTAAGCAGATAGCTGAGCGCGAGCGCATGGGTCGAGACTTCAAAGTTGTCAACGATGTACTGGCCACTAAGAAGCAGCACTTGGATGAAGCGTATCGGAGGATATCCAAGTTTAACCAGCATTGGAAGGCCTCCATAGCCAACAGGAAAGAGCGGGAGGATAAGCTGATGCAGGAGATCTCCAAGTTGAAAGCCCAAGTGAAGGCTAGTGAGAAGAGGTTTGATGAAGAAACCGCTCGCAGATATGCCGTCGAAGGCCAGCTCAACAAAGCTCTTGCTAACCTGAAGGAGCGCAAACTGACGTTTGAGTCCAAGAAGCGGAAGCTAGAAGATTGTTTCAGCGAAGGAGCATGGGAAGATTCAGTCGAAGGTCTTCAGTACACCATTGTGCAGAGGGAGTTACTCATCGAAGGGTTGCTCACTCGGCTTGATCATCCAGAAACGAAGGAGTTGTTAGAAGAGTTTCGCGCCCGTGGCCGTGCTTGACTATCTGTATTCCTTTTGTTTTGATCATTGTTGTATGTTGACCATCACCAGGCTTGTTGGTTGAGGTCATGCCTTTGATTCAGCTTGTACTCAGTGACATTGTATATTACCTTGATGGGCTTTCTATATATGAGATGTTATTTCCACGACTGGACTCGGACTTCTTATTATCAGCACTGGCACTCAGGCACTAGGATCGGGGGAAACCTCCCTAACGCACAGACACACGTTTGCATTTGCATGACGAGCACTTTGTCGTTCTTCCTAACCCTTTTGTGTTTTCAGGTTGTTTCAGGTTGTTCCAAGATTGATTAGAGACCTATCCACTGTTATCCGACCATAGCAAATCAAATCAGAATCATGGAGCAAGTGCAAACTGATGTTCCAGAACTCCGCAAAAGAATGGACCGCTTCATGGAGCTCATGCAAGCGGTCGCCAATGGCCAGGATCAGCTCAGAACCTTGGTTCAACCTCTGATTTCAAGGGTTGATAGCAATGGCGTACTTCATGGTGGGACCTTGCCTACCCCTCCACCTGTTGAAACTCCTCAGAATGGCGTCCCCGTGACCGGGGGGAATGGCAGTGCCAACGGCAATGTGATAGCTAACATGGGACTCAACGGTAATACGACGGGCGTCGGTAATGGGAATTGCGAAGCTAACGTCAATGTTGGGCTGGGCAACGGCAATGCGGGTGTTGGAAATATGTTTGGGCCTCAGCCGTGGTTAGAAGACCGTCAAGACGATGTGTTCTCCCAGAGAGGTGCTGAAGGTGAGCTGACTGCTGAAGCACGGCTTAGGTTCAAGGCCCTCGAGGATAAGATGAGGAAAATCGAGAGCCAGAACACCCTGGGTGTTGATATGTCCAAGTTGGGACTGATTGCTGATTTCAAGGTGCCTCCCAAGTTCAAAGTACCTGACTTTGAAAAGTACAAGGGCACCACTTGCCCTCGCGTCCACCTGAGATCATACTACCGGAAAATGTCAGCTCATTCTGAGGACGAGAAGTTGCTGATGCACTTCTTTCAGGACAGTCTGTCCGGACCCTCCCTCAAATGGTACATTAGTCTGGAACCTACCAGTGTGCGCACGTGGAAGGAACTCGCTGAAGCATTTGTGCACCACTACCAATATAACAGTGACTTGGCCCCGAACCGAGTCCAACTGCAAAATCTGTCGCAAAGGAACAACGAAGGGTTCAAGGAATACGCCCAGCGGTGGCGTGAATTGGCAGCCAGGGTTCAGCCGCCGATGGTTGAACGTGAGCTTGTGGAAATGTTCGTAGCCACCCTCCCAGGGGTTTATTATGAGAAATTGGTCAGCAGTATGTCTGGAACCTTCTCAGATCTCATTATCACGGGTGAGCACATTGAAAATGGGATCAAACTGGGGAAAATTCAAGGTGATTCATCCTCAGCTGTAGGAGGCAAGAAACCTTATGGTGGCAAAAGGAGGGAAGGAGAGACGAGCGACGTGTCCAACGCTCGAAGGAAGGGTAAAGGACCTCACCAACAGGTGGCCAGCATAACTATCCCGGCAGTTCAACAGCCACAGCAGCAGCAACAGCAGCCGAATCAACAAGGGTACAGAAAGTATCAGAACCGGGCACCTCTGTCGAGCCGTCACCTCGAGACATCGCCCATTGTCGCTTGCGCGAAAAATAAGGTGCCGGCATGACAGAAGAGTCGCCACCTTTCGTTATTTATCCCTCAGAGCGGGAAAGGAAACGATCGGAGAAACCTGACGAAAAAGGGTAAGACAAGATCGTCGCAACCATTGTCTGGGTTCGGGAGTCGGTTATGCAAGGGGAAGGTATTAGCACCCCTCACGTCCGTCGTACTCGACGGGATCCTCGCTTATGTGTTTACTTGGACGGGTTGGTTATAATCTATCTACCTATCAAGGCTGGCTGAAAAAGAAAAGAAAATGACTCGGCAAAGCGTCGCACTTTATGCCTACGTATTCTCATCAGAGAATGAGAAATCAGAGTCAACGTAGTTCGACTAACTACGGGGTATGGGGAAAAGGTTGCTCGCTAGGATATCGCATCCTATGCCTACGTACTTTCATCTGGTATGAAAGATCAGAGCAAACGTAGTTCGGGAAACTACAGGTTAAAATGGCTCAACTAGGAGGGAGACTATCAAGTCCTACCGTTATCATGCCATGGATTCATCCTATGGTTGAGGTTTGAACAGGGAACTCCTAGATGTTGTCATGCATAGGTTTCAACCTAAAAGTCTATCATCAAGTCCTCATCAGAGGAAATGAGAGTCCTAAGGGATCATGTCAATGATACACCAAAACAGACAAAAGCATCAGCTTTAACAGTAAAATGCATGTAATGCAAGTGAGGGAGGAAATGTGTGTGGGGCTTCAGCCTCCACAAGCTCGTCTCGACCTCAAGCCAGTCATGAAATAACAGTAATCATACTGAAAATAAACAACATGCTATCAAGCAATATACAGATAAAAGAAATGAAGTTCCCATCAGGCAAACAAAACACATGCTTGAGAAAGAATCATCTACTCCCTAATCCTAACCCTAATCACAGAATCTGAACAAATCTGAGCACTAAAGCAAGACCCTAACAAGAGAAATCAATCCCAGTCTTCAAGCTTCAGAACAAGCTTACCAAAGAAAGGGAGCTAAGTAAGCAGACCCATAGTGTCTTCCTCAGGAAAGCACTAGGAGGTGTATACTCAGGAATCATATCCTACGTGGCTCAACCACTGTGATCAGTTTATATTCCTCCTCAGGAGAAATTAAACTCACAAGCAGGCTCCAACATCACTGGATATTTAGGAAATCCTATCTGAACTAGTGGAGCTAAGTGAATAGACCCATAGGACCTTCCTCAGGAAAGTACTAAGAGGCTTCCACTTAGGAGTTGTACCCTATGTGGCTCAACAACTGTGATCAGTTTACATTCCTCCTCAGGAGAAATTAAACTCACAAGTTGGCTCCGACATCATTGGATACTTGAGAAATCCTAGATAAACTAATGGAACTAAATGAATAGACCCATAGGACCTTCCTCAGGAAAGTACTAGGAGGCTTCCACTTAGGAGTTGTACCCTATGTGGCTCAACAACTGTGATCAGTTTACATTCCTCCTCAGGAGAAACTAAACTCACAAGTTGGCTCCAACATCATTGGATACTTAAGAAAGAGGTGAGAAGAAAGAATGAAAGTCACTCATAGTGCCTTCCTCAGGAAAGTACCATGAACTTCCTTCAAACTTCAGGATCTCAAACCTCACAAACAGGGAACAAGCCAAGCTCTGGGTCTCTGATTCTTGATCTACAATCTTCTCTTCATGATGCTCTCCATCAAGGTCTTCAAGGCAACATAAACCCCTCAACAAATTCCCCTCAATGAACCCCAGAGGTGAACAGATAACCACAGGGCAGACAAAATCAATAGGCAACTTCAGAAAATACCTAAAAATACTAAACTAAAGGGGAAAAATCTAACAATTATTCACAAGGGTCCTCAACACCTACTCATAACATCTACATAGGCCTCTACCTAAAAATCAGGAAAAAACTCAATCAAAGAAAGGAATTCCTCACCTAAGCACAACCTAAACCCTAATTAGGATACCCTAAATCTACCCTAATTAAACTAATCAAAATTTAATTCTAAAAATCTAGAAAAAATCCTATGGGGAACTATGATTCATCATCTAATTGCACAAAAAAGAATGGATTAAAAACCCTAAGGGAAGGTCCTAAAATAATTCCTACAAAATCATGATACAAAATTAAACAATATAAAAGCTATTTAAAAGGAAAATCTATTAAAAATACCAAACTAAAAAATGAAATCCCATTTTTATTTTTATAATTTTCTACACATTATCATCTAATCATAGAAAAAAGAAGAAGCCAAAAATCATTTTTTATCAATTTTTAATGAATTAAACAAAACAGAAAAAATATTGAAAGAAAATAAAAGAATTAAATTAATTAAAGGGAGGGGGGGTATGAACAGCAATACACGCTAGCTAAATCAATTGGGCCAGCCAAAGGGGGGGGCGAATAGCAAGCTGAGCCCATGAGCGGTTTAATGAAACGACCGCGTTTCAATTCATTTAAATCTTCCCTCCAACTCTCAGATTAAATCACAGCCGCTGGATCAACATAATGAGTCAAATTTGGAGCTTGATCTAAGGGCTTTCCTTCATCGTCCCAGATGAGACCTAGGGTTTTCAGAACCCTCCTCCCATGCACCCAGATTCGAGCTCCTCTATCTCCCTGCTCAGGCCATGGTTTCACTCGATTCAAAAATGAAAAATGCTCTACTCAATGAGAGGAATAAAATGGTACGAGTGGATTTTCTTAATTCTACCTAGGTTATTCTAACAGAGGCTTGCAATGTCACGATCCAAACCAAAATCACCTGAGATCGACCTTCACCAAACTTCAGTCTAATGGTATACAGAGCTTCTACAAGTGAACCTAAACGTGTTAAACCAATTCTTGATGATTTAAACTCCAAATTCAAACACTTCTTGAGAATCAAAGATTCTTGGTCCTGCTATGGAATCTCATGGAACAGGCTGTAACTCTCAGTATTTAGTCATCTACCCTAATACATTCATTCTAAACCTAAAACATGATACATCTATGCATAATTAAGGTGGAAGAGAGAAGAAGAGGAACCTGTCAAGTGATGATGGTATGTGATGCTAGGGCACGATTCCAAGCTTGCAATTCACTCACAATGATCCTCCAATGGAGGTATGCTTTCTGTTTGCAAGGATCTTGAAGAAGAAAGCTTGTAGCAATGACTTTGAAACTGAAATGCAATGATGGAGCACCTTGAAACCCTAGCTCGAATCTCTCTCTTCTCTACTCAATTCACCAAGTTTCACCCACCACCAATCTCTCTGCATGGCACTCTTTAAATAGCAATTGATGGAAGCTTGTGGAATCATCTAGAAGGATCTAGAAAAGTCATGAACTTCTCCTTAAATGAGAAGTTGAAAGTATCATTTCCCTTGCCTTATCCCTTGTAATCTCATGCCAAATTGTCTTAATATGAGATATTGAATGTTAATGAATGAAAGCAGCCCTTTCATTTCACTTATGTAGGGTTTTGCAAAGTTGCCTTCTTTTTCAAGTAATAAATTTCCAAAGGAAGTCCATTTTTGGAGCCTCAAATGAAAAATCTATTTAAACCAAAGTTCTTAAAATAATGTTTCCAATTAAAATGATATATTGGATGACCTATTTTGGATTTGTGGATCTCCCAAATCACTTTTCAATTTCAACTTTTCAAAGTTATAAGCCATTTTTAGTTCATTTTGGACCAATCATGTAATCTCATGCTATGAGCTTTTCCAACAATTTGTGACCTTCTTTCTAGACTTAAAATCACATTTTGAGCAACTTTCATGTTTTGAGTTTTTCCATTTGAGGCTTGGAAATAGGAGTTTTAGGCATTGGCTAAAATGACCTATAACTGACAAATGACCAAAATACCCCTGTCTTGTTCAAACCATAAGTTGAGTTCCACAAATCCAATCAAGGACTTCTACCACTCAAATTAAAGCTAAGAAGATGCTCTTCAACATTCATGTTGACCAAGAAACCATAGGAATCCTCCTACTAGGGCAAAAGTTGTCTGCAAGTTGGGTGACTTTCAAGGACCCAGATTCACACACCTCAGCTGACCTGTAATTTGTCAAAACCATAACTTGAGCTCTGTAACTCCTATCAAGGACTTCCACCACTCAAATTAAAGCTTAGAACAATCTATACAACATTCATGTTGTGGGGAAAGTGAGATATCAATCACACTTTGGGCTAAAACTGCCTGGAAGATAGGGATCAAATTAGGGTTTTCTCACTGACAATCCTCAGAAACCCTAACTCAAAACTTCTCAAACTCCTCAATCATGATGAGTTGGTCTAGGAATCATCTCTATAACATCTCTATACATCATTCCATGATCTCATGGCCCTTGGATTAAGTCTCAACCTTCTCCAAATTTTCAGTTATCCTAGGGTTGACCCAGTCAAAACCCTAATTCTACCATTCATGGTTGAATCTTCTGAATTCTTGCATAATGACCTCTCTGGGCTTCATGATGACTATCAAGACATCTCATAATCTCTTTTCAAAACATTAAGTTCATTCTCAAAGTCTCAGAATCACCTGAGGAACACCCACAACTCTCAGGCTATGAAGCATACAACCCTGGTTTCAAACCACTTCTCTGGGGATCTCTTGAACTTTCTGATGAGGGTATCAACTTTCAAACACTTAAGGATAAATAAATGTTGGTCAAATTTTGGGGTGCAACAGCTGCCCCTATTCAAACGGCTTGAACCTGACTGGGTGAGAAGCGAACGGCTCTCAACCAATCAAGGTACGAGACGGTTGAATATCGGTAAACCCGAAAATTTGCCAACTGCACGAGCACACGGTACTCTGCGGGGAACAAATCTTTGAATACTGCAACACTAGCTGCTCAACAACTAGCTGGAGAAATATCGATCTGACGTCGCCGTCAGTTATCCACATTAACTTCTTCTGACGTTGCCTTCAGACAACCACAACACCCAACATCGCCGCCGGAGAAACACATCTGACAGAATACCACGCATCGTCGCTGGAAAACTGAATCTGACATCGCCGTCTGAAACAAACATCGCTCTGAGAGACACTCGACATCACCGTCGTACAAACATCATCTCTGCTGGGGATTTAAAGAGTCTGACCTCGTCGTCAAACAAACATTCAATCTCGCCGTCAAACACAATCATGATATGACCTCGCCGTCAAAGCAAACACTCAACCTTGCCGCCGGAGAAAATACAACACTGAGCAAATCTAACCTGGGGCTCACCCCTGGTAAAGTACACTTGCGTATTTGAAACTACTCCGCTGGAGATGAGAGACTCAACCAAGCCCGCTCTGATCTGGGGTTCACCCTCAGAACCATAACGAACATTCACATACTACTGCATACTGCCCACCGTAGAACTTCAACATTAAAGTTATATGAAACCCTGGCCCCTGGCCACTTCCAGCTTCAGCTAGAAAAAATCTTCACGCATTTCTGAAGTTAAGCATCCTTGGCCTTCAAGGATGTAAACTCTTGCCTGAGGTAACTCTGCAGGAGGTATCTTCGACTTCAGTCTAAAGAAAGTGATCCTTGGCCTTCAAGGATACATGGATCTGCCTTCAGGCAACTCCGCCTCTACTACAGAGTATCCGAGACTTCAGTCAGGGATATACTTCGGCCTTCGGTCCGAAAAAATGAATCCTAGGTCATTCATGACCTTGGGGATAACCTTGCCCTTAGGCGCCTTCGCTTCAGCTTGGGAAATCTGTGACTTCAGTCAGAGAAATGGTATCCTGAGCCATTCATGACTCTACGGGGATTCAAACACTTTGCCTTCAGGCAAAAACTCCGCTTCAGCTGGAGAAACATTTTCGACTTCAGTCAGAAGAAACACTATTCACTTGATCGCAATCAATCATCACCTCAGGATAACTGACTTGGTCTTCAGACTCACACGAAATCACTCTGTTGTATCTACAACCTCTGGAACCTTATCTTCAGCCACACGTTGATTCATCAACACGGAAATCTGGACTCACAGGAACCTTCTGATATCGCCATCGGGCGCTTACGAAATCCATCTTCAGATTAGACATCGCTGTTAGAGCAGACATATCACGCTGCTGAGGACTTCAAGAATCATCTTGAACAAACAGGTCCGTCGGGCATCTTCAAGAATCATCCTGAACCGATAACCTTTTTGGAGCAAACATTCTGGTTGGGTATTCCAGGAATCTTCCTGGGCAACTCTTGCTGGAGGCGCTATTGGGGAGCTCAAGTATCATACTAGGCGAACCACTCGGGAAGCTGTACTGAGGTCTTAAGAATCGTCTTAAGCAAATGGCCCTGCTGAGGGATTTGAGAATCATCTCGAACTGAAGACTTTGCTGGGGATCTCAAAAATCATCTTGAGCGAGCGACTGCGGGGATCACACCGGGGTCTTTTAGAATCATCTAAAGAAATCGACCTTGTTGGAGAGAATATCAGGAATCGTCCTGAGCAACTGGTCTTTCGGTAGTACACCTGTAAAACAAGGATGATGATGACCTAGATCATGCTTATGATGCGTATGCTTCTGCGCTACGCCCCACACGGTGGGAATGATATGCGTTTATGCTAAATGCTGTGCAATCATGCACGATGTTATGCAATCATGCACAATGATGCAATCCCGTCAGCAAAATAAATGCCAAAGGGGGGAAATCCTCCTGTCAAGGAGAAAGAACCACTCAGGTAGAGGAATCATCCTGCTGAGGAGAACGTGAACACGCCAATATCAATCAGGCTCTGTCTGAGGAATTGATCTTCCGCGAACTGCTGCAGGGGAACAACTTCAGCTGACTGCTGCAGGGGATGAAGCTCTACGAGAACTTGGATCTGCTAACATCAATCGCGAGAATGAACTGCGCGGCCGTCTCGGCTACTCTTCTGGGGATGACCACTCTGTGGGGAAACAACTTCAGCTGCTCAACACTCCACTGGGAAAAACCAATCATGATCTGATCAACCTCCAAGGATTCAGATCCCTTGGGCATCTGCAAACTCGGCTGAGGGAGGAGAAATCATTCTGCTTCGCTGGAGAGAGCAACTCTGATGGGGAAAATCAATCATGATCCGGTCAACGTTCAAGGATTCTGCTTTTCTGCGGACTCAGTCGGGGAGAGAAATCATTCTACTTCACTGGAGAGTGCAACTCTGATGGGGGATTTCAATTCCGCTGGGGAAGAAAGAATCATCTGACTTCGGGGAAGAGAGTACGACTCTGCAGGGGAATACAGCATCAGCCGTTCCAACACTCTACTGGGGAAGAGGGAATCACCCGACTTCGGGAGAGAATACGGCTCTGGTGGGGAATCTCAATTCCACTGGAGACTTCAGTCTGGCACCATCAGTTACTGCATACTTCGGTATACGACTAGCTTCTTGCGAATCCTGCACTTGTGACCCGGTGCTGGGGGATACACTTGCTTCAGCGACTTTACTGGGGAGTACACGAGCTTCGGCACCCGAACATTTCTACGAAATCTGCACTTGTGACCCGGTGCTGGAGAAAACATGAGCTCCAGTACCCAAACATTTCTACGAATTCTGCACTTGTGACCCGGTGATGGGGATAACATCATTCTTCAGTGCTTGACTCAGCCGATGAGGTGACATTCCTTCAGGATGCGCTTGCTTGGGGAAGAGAATCACCTCTACCTGGGGAAGACATATCAATGCTCACTATCTGATTCTGATTCCGCGGAGGAGAAACTACTGAACTCTGCTGGAGAAGGAGGACTCATCCTGCTTCGGGAATACGCACGGCACATCTTCTGGCGGGGTGCTATACCTGCAACAATACAAACAAACAGACAAGATACCCTCCTCAAAGGGGCTTATCCAGGTTATTATCTCGTGACAATGTTCAGTTAGTTAATTGTTTCAACAATCAATGAGCTTAGGCCCGTGAGTTTATGTATGCGCATTTTATCAAAAACACATCGGCGTTCTCATTCGCAAACAAACAGATAAATGCTAAACAGACAAGTAGAATTGCTGGATAATGTGCATTTTATTGATGATGAACCCCTGAATGGGCAAAAATGTTTTACAACAGAGGCAAGCTCCTGGAATGAGGAAGCCGCGCAAAAAAGAAAACATAAATATACATCAGTATATACAAATGTCGGCAATCGAGGCGTAGACGAACACCGGGATACCCTTTTTTGCCGAAGCCGCCCAGTGTAGGTTTTCGACTTCGCGGGTGTACATTTTTTCAATATATCCCTAATTTTTGCCCGAACCTTTTATTCTGTTTTTGGTTCGCCGGGATGCCCTTTTTTGCCTGGACTCTTTCTTTTTTGTCCAGCGGGTCGCTTTCAAGCAAAGTATCTTTTAACTGCGTCCGCGTTCACTGGGGATGCAAAATCTTCACCATCCATCGTGGATAACAACAAAGCTCCTCCCGAGAAGACCTTGCTGACGACATACGGCCCTTCGTAATTCGGAGTCCACTTGCCCCGGTGATCGGAGTGTGGCGGAAGAATCTTCTTCAGGACGAGATCACCCGTCTGAAAGCTTCGAGGACGCACCTTCTTATCATAAGCTTTCTTCATTCGGCTTTGGTACAGGCGACCAAATGCAATCGATGCTAACCTCTTCTCGTCCATCAGGCTGAGTTGGTTCAAGCGATTCGTAACCCATTCTGCCTCATCAAGTTTCACATCAACCAAAACTCGCAAAGAGGGAATCTCCACTTCTAGCGGTAGGACAGCTTCCATACCGTACACCAAGGAGAAAGGAGTTGCCCCGGTCGACGTACGCACCGTGGTACGATAACCGTGTAAGGCAAACGGCAGCATTTCGTGCCAATCTTTGTACGTCACAACCATCTTCTGAACAATCCTCTTGATGTTCTTGTTGGCCGCTTCAACAGCGCCATTCATCTTTGGCCGGTAAGGAGATGAGTTGTGGTGTTCAATCTTGAAGCTCTGGCACAGCTCCTTCATCATCTTATTATTCAAATTCGAACCATTATCAGTAATGATCCGCTCGGGAATTCCATAGCGACAGATGATGTCCCTCTTTATGAACTTAGCTACCACCTGCTTGGTCACATTAGCGTACGAGGCTGCCTCCACCCACTTGGTGAAGTAGTCGATAGCTACCAGAATAAAACGATGACCATTGGATGCGGTGGGCTCGATCTTGCCTATCATGTCAATGCCCCACATGGAGAACGGCCAAGGGGAGGACATGACATTCAATGGGCACGGCGGCACATGAACTTTATCAGCATAAATCTGGCATTTATGACATTTCTTCGCGAATCTGAAGCAATCCGACTCCATAGTCAACCAGTAATATCCTGCTCTCAGGATCTTTCTCGTCATGGCATGCCCGCCGGCGTGCGTACCAAATGTGCCCTCATGGACTTCTTCCATGAGCATACTTGCCTCTTTCTCATCTACACATCTGAGTAGCACGAGATCGTGGTTTCTCTTATACAGCACTCCATCAGGGTTGAGGTAAAAGTTTCCAGATAGCCTCCTCAGAGTCTTCTTATCCTGGGTTGACGCACCCACAGGATACTCCTTAGTCATAAGGAAGGTCTGGATGTCGTGGAACCATGGCTTGCCGTCAGTAGCATCCTCGATTGCGAACACATATGCTGGTCTGTCAAGACGCGAAAGAACAATGCTTGGAGCTTCATTCCAGAGATTGACCTTATACATTGAAGCCAACGTGGCTAAAGCATCAGCCATTTGATTTTCAGCCCGGGGTACATGATGAAGTTCTACTCGGTCGAAGAACGGAAGCAGCCTCCTGGCATAATTCATGTACGGCACTAGATTCGGTTGACGAGTTTCCCACTCCCCTTTGATCTGATTGATTACAAGCGCAGAGTCACCATATATGTCTAGATTCTTGATTCTCAAATCAATTACCTCTTCTAGACCCATAATACATGCTTCGTACTCGGCTTCGTTGTTGGTAACTGAAAACGTCAGTCTTGCAGTAAACGGGATGTGGGATCCGTGAGGAGTCGTGATGATAGCCCCGATACCACTTCCATAGGAATTAACCGCTCCGTCGAATATCAACTTCCACTGAGACTTCCTATCTGGCCCCTCATCGGGCAATGGCTCATCGCAATCCTTCGCTTTGAGAAACATAATGTCCTCGTCAGGGAATTCGAATTTCATCGGCTGATAGTCTTCGATCGGCTGTTCGGCAAGGTAATCAGACAATACGCTTCCCTTAATGGCTTTCTGAGAGACGTACTGAATATCATATTCGGTTAACACCATCTGCCATCTGGCAATCCTGCCCGAAAGAGCCTGCTTCTCGAAGACGTACTTGATCGGATCCATCTTCGAAATTATCATAGTGGTGTGGTTGAGCATATACTGTCGTAGACGTTTGGCAGCCCAAGCTAATGCACAACACGTCTTCTCCAGCATCGAGTATCGAGATTCACACTCAGTGAACTTTTTACTCAAATAATAAATGGCATGCTCTTTTCTGCCCGTCTCGTCGTGCTGACCGAGAACACACCCCATACTATTTTCCAGAACTGTCAAGTACATGATTAATGGCCGTCCAGCCACTGGGGGTATCAAGATTGGAGGTTCTTGAAGATACTGCTTTATCTTATCGAATGCCTTCTGGCAATCCTCATTCCAAGTAATCGCCTGATTTTTCTTTAACAACTTGAACATCGGTTCACAAGTGGCCGTGAGCTGAGAGATAAACCTTGCAATGTAGTTTATTCGGCCCAGGAAACCACAAACTTCTTTTTCTGTTTTCGGCGCTGGCATTTCTTGGATAGCTTTTATCTTCGCAGGATCAACTTCAATACCTCGTTCACTAACGATAAACCCCAATAACTTTCCGGACCGCACTCCGAAAGTGCACTTGTTAGGATTCAGCCTCAACCTGAACTTCCTAAGCCTTTCAAACAGCTTCAGCAAATTGACCAGATGCTCCTCCTCCATTTGGGACTTTGCAATCATGTCATCAACATAGACCTCGATCTCATGATGAATCATATCATGAAACAAAGTTACCATTGCTCGCTGGTAAGTGGCCCCTGCGTTCTTCAGACCGAAGGGCATTACCTTGTAGCAAAACGTGCCCCAGGGGGTAATAAACGTCGTTTTCTCCATGTCCTCCGGCGCCATCTTAATCTGATTGTAACCGGAGAAGCCATCCATGAACGAAAACACGGAAAACTGGGCTGTATTGTCGACCAACACATCGATATGAGGCAACGGGAAATCATCCTTAGGGCTCGCCCTATTCAAATCCCGATAATCGACGCACATGCGTACCTTACCGTCCTTCTTCGGTACAGGCACTATGTTGGCGACCCACGGAGGGTAGGTGGTAACGGCTAGAAATCCTGCGTCCAACTGCTTCTGGACCTCTTCTTTGATTTTTACAGCCATGTCTGGTCTAGTCCTCCTGAGCTTCTGCTTGACTGGAGGGCAATCTTCTCGCAACGGCAAGCGATGAACCACGATATCTGTGTCAAGTCCGGGCATATCCTCGTACGACCAAGCAAAGACGTCACTATACTCTCGAAGCATCTCGACCAGTCTATGCTTGACATCATCCTGCAGCGCAGCCCCAACTCTGACGTTCCTGATAAGCTCCTCAGAACCCAGATTTATGATCTCAATATCCTCCTCGTGAGGCAGAATAACCTTCTCTTCTTGTCTCAACAAGCGGGCCAATTCTTCCGGAAGGTCTTCGTCTTCATCAATCTCATCCTCGGCTTGATAGATCGGGCAATCAAAGTCGTAGTGAGCCGTAGAGGGTCCAGAGTCGATGTCATCTGTTACGTGGATCCTGCAATAACAAGGGTTAAGTTTAAAGCAAGAATATGCAGGTTAGCACGAACCTCGTTGCCATTTTGCTGTTTTTCGAAACAAACATAAAATAGGAATAACAGAGAACACAATATTTGATTACGAAGAAAACGCCTTTTATTTATTAACAAAATGCATACACATAATCCAACAAGGCCCTGACAGTAAAACCACTATGCCCCGGGCAGGACATAGGGTTGTACAAAGATTGTAAAAAGCAAATCATTACTCTTCACTTGTCAGCTTGATAATCTCCTTGATGGTCCAGTTGCGGAGGCGCTCGCCTGGCTTGCTCGGTTGAATCCAGGCATCAAGATCACAATCACTGTCCCCGCTGTCCTCCGACGCAGCGTTGATACTCTCGAAGATTACTCCTCCCTTGGTGAATAAGATCGGCCCTTTCCCACGAGACGAACTGCCAGAAGAAGATGAAGCTTCAGCTTCAGGAGAATATCCCAATCCAAACTTATCCTGTTTGATCGGTATATCCAAGACACGCCCCCAGCCTGGGGTGGAACCAGCTTCGACAACGGCTCTAGCTTCCTTGAACGAGGAGAGGTTCACCTCTTGCTTCTCTGCAACAACGGGAGCTACCTCCTTCACCCTGACGGTTTCAAAAGCCTGGCAAAGAGTCTCATGGATCTCACCATCCATTTCGACATATTTAAAGGACGACAGGTGGCTTACCATGATGTCCTCTTCTCCACAGACTGTCACTATGCTGCCCCCAACAGCATATTTAAGCTTCTGATGCAGCGTGGACGTCACGGCACCAGCAGAATGGATCCACGGCCGACCTAAAAGGCAACTATAGGCGGGCATGATATCCATGATATAGAACACCGCATTGAACGTCTCTGGACCAACTTGAATTGGCAGGGTCAATTCTCCGAAGACGTGGCGCTTGGTTCCGTCAAAGGCCTTCACGACCAGATCACTGGGCGTGCACAGCAGTCCGCGGGTATCCAACTTCATCAGTGCCTTCTTCGGAAGCACGTTAAGCGAGGAACCCGTATCCACGAGGACATGTGACATAATCGTGCCTCTGCACTCTATCGAGACGTGCAAGGCATTGTTGTGATCTCTTCCCTTGGGCGTCAGCTCCAGATCTGTAAAACCCAGCCCATTACCAGCATTGACATGGGCTACCACTTCCTCGAGTTGATTCACCGATATTTCCTGCGGCACGTATGCAGCATTCAATACTTTCAGCAACGCGTTGCGGTGCGCTTCAGAACACAGCAACAGGTTCAGAATCGAGATCTTCGACGGAGTCTGGTGAAGATGATCTACAATCTTGTAGTCACTTTTCCGGATTAGTCGCATGAACTCTTCTGCATCTTTAACCAACAAGTCCTTCTCTGCCCCTGCAGGAACCTCTTCAACAGCTTTACCTTTGCCCTTATCCACAGCGTCAGCCCGGACTACTTTCTCTGCTGCAACCTCCGCCGGTGCGAACACTCTGCCACTCCTGGTGATACCACTGACTTCAGTAAGATTCTGCGCAGTCGATCCGGATGACTCAAGCTCTACCTTCTGACCATTACAATATACTTCGGCGCCATAATGCCATGGAACGGCATTGGTACTCTCGAATGGGATTGGTCCGGCCCTGGTGATGGTGATAGTAGGCGGTCGGGGCGCAGAGATAGTGATACGGTGGTGAGGAATGGTAATAGTAGCAACTTCGTCCGCCTGCTTCAGCACGACTTCCCCTGACGCATTCTCAACGCTTCGACTGAACTGCAAAATACCCTCGGTCATCAGACTCTGGATACCTTCACTCAACTGCTCACACCCATCAGGAAGTGTAGCACATGCCATACAAAACTCTCCACATCCGGGAAAGAAGCCTTTCCTTAGCAGCTTAGCTTTAAAAAAACTCAACGGCGTCTTCAAATCTCTGACATCAGTCAGCAAGTCTGAATTCTCTTCAGTGATAACAGCATTCACTCCGCCCCCCCTATGATGAGGCATTGGATTTTTGGTGACGTTGGGCACGCTGTCAGAAAAGTTGATAACCTTGGCGTCGACCAAGTCCTGGACTTTGTGCTTGAAAGCTTTACAATTCTCAACTGTATGGCCAGGTGCCCCCGAATGAAATTCACAAGTGGCATTAGCATCATACCCCGGTGGTGGTGCCCCTGTCAAGGGAGCCAACGTCCTCTTTTGAACTAATTGGAGCTGAAGCAGCGTCTGCAGAAGCTGTGCATATGACATAGGAGGAGTTTCCAAATGACGGTTTGCGAGGGGACCCCGATTCTGATATCTCTTATATCCCGGATTATTCTGTTGCTGGGGCTGCTGCTGCGGCTGCGGTGGAGCGGCGGGGATGTTTATGCTAGCGATCTGAGACTGAGGGCCCTTGCCCTTTCTCCTAGCATTAGTGACAGCACTGGCATCTCCCTCTCGACGCTTGCCAGTATAGGGTTTCTTGCTAGCTCCTCCAGATGAGGATGATTCGCCCTGAATCTTTCCAATCTTTATACCATTTTCAACATGCTCGCCCAAAGTGATGAGGGCCGAGAATGTTCCGGACATGCCACTAACCAGCTTCTCATAATATACTCCGGGAAGAGTAGCCACGAACATTTGTACCAACTCACGCTCAACCATCGGCGGTTGAACCCGAGCAGCCAATTCACGCCACCGCTGGGCGTACTCTTTGAAGCTTTCATTGCTCCGCTGCGAGAGATTCTGAAGCTGAACTCGGTTGGGAGCCAAGTCGCTATTATATTGATAGTGGAGGACAAACGCTTCAGCGAGATCTTTCCACGTGCGCACAGCAGCGGGCTCCAAACCCATATACCATTCGAGCGATGGGCCAGAAAGACTATCCTGAAAGAAGTGCATCAGCAACTTCTCATCATCAGAATAAGCGGACATCTTTCTGTAATAAGATCGGAGGTGAACACGGGGACAAGTAGTGCCCCTATACTTCTCAAAGATAGGCACCTTGAACTTGTGAGGTACTTTAAAGTCAGCAATCAACCCAAGTTTGGACATGTCAACGCCCAATGTGTTCTGATTTTCTATATCTCTCATCTTATCTTCCAGCGCCTTGAACCTGAGTCGAGCCTCAGCAGTCAACTCAGCCTCTACACCTCTTTGAGAGAAAATGTCATCCTGATGGTCCTCCAGCCACGGTTGAGGCAACACCATATTTCCTGCACCAACATTGCCGCTGACCGGCCCCATGGTAACATTGGCTCCCAAACCACCATTGACGGCGCCCGCCGCGTTAAGTCCGAGATTAGTCATAAGATTGCCGTTAGCACTACCGTTGCCTCCGGCAGCAGGAACAACGTTCTGTGGAGTATCCCCTTGAGGAGGAGTGGGCACGGCCCCGCCGTGAAGTATTCCATTGCTGTCAACCCTGGAGATGAGAGGTTGAACCAAAGTACGAAGCTGGTCTTGCCCATTCGCAACTACTTGCATCAGCTCCATAAAACGATCCATCCGTTCACGAAGCTCTTGAACATCTGACTGTACCTGGTCCATGATTCTCGTTTGATTGGCGCGAGTTGAGTAGCGGTGGATGAATCTTTGATCAATCCTGGAGATCGAAAGCAGCTCGGAACCTGAGTACCTGTAAAACCTGTCAAGATCAAAGGTTAGGAAAAGGTAACAGAATGTATGTCATGCAAAAATGCTTTATGCAGATGCATGCGTGTGTCTGTGTGCTTGAGAGATTTTCCCCGATCCTGGCACCTGCTGACAATAATGAGGGGAGGAATCTGGGCCCAATCATGGAAACAGCAACCTCACATAGCAATAGTCAGATTCGACACATCAAGGACCGAGAACTCATACGCAACAGTCTTTCTGAGAACAGCTGCAGTAACACCATGAGAGATCTTGGATCAGGGAAACGGTACCTGTCACAGACACACGCTAATGGAATGATTATGCAAGCTAATGCAAAATGCAGGTATGCAACAATATATCCAGGTGGCTGCTGTGGAGATTCGATGTCGACAGTCACTGATGAGAAGGAAACCCCGGTGTAAACCCACTGATCTGATCTGCTGAGAATAACCATCTGGTAGGATCGAGATCAAAATTCTGTCCTGGCAAGAACGAAGACCTGATAATAAAGACCCCGGATGCAAGATCAAGGAATATCTGTCGATGAAGTCTTCAGACCCCAAATCAAAAATCTGCCCTGTCGGGAACAAACACACAGCTGCTGATGAGATCTTCAGACCCCACTCAAAATCTGCCCTATCAAGAACAAATAACAACTGCCGATGAGATCTTCAGACCCCACTCAAAACCTGCTCCGTCCGAAACAAACCTCTGGCGATAATACACTGATCAAAGCCTGCTCTATCAAGAACAGACAAACACCCGATGATAAGATCCTCTGATCAACCCTTTGCTCTATCAAGAACATCTCTGCACTGAGAACCCAACATAACTGATTCACTGTCAAGAAAACCAGGTGGTCTGGAGGTCAAAGTTTCCTGCAATATCCCAACCCCACTCACAGGTATGATGGACCTAATCCATGGACAAAGGTACGGCATCCTATGCGGTTGTCAGCGTCACAGACTTTCATGAGTGACAATACGATTCCCAGAAGGAGTGGCATCGTCAGGTCATGAAGAGGCCTCTCTTAGCTGACTTCCAAATGATCGGTCCCCAGAGTCGACAATCCTCACGTCTGGACTCCCCTCAGATCCTCAGGACCGGAAAGGAGCACCTCTGCAAGAATCTCGTCTGAGCGCAGATTTTCGTAGGGAACTGTGCCTGCTCAGCAGACAGGTTCGTCTACTACTTCTCCGCAACTATATCTAGGTGTGTACTCAAGCCCAGGTCCCGCTTTTCACTCACAGTATCATCCCTCTCCCACAGCAGCACAGATAATCATATCAAACTGGAAATAAAATGCGGGAAATAAAATGCGGGAAGTAAAGATGCGATAAATAAATGCAACCCAACAAGCAAACACACAAACGATAGGATTGACTCGCGTAGGGGATGGGAAACGGTCCCAGCATAAGGGATGGGAAAAGTCCCTAGATTGATCAATTGTCCCCAGCAGAGTCGCCAGCTGTCGCTTGCGCGAAAAATAAGGTGCCGGCATGACAGAAGAGTCGCCACCTTTCGTTATTTATCCCTCAGAGCGGGAAAGGAAACGATCGGAGAAACCTGACGAAAAAGGGTAAGACAAGATCGTCGCAACCATTGTCTGGGTTCGGGAGTCGGTTACGCAAGGGGAAGGTATTAGCACCCCTCACGTCCGTCGTACTCGACGGGATCCTCGCTTATGTGTTTACTTGGACGGGTTGGTTATAATCTATCTACCTATCAAGGCTGGCTGAAAAAGAAAAGAAAATGACTCGGCAAAGCGTCGCACTTTATGCCTACGTATTCTCATCAGAGAATGAGAAATCAGAGTCAACGTAGTTCGACTAACTACGGGGTATGGGGAAAAGGTTGCTCGCTAGGATATCGCATCCTATGCCTACGTACTTTCATCTGGTATGAAAGATCAGAGCAAACGTAGTTCGGGAAACTACAGGTTAAAATGGCTCAACTAGGAGGGAGACTATCAAGTCCTACCGTTATCATGCCATGGATTCATCCTATGGTTGAGGTTTGAACAGGGAACTCCTAGATGTTGTCATGCATAGGTTTCAACCTAAAAGTCCATCATCAAGTCCTCATCAGAGGAAATGAGAGTCCTAAGGGATCATGTCAATGATACACCAAAACAGACAAAAGCATCAGCTTTAACAGTAAAATGCATGTAATGCAAGTGAGGGAGGAAATGTGTGTGGGGCTTCAGCCTCCACAAGCTCGTCTCGACCTCAAGCCAGTCATGAAATAACAGTAATCATACTGAAAATAAACAACATGCTATCAAGCAATATACAGATAAAAGAAATGAAGTTCCCATCAGGCAAACAAAACACATGCTTGAGAAAGAATCATCTACTCCCTAATCCTAACCCTAATCACAGAATCTGAACAAATCTGAGCACTAAAGCAAGACCCTAACAAGAGAAATCAATCCCAGTCTTCAAGCTTCAGAACAAGCTTACCAAAGAAAGGGAGCTAAGTAAGCAGACCCATAGTGTCTTCCTCAGGAAAGCACTAGGAGGTGTATACTCAGGAATCATATCCTACGTGGCTCAACCACTGTGATCAGTTTATATTCCTCCTCAGGAGAAATTAAACTCACAAGCAGGCTCCAACATCACTGGATATTTAGGAAATCCTATCTGAACTAGTGGAGCTAAGTGAATAGACCCATAGGACCTTCCTCAGGAAAGTACTAAGAGGCTTCCACTTAGGAGTTGTACCCTATGTGGCTCAACAACTGTGATCAGTTTACATTCCTCCTCAGGAGAAATTAAACTCACAAGTTGGCTCCGACATCATTGGATACTTGAGAAATCCTAGATAAACTAATGGAACTAAATGAATAGACCCATAGGACCTTCCTCAGGAAAGTACTAGGAGGCTTCCACTTAGGAGTTGTACCCTATGTGGCTCAACAACTGTGATCAGTTTACATTCCTCCTCAGGAGAAACTAAACTCACAAGTTGGCTCCAACATCATTGGATACTTAAGAAAGAGGTGAGAAGAAAGAATGAAAGTCACTCATAGTGCCTTCCTCAGGAAAGTACCATGAACTTCCTTCAAACTTCAGGATCTCAAACCTCACAAACAGGGAACAAGCCAAGCTCTGGGTCTCTGATTCTTGATCTACAATCTTCTCTTCATGATGCTCTCCATCAAGGTCTTCAAGGCAACATAAACCCCTCAACAAATTCCCCTCAATGAACCCCAGAGGTGAACAGATAACCACAGGGCAGACAAAATCAATAGGCAACTTCAGAAAATACCTAAAAATACTAAACTAAAGGGGAAAAATCTAACAATTATTCACAAGGGTCCTCAACACCTACTCATAACATCTACATAGGCCTCTACCTAAAAATCAGGAAAAAACTCAATCAAAGAAAGGAATTCCTCACCTAAGCACAACCTAAACCCTAATTAGGATACCCTAAATCTACCCTAATTAAACTAATCAAAATTTAATTCTAAAAATCTAGAAAAAATCCTATGGGGAACTATGATTCATCATCTAATTGCACAAAAAAGAATGGATTAAAAACCCTAAGGGAAGGTCCTAAAATAATTCCTACAAAATCATGATACAAAATTAAACAATATAAAAGCTATTTAAAAGGAAAATCTATTAAAAATACCAAACTAAAAAATGAAATCCCATTTTTATTTTTATAATTTTCTACACATTATCATCTAATCGTAGAAAAAAGAAGAAGCCAAAAATCATTTTTTATCAATTTTTAATGAATTAAACAAAACAGAAAAAATATTGAAAGAAAATAAAAGAATTAAATTAATTAAAGGGAGGGGGGGTATGAACAGCAATACACGCTAGCTAAATCAATTGGGCCAGCCAAAGGGGGGGGGGCGAATAGCAAGCTGAGCCCATGAGCGGTTTAATGAAACGACCGCGTTTCAATTCATTTAAATCTTCCCTCCAACTCTCAGATTAAATCACAGCCGCTGGATCAACATAATGAGTCAAATTTGGAGCTTGATCTAAGGGCTCTCCTTCATCGTCCCAGATGAGACCTAGGGTTTTCAGAACCCTCCTCCCATGCACCCAGATTCGAGCTCCTCTATCTCCCTGCTCAGGCCATGGTTTCACTCGATTCAAAAATGAAAAATGCTCTACTCAATGAGAGGAATAAAATGGTACGAGTGGATTTTCTTAATTCTACCTAGGTTATTCTAACAGAGGCTTGCAATGTCACGATCCAAACCAAAATCACCTGAGATCGACCTTCACCAAACTTCAGTCTAATGGTATACAGAGCTTCTACAAGTGAACCTAAACGTGTTAAACCAATTCTTGATGATTTAAACTCCAAATTCAAACACTTCTTGAGAATCAAAGATTCTTGGTCCTGCTATGGAATCTCATGGAACAGGCTGTAACTCTCAGTATTTAGTCATCTACCCTAATACATTCATTCTAAACCTAAAACATGATACATCTATGCATAATTAAGGTGGAAGAGAGAAGAAGAGGAACCTGTCAAGTGATGATGGTATGTGATGCTAGGGCACGATTCCAAGCTTGCAATTCACTCACAATGATCCTCCAATGGAGGTATGCTTTCTGTTTGCAAGGATCTTGAAGAAGAAAGCTTGTAGCAATGACTTTGAAACTGAAATGCAATGATGGAGCACCTTGAAACCCTAGCTCGAATCTCTCTCTTCTCTACTCAATTCACCAAGTTTCACCCACCACCAATCTCTCTGCATGGCACTCTTTAAATAGCAATTGATGGAAGCTTGTGGAATCATCTAGAAGGATCTAGAAAAGTCATGAACTTCTCCTTAAATGAGAAGTTGAAAGTATCATTTCCCTTGCCTTATCCCTTGTAATCTCATGCCAAATTGTCTTAATATGAGATATTGAATGTTAATGAATGAAAGCAGCCCTTTCATTTCACTTATGTAGGGTTTTGCAAAGTTGCCTTCTTTTTCAAGTAATAAATTTCCAAAGGAAGTCCATTTTTGGAGCCTCAAATGAAAAATCTATTTAAACCAAAGTTCTTAAAATAATGTTTCCAATTAAAATGATATATTGGATGACCTATTTTGGATTTGTGGATCTCCCAAATCACTTTTCAATTTCAACTTTTCAAAGTTATAAGCCATTTTTAGTTCATTTTGGACCAATCATGTAATCTCATGCTATGAGCTTTTCCAACAATTTGTGACCTTCTTTCTAGACTTAAAATCACATTTTGAGCAACTTTCATGTTTTGAGTTTTTCCATTTGAGGCTTGGAAATAGGAGTTTTAGGCATTGGCTAAAATGACCTATAACTGACAAATGACCAAAATACCCCTGTCTTGTTCAAACCATAAGTTGAGTTCCACAAATCCAATCAAGGACTTCTACCACTCAAATTAAAGCTAAGAAGATTCTCTTCAACATTCATGTTGACCAAGAAACCATAGGAATCCTCCTACTAGGGAAAAAGTTGTCTGCAAGTTGGGTGACTTTCAAGGACCCAGATTCACACACCTCAGCTGACCTGTAATTTGTCAAAACCATAACTTGAGCTCTGTAACTCCTATCAAGGACTTCCACCACTCAAATTAAAGCTTAGAACAAGCTCTACAACATTAATGTTGTGGGGAAAGTGAGATATCAATCACACTTTGGGCTAAAACTGCCTGGAAGATAGGGATCAAATTAGGGTTTTCTCACTGACAATCCTCAGAAACCCTAACTCAAAACTTCTCAAACTCCTCAATCATGATGAGTTGGTCTAGGAATAATCTCTATAACATCTCTATACATCATTCCATGATCTCATGGCCCTTGGATTAAGTCTCAACCTTCTCCAAATTTTCAGTTATCCTAGGGTTGACCCAGTCAAAACCCTAATTCTACCATTCATGGTTGAATCTTCTGAATTCTTGCATAATGACCTCTCTGGGCTTCATGATGACTATCAAGACATCTCATAATCTCTTTTCAAAACATTAAGTTCATTCTCAAAGTCTCAGAATCACCTGAGGAGCACCCACAACTCTCAGGCTATGAAGCATACAACCCTGGTTTCAAACCACTTCTCTGGGGATCTCTTGAACTTTCTGATGAGGGTATCAACTTTCAAACACTTAAGGATAAATAAATGTTGGTCAAATTTTGGGGTGCAACACCCATGTCTTATGCGCAATTGTTACAGACTCTGCTCCAGCTACAGTTGATCCAGAAGAGAACCCTGGCTCCCTTGACAGGGGCACCTCCGCCAAGTTATGACGCGAATGCAACTTGTGAGTTTCACTCAGGGGCACCATGCCACACAATAGAAAACTGCAAAGCCTTCAAGCATAAGGTGCAGGACATGGTGGACGCTAAGATCATCAACTTCTCAGATAATGTGCCAAACGTCACGAAGAACCCTATGCCGAATCATAGGGGAGGTGGAGTAAATGCCATTATTGAAGACGAGAGTTTGGATTTGTTGACTGACGTCAGAGATCTGAAGACACCGCTTAGCTTCGTTAAAGCTAAGCTGATGAAAAGGGGTTTCTTTCCAGGTTATAGAGAACTATGCATGCGCTGTGCGACAAGTCCTGATGGATGTGAATAGTTGATAGAGGGGATTCAAAGTCTGATGACCGAAGGAATCCTGCAATTTAGCCGAAGGGCCGAAAGCGGATCAGGAGAGGTAATGTTGAAGCAAGATGATGAGGTTGCCACCATCACCATCCCTCGCCAGACGATAACTATTTCTGCACCCAGGCCGCCTATGATTACCATCACCAAAGTTGGGTCGATACCGTTCGAAAGCACTAATGTTGTCCCATGGCATTATGGGGCAGAGGTCTACTGCAACAGACAGAAGTTGGAACTAGAACTGTTTGGGTCGTTTGTGGAGAACCTAGTGGGCGTTAGCGGAATCACTCGCAGCAGAAGAGTATTTGCACCACCTGAGGTCGTGGCAGACAAAGCGGACAGAGCTGATGCAACTGATAAAGGTAAAAGTAAAGTCGTTGAAGAGATCCCTTGTGGGGTAGAAAAATACTTACTTGTTAAAGACACCGAAGAGTTTATGAGGTTGATTAAAAAGAGTGACTACAAGATCGTGGATCATCTCCATCAAACACCCTCAAAAATCTCCATCCTGAACCTGCTGCTGTGTTCTGAGGCACATCGCAACGCGCTACTGAAGGTGTTGAATGCCGCGTACGTGCCGCAGGAAATATCGGTAAACCAATTGGAAGAGGTCGTAGCCCACGTGAATGCTGGAAATGGGTTAGGGTTCACTGACCTAGAGCTGACGCTGAAGGGGAGGAACCACAATAGCGCCCTGCACATCTCGATAGAGTGTAGGGGAACGATTATGTCTCATGTGTTGGTAGACACAGGGTCATCGCTCAATGTTCTTCCGAAGAAATCATTGATGAAGTTAGATACTCGCGGAGTGATTTGCACACCCAGTGATCTGGTTGTGAAAGCGTTCGATGGAACCAAACGCCATGTTTTCGGGGAGGTGACGTTGCCAATCCGAGTCGGGCCGGAAACATTCGACGCGGTCTTCTACATTATGGACATCATGCCTGCCTAAAGCTGTCTCTTAGGTCGGCCGTGGATCCATTCTGCTGGAGCCGTGACCTCCACGTTGCACCAGAAGCTCAAGTACGCTGTCGGAGGTAGCATCGTGACTGTATGTGGCGAGGAAGACATAATGGTGAGCCATTTGTCGTCCTTCAAGTATGTTGAGATGGATGGGGAAATCCACGAAACCCTATGTCAAGCGTTCGAAGCTGTTAAAGTCAAGAACGTAGCTCCTGCAGTCACTGAAAAGCCAGAGATGACTCTCTCCTCCTTCAAGGAAGCCCGGGCCGTTGTCCAAGCCGGATCTACCCCAGGTTGGGGGCGAATTTTGGAGATACCTAACAAGCAAGACAAGTTCGGGTTAGGGTATTCTCCCGCGGCTGAAGCCTCCTCTTCTTCTAGCAGTGCATCGCGAGGTAAAGGGCCGATCCAGTTTACCAGTGGCGGGGTGATATTTGAAAGCATCAACGCAGTGTCTAAAGACAGTAGAGACAGCGACTGCGACCTGGACTCTTGGATCCAGCCAAGCAAGCCAGGCAAGAGCCTCAACAATTGGTCCGTCAGGGATATCATCCAAGTGGCAGGCAAAGAGTAATGATTTACTTTTTCCAATCATTGTACAACCCTATGTCCTACCCGGGGCATAGTGGTTTTATTGTCAGGGCCTTGTTTGATTATGTACATGCATTTTATCAATAAATCAAAAGGCGTTTTTCTTCGTATTCAAATATTGTGATCTCTGTTATTCCTGTTTTATATTTGTTTTGAAAAACAACAAAATGGCAATGGGGTTTTGTGCTAACCTGCATATCCTTGTTTTAAGCTTAACCCTTGTTATTGCAGGATCCACATAGCAGATGACATCGACTCTGGACCTTCTACGCCTTACTTCGACTTCGATTTCCCGATCTATCAAGTCGAAGAAGAGATTGATGAGGACGAAGACCTTCCCGCAGAGTTGGCCCGCTTGTTGAAACAAGAAGAGAAAGTTATTCTACCTCACAAGGAAGAGATTGAGGTTGTGAATCTGGGTTCTGAAGAACTGGTTAGGAACGTCAGGATAGGGGCTGCATTGCAGAGTGATGTCAAGCAGAGATTAGTCGAGATGCTAAGAGAATATAGTGACGTCTTTGCTTGGTCATACGAGGATATGCCCGGACTTGATACTGACATTGTGGTCCACCACTTGCCGCTGCGAGAAGATTACCCTCCCGTTAAGCAGAAGCTTAGGAGGACACGACCATATATGGCCGTTAAGATCAAAGAAGAAGTGCAGAAACAGCTTGATGCTGGCTTCTTAGCGGCCACTACTTATCCTCTGTGGGTCGCCAACATAGTGCCTGTACCGAAGAAGGACGGTAAGGTACGAATGCACGTCGATTATCGGGATTTGAATAGAGCGAGCCCCAAAGATGATTTCCCGCTCCCCCATATTGATGTGTTGGTCGACAATACAGCTCAGTTCTCCGTGTTTTCGTTCATGAATGGCTTCTCCGGTTACAATCAGATCAAGATGGCGCCGGAGGACATGGAGAAAACTACGTTTATCACTCCTTGGGGAACATTTTGCTATAAGGTAATGCCTTTCGGTCGAACGCAGGGGCCACTTACCAACGAGCAATGGTTACTTTGTTTCATGACATGATTCACCATGAGATTGAAGTCTATGTTGATGACATGATTGCGATGTCCCAAACGGAGGAAGGACATATGGTCAATTTGCTGAAGCTTTTTAAGAGGCTTAGGAAGTTCAGGTTGAGGCTGAATCCTAACAAGTGTACTTTCGGAGTACGGTCCGGAAAATTACTGGGGTTTATCATGAGTGAAAGAGGCATCGAGGTTGATCCTACGAAGATTAAAGCAATACAAGAAATGCCAGTGCCAAAAATAGAAAAAGAAGTTCGTGGTTTCTTGGGCAGAATAAACTACATTGCAAGGTTTATTTCTCAGCTCACGGCCACGTGTGAACCGATGTTCAAACTGTTAAAGAAAGATCAGGCGATTATCTGGAACGAGGATTGCCAGAAGGCATTTGATAAGATAAAACAGTATCTAAAGGAACCTCCGATCTTGATACCCCCAGTGGCCGGAAAACCATTAATCATGTACTTGACAGCTCTTGAGAATAGTATGGGGTGTGTTCTCGGTCAACACGACGAGACGGGCAGAAAGGAGCATGCCATTTACTACTTGAGTAAAAATTTCACAGGTTGTGAATCTCGTTACTCGATGCTGGAGAAAACGTGTTGCGCACTAGCCTGGGTTGCCAAACGTTTACGACAGTACATGCTCAATCACACAACCATGCTAATATCGAAGATGGATCCGATCAAGTACGTCTTCAAGAAGCAAGCGCTTTCGGGCAGGATTGCCAGGTGGCAAATGGTGTTGACGGAATATGACATTCAGTACGTTTCCCAGAAGGCCATCAAGGGTAGCGTATTGTCTGAATACCTTGCCGAAGAGCCGATCGAGGATCATCAGCCGATGAAATTTGAATTCCCTGATGAGGATATCATGTTTCTCAAGGTGAAAGATTGCGATGAGTCATTGCCCGACGAGGGTCCAGATAGGAAATCCCAATGGAAATTGATATTTGACGGGGGCGGTTAACTCTTATGGAAGTGGCATTGGGGCGATCATCACGACTCCCCACGGATCCCATATCCCGTTCATTGCGAGACTGACGTTTCCAGTCACCAATAATGAAGCGGAGTACGAAGCATGCATCATGGGTCTAGAAGAAGCAATTGATTTGAGAATCAAGAACCTAGATGTATATGGTGACTCGGCGCTTGTGATTAACTAGATTAAAGGGGAGTGGGAGACTCGTCAATCGAATTTGGTGTCATACATGAACTATGCCAGAAGGCTACTTCCGTTCTTTGATCGAGTGGAACTCCATCATGTACCCAGGGCTGAAAATCAGATGGCTGATGCCTTAGCCACATTGGCTTCGATGTATAAGGTCAAATTTTGGAATGAATCTCCAAGAATTGTCCTTTCTCGTCTTGATAGACCTGCATTCGTCTTTGCGATCGAGGAAGCCTCCGATGGCAAGCCATGGTTCCATGATATCCAGACTTTCCTTATGACTAAGGAGTATCTTGCGGGAGTGTCGACCCAGGATAAGAAGACTCTGAGGAGGCTGTCTGGAAATTTTTATCTCAATCCTGATGGAGTTTTGTATAAAAGAAACCACGATCTCGTGCTACTCAGATGTGTAGATGAGAAAAAAGCGAGTATGCTCATGGAAAAAGTCCATGAAGGCACATTTGGTACGCACGCCGGCGGGCATGCTATGACGAGAAAGATCCTGAGAGCAAGATATTGCTGGCTGACGATGGAATCGGATTTCTTTAAATTCGCGAAGAGGTGTCATAAATGCCAGATTTATGCTGACAAGATTCATGTGCCACCATGCCCGTTAAATGTCATGTCCTCCCCATGGCCGTTCTCCATGTGGGGCATCGACATGATAGGCAAGATCGAGCCCACTGCATCTAACGGTCATCGTTTCATTCTAGTAGCTATCGACTACTTCACCAAGTGGGTGGAGGCAGCCTCATATGCTAATGTGACCAAGCAGGTGGTGGCTAAATTCATAAAGAGGGACATCATCTGTCGTTACGGAATTCCCGAGCGGATCATTACTGATAATGGTTCGAATCTGAATAACAAGATGATGAAGGAGCTGTGCCAGAGTTTCAAGATTGAACACCACAACTCATCTCCTTACCGGCCGAAGATGAATGGCGTCGTTGAAGCGGCCAATAAGAACATTAAGAAGATTGTCCAGAAGATGGTTGTGACCTATAAGGATTGGCACGAGATGTTGCCATTTGCATTGCACGATTATCGTACGACGGTACGTACATCAACCGGGGCAACTCCTTTCTCCTTAGTGTACGGTATGGAAGTTGTCCTACCGTTAGAAGTTGAGATTCCTTCTTTGCGAGTTTTGGTTGATGTGAAACTCGATGAGGCGGAATGGATTAAGAACCGACTAAACCAACTCAGCCTGATGGACAAGAAGAGATTAGCGTCGATTGCGTATGGTCGTTTGTACCAGAGTCGAATGAAGAAAGCTTATGATAAGAAGGTGCGTCCTAGAAGCTTTCAGACGTGTGATCTCGTCCTGAAGAAGATTCTTCCTCCACACTCCGATCACCGGGGCAAGTGGGCTCCCAATTACGAAGGTCCGTACGTCGTCAGCAAGGTCTTCTTGGGAGGAGCTTTGTTGTTATCCACGATGGATGGCGAAGATTTTGCATCCCTGGTGAACGCGGACGCAGTTAAAAAATACTTTGCTTAAAAAACGACCCGCTGGAAAGAAAAAGAATATCCAGGAAAAAATGGGGCAACCCGGCGAACCATAAAAAAGGGAAAAAGGTTCGGGCAAAAATTAGGGATATAAAAGAAAAGAATGTACACCCGCAAAGTCGAAAACCCGGATGGGCGACTTTGGCAAAAAAAGGGTATCCCGGTGAATCGAAAACCCGGAAGGGCGATTCAGGAGTTAGGGATTTGAAAAAGCAAATGACTGTGTTCCGCGTATGGACTTTCATTGTTTAGTGGTTTGGAAGACCTGAGGGTCGTTTATCTGAATCAATCTCTTCTGAAGCTGAAGCGTCGGAGAAGTATCGAAGTCGAGTGGGTCATAGAGGGATCAACTCATGGTGTTCGTCTATGCCTCATTGCCGACATTTGTGTATATACTGATGTATATTTATGTTTGATTTTTGCGCAGCTTCCTCATTCCAGGAGCATGTATCTGTTGTAAAACATTTTTGCCCATTCAGGGGTTCGTTATCAATAAAATGTATACTCTGCAGCAATTATGTTTGCTTATTTAGCATTTACCTGTTTTGTTTGCGAAAAAGAACGCCGATGTTTTTGATAAAATGCGCATACATAAACTTACTGGCCTAGGCCACTAATTGTTGAAACAATGAATTACTTGAACATTTTCACAAGATGATAACCTTGATAGGTCCCTTTGAGAAGGGTGTCTTGTCTGTTTGTTTGTGTTGTTGCAGGTGTAGCATATTCCGGGCAGTACGTCGTACGTTTCCCAAGCAGGATGATTCCTTCTTCTCCAGCAAAGTTCAGCAGCCTATCCCCATAGAGTCTGAGCATGAGATCGTCAAGCATTGATATGTCTCCCCCAGCAGAGAAGATTCTCTCCCCAATCAGATGCATCCCGAAGGGTCGTCATCTCCCCAGCTGAGTCACATACTGAAGTGTGCAGCAATTGATAGTTCAGGACTGAAGTCCCCAGAAGAATTGAAATTCCCCACAGAGTTGTACTCTCCCCAGTAAGCAGGATGATTCCTTCTACCCCAGCCGAGCTAACAAATCCCCAAGAGAGCCGAGTCCTTGGAAAGCAGTTAGGACCATGATTGGTTTTCCCTAGTAAAATGTTGAATAGCTGATGCTGTATTTCCCTGCCGGAGTCGTTACCTCTAGGAAGGTTTGGCTGCGAATGTCGTGCAGTTTATTTCTGCGATTGACATCGCTTTCCTCAGCAGGTCCAAGTTCTCGTAGAGCTTCGTTCCCCTGCGGCAGTTGACTGAAGTTCGTTTCCCCAGGCGGACTCCGATTGAGATCGGCGTGACTTCTTCTCCTCGGCAGGATGATTCCTTCCCCCACTAGAGTGGTTCTTTCTCCTTGACAGGAGGATTCTCCCTTCAGCATTTATTTTGCTGATGGGGTCGTAGCATTTTGCATGATTGCATAGCATTTACCCTAAAAACGCGTAGCATTTCCACCGTGTGGAGCATTGCGCCATTGTCGAACCATATGCATATGAAACATGAGCTAGGTCGTTACCGTTCTTGTTTTGCAGGTGTTCCTCCGCAGAATGGTTTGCTCAAGATGATTCTTGAATTCCCCAGCGAAGTTGTTTGCTTAAGATGATTCTTAAATTCCCCAGCGAAGTGGTTTGCTCAAGATGATTCTTGAATTCCCCAGCGAAGTTGTTTGTTTAAGATGATTCTTAAAATCCCCAGTGAAGTCGCAAGAGTTGGTTGCTCAAGTTGACGCTTAGAGTCCCCGGCAGAGTGTTTACTCAGGATGATTCCTGAAATCTCCAGCAGAGTTATTGGTTCAGGATGATTCTTGAAGTCCCCACGGAGTTATTTGTTCAAGATGATTCTTGATTTCCTCAGCAGAGATGATTCACCCAGAATGATTTCGGGACCCCGAAGCAGAGTAACTTGGTAGTTCTCCAGAACCCCAAGCGGAGATGTGTCATCCCCAGTAGGTTTCTGAACAGCGAAGTTGAAACTTCCCTCGAAGACTTGATGATTAAAGTCCAACCGCATTGACGAAGCAGTTCTCTCAGCTGATGCGGAGTGCCTGATGGCAGAAGTTTGGATATTCCCAATTGGTTCGTGATTGACTGAGAATTCTATTCCCGACTTAGTGATGAAGTCGGGCTGATGCCCGAAAATTTCTTTGAATGCCCGATGGCATGATTGTTGACCTGATAAGTCCCGAGGAATCCTGATGCCTGACGGCATGATCGACCATGTATCACCGGTTACCGTGTGACCAATTCCCCTGCTAGTTGTTGTGCAACTATCATTTCAGTTTTCGAAGATTTGTCCCCATCAGAGTACCGTGTACTTGTGCAGTTGGCAAATTTCCGGGTTTGTTGGTATTCAACCGTCTTTTACCTTGATTGTTTGAGAGCCGTTTGCTTCTCACCCAGTCAGGTCCAAGCCGTTTGAATAGGGGCAGCTGTTGCACCCCAAAATTTGTCCAACATTTCTTTACCTAGCTTATGTTCCATTTCATTCACATTAGCATTATCATTTGCATCTCATTAACATGTATGCAGGAGATCAAGAGGTATGATTACCAATTAAGAGCTACACAAGACCTTGAAGCTAGCTAAGAAGCTTATTCAAATACTCAAGGGTTGATATCCTTGTCAGAGAAGTTAAAAGAGCCTCAGAAAGAGTGGTTGAAACCAAGTGTGTAGGTCTCCTAACTTGAGAGTTGTGGGAAGTCCTCAGATGATTCTGAAGCCATGGAGATGGACTTGAGGTCTTGAGAGAGCTCATGTGAAGTATTGAAGAACACTTTGAGGCCTAGACAGGTCATTATGCAAGAATAAGAAGCCTCAGCCATGATTGGTGCAATTAGGGATTGACTGGGTCAACCCTAAGTCAACTGATGATTTGAAGAAGGTTGAGACCTAATCTAAGAGACATGTGATCATGGATTGATGCATTGAGATGTTCCAAGAATTATTTCAAGGTTAACTCATCATGATTGAAGAGTTTGAGAAGTTTCAAGCTAGGGTTTCTAAGACTTGACAGTGTAAAATCCCCTAGTTTGACCCCTATCTTCAAGGCAATTTAGCTCAAGATGTGATTGTCATCTCATCATACCCCCAACATGAATGTTGTAGAGCATGGTATTAGATTTATTTTGAGTGCTAGAAGTCCTTGATAGGATTTGTAGAACTCAAGTTATGACTTTGACAAGTTACAGGTCATCTGAGGTATGTGAATTTGGGGGCTTGAAAGTTGTCCAACTTGCATGACACTTTTTCCCTAGAAGGATGATTCCTATGAACTTTTGGTCAACATGAATGGTGTCCCTTATCCTCTTAGATTTCTAGAGAGTACTAGAAGTCCTTGATAGGATTTGTAGAACTCAAGTTATGGCTTTGACAAGTCAAGGGCATTTCGGTCATTTGGAGATTATAGGTCATTTCAAGCATAAGGCCATAACTCCTATTTCCAAGCTTCAAATGGGAAAATGTTCAACATCAAACTTGTTCAAAATGATGTTTTAAGGCTAGTCAAGAGCTCATGAGAGGTTGGAATTGCTTGTAGCTCAAAGTTGCAAAAATGACCTAAAATAAGGGTATGAGTTAAATGAACCAAGGTTGGAAATTGATATTTTTGATCTACATGTCCAAACCAAGGCATGTAATATATCATTTTGACTCTATAACACATTTTAAGAACATTGGTTTAGCCACATTTTTGAATTGAAGTCTAATTTGTGGACTTTCTTTGAAAAGTAGTTACTTACATCTTAAGTAACCTTTGCAAAACCTAGAATCAAGGCATGATAAAGGTCTCATGCAAGCCAAACACTTCCAAAATGTCATGAGGGGAGAAAGTGGAAGGAATTGGGATTGATTTCAAGTTGTTAGTAGAGTTGTGCATACCATGGCATATCATGAGAATTCAAGTGACATGAGAAATTGAATTTCTCATTAGAAGGATCTAGAGCTTTCTAGATCATCCCTACACACTCTATATATTGAATAGAAGTGGTTCAGATCATTTTTTTGGTGATGATTGAGAGAGAAAACTGAGCTTGCACTTTGAACTTTCTCATTGCAAATCAAAATCGATTACAAGGTTAGAGGCCATTTCAGTCCAAGAAATTGATCTCAATAGCTTGCTTTGAGGTTGGTGATCAATTCCAAATCAAATTCAAGGCACTGTGGTGGAAGAATCGTGAAGTAGCCATTGGAGAGTGAAGCTTGCAACTCAGAATCGGATTTGATAATTCAATAAGATTCAACTCTTTTCTTTGCATACAGAAGATTGATTGTGATTCAGTGAAGGATTCTGCAAGTTCTTGAAGGCTGATTTGAAGATTCAACCCTTCTGTTTGCTCAAGTTTACCAGGTATGCAACTCTTGTGCTATGGCTTAAATTAGGTAGAATTAAGATGAATTGTTATGGTAGATGCATAGTAGAATGGTGTAGGAAGATTTCTGGATCATCAATTTGGAGATTAGTGACCAATTAGGGTTCATGGAATTTTCGGTTGAGATTGTTATTCTTGGATTCTTGAACTGTTAGCATGATTAAATGGCATAGGAAGATTCCTTGTGAAAATTGGAGTGAGTTTCATGTAGAAACCTCTTGGAATGGAGGCCTGTGGAGAGAGTTAGGGTTGGGGACAATGACCGGAGCACCACCGGCGACGGCCATGGCTGCGCGCGTGTTTCAGGATTTCAAACGAAGAAGATGACTTTAGAGCCATTGGATGGGGCTGAGACCTTTGACCAGATGAAGATCCAACGACCACGTATTAATTTCATTTTGTGAAGAGTCTGAACTAATGTGAAACGCGGCGTTTCACTTAAGTTGTGTTTTGGGCTTAATGCATTAGTTGCTAACCACACCCCCTGTTGGGCCCAATCTCCAAAATGAACTGATTTTCATTACTATCTGCACCGTGTGTTTATCATTTTAGATTGATTTTCTTTATTTTTTTCATTTTATTCATGGTTCTTGATAAAATCATAAAAATTGGAAAAATAATTCAATTGACCCCATTCTTTTTGCATTAGATTTATGATAGGATCTAGTATTTTTTTAGATAAAAAATATTTTTATTTCATGCATTTTCTGATTTTATGGGAATTTTCAGAGTTTAATTGATATTAAAATAGTCATGTTTGATACTTGATTTTGTGGAATTTTGTATGATCATATGATGATGATTTTGATCTTAATTTTTTGTGTGTGGTTAGCATAGATATGCATGATCCCCATAGATATTTCTCACATTTTTGTGATGAATGTAAGTGGTAGTTTTAGGTTGAAACCTTAGAAGCTCCATTTTTAGGGTTTATGGTTGATACCTTTGGATTTAGGACTTAATTCTAGGACTTAATAGATGATTTAGTCTATGGTTTTTGTATGAGGCATTCTTAATTGAATTAGGATCCCTTAGGAATTTTTGTAGAAATTTATAATATATTTTACTATTTTTTATTGATTTTAGTTTAGGTGCTAACTTTAGATGATTCTAGTGCACTAATTCAACTAGATTAACTTCTTTAGTTCCCTTAGATTAGGGTTTTGCTTTGCTTGTTCTTGGATGATGATGAAGGAAAGTTGAGGATGCATTGGATTGCTTGAAGAGGCTTAGATTTGAAGATCTTCCCTTCTTTTGGTGTAGTTTGATTAGGTATTAAGATTAGGGTTTTGTAGGCAGAGCTCTAGATAGATTCTCTTCCTTCATAAACATGGATGATGTTGATCACTTCCATTCCTCCCTATGATGTAAGGTCCCTTGTAAAGGCCTCATACCTCCTTTGGTAGGATGTGTGGCTCTTTTCAAGTTGGTAGAACCTTTGAGGGTCCCTTTCTCTGATGACAGGATGCTTAGTGGTGACCTTTGGTCTTCACTCTGCTACCAATCATCCCAACTTTACTCTTGATGGATGCATCTTTCTCCCTTGTTAGAGGATGGAGTTCCTTGCTTGAAGAAGATTGAAGGATGAAGTTGATACTTCTTTGTGATTGAAGATTACTCTGAGAAGCTGAAGCTTGTGGATCAGGAAGAGCTAGTTGATACTGGTGAAGAGGAGAGAGCTGAAGCTTGAAGACCAAGTTGACACTTGTGAAGAAGATGAAATTGAGATTGAGTGAAGAGCTGAGGCTTGAGGAATAAAGGATAAGTTGACACTCATGTTGATACATTGAGAGCCTGCAGGTGCCAAGTTGATACTTGATTTTAAGAGTGAAGCCTGAAGGTGGAAATTACTGAAGAGCTGCAGCTTGAAGAAGAAAGAATAGGTGGATACTTATGTGGAAGCTCAGGGAAGCAAGTTGACACTTTCTATTGAAGATGATGGCCTTGAAGAGCTGGTGAAGTCTGAGGACTAAGCTGATGTCTGGATTGCTTTGCTGTGAAGTTGTGGGAGCTGTTGATCTGCTTTCTTTTCTGTCTGTTTGCTTTCTGTGCAACTGTGTTGATGTGGCTTGTTTGATTTGCTTGATGCATTAGAATAAGTTCATATTAAGATTGATTTAAGCTAGGAGCATGATTGCACTAGAGGTTGAGTTGCTCCCTCTGCTTGTATTTTTACTGTGTGGCTTTGCTTGTGGGTATTCGGTAGAGCCTAGCTCCATTGCCTATGTGGTTTGTGTTTGCTTGATAACATGTTATTTCTTCTGTATGATTACAGTTATCCTATTTTGCTTGATAGCATGTTATTTCTTCTGTATGATTGCAGTTATTCATATTTGGCTTGAGGTTGAGATGAGCTTGTGGAGGCTGCTGCCCCACACACATTTCCTCCCTCACTTGCATTGCATGCATTTTACAGTCGTTTACTGTTTACTGTTTAAGTTGATGCTTTATCTGTTTCTATTTGTCATTGACATGATCCCCTAGGAATCTCACTTCCTTTGATAAGGAAGTGATTATTAGAACTTTAGGTTGAAACCTATGCATGATAACTTCTAGGAGTTCCCGGTTTCAAACCTCAACCATAGGATGAATCCTTGGCATGACAACATTAGGACTTGATAGTCTCCCCTTAGTTGAACCAGTCTGTTCTCTCTTCTCATCTCAAAACAAATTAAAATACAGTAATAAAGGTTAACTGACGTCGTACGTTACGACCCTTAAGCTATATGAGAAAGGATTGTTGGAGAGTTTCTGTTCAACAGTCTGGATGTTTAGTATGGCACCCTTTGGGTGACATGCGACGCATTCACTCTCAGGTCATAGTCTCTAGTGCGACACTAGTTGCAAACATCCATAAAAAACAGTGCTTTCGTAAAAGACAGAAAACAAATTTCAAACCTTTTTACCCCGTGGGCCCGTAATTCAAAGGAAGCTTTTATGAAGAAAAGAGTGACGTTAACTCCCAGTTCTACCGCAAACGGTAACGCCTAAGTCTCCAAAGGTCGAGCTGCGTACATCCAACTGCTGGAACTGTTTGTTAACCCTACTCGATAAAAACAGATGAATTTGAATCCCCGTAATCCATATTATCCCGAACTACGTAAGCTCTGATCTCTCATACCTGTTGAGAGTACGTAGGCACAATACTGATGTATTGGCGAGCCACCTTCCCCGTAACCCGTAGTTAGTCGAACTACGTTGACTCTGATTTCTCATTCTCTGATGAGAATACGTAGGCATAAAGCGCGACGCTTTGCCGAGTCATTTTCTTTTCTGTTTAAGCCAGCCTTGATAGGTAGATAGATAAAACCAACCCGTCCAGTAAACCCAACAAGCGTGGATCCCATCGAATACGATGGACGTGAGGGGTGCTAATACATTCCCCTTGTGTAACCGACTCCCGAACCCAGACAACGGTTGCGATGACCTTGTCTTATACCTTTTCGTCAGGTTTCTCCGATCGTTTCCTTTCCCGCTCTGAGGGATAAATAACGAAAGGTGGCGAATCTTTTGTTTTGCCGGCACCTTATTTTCGCGGAAGTGACACCCTAGTCGGGAGATCAGCTCCTGAATCAGTAAAGCATGCCGCTTGGTAATGGACCTCAGCTTTTTGGCATCGTCCTGGTAGGGTCCTTCGCCAGAACTCTCGTCAAATCTGTACCTCTTGGAACCGGCCTTCTCTTCATAAACTCTCGGCTTCTCATCAATGTTACTTACTCTGAGCTCAGCAACGCTCCTAAGTGATGTCTCTTCAGCAATCTTTGCGTCTTGGGCTCTAATTTGTGCCTCTAGCGTGGCAATTTGCAGCTTCAGTTCATCTTCGCGCTCCTTCCACTTGGTAAGCGTGGTATTCCACAAGGCTTCCCACTTGCTGAGACGGGAATAAGCTTTGCTTAGAAGTTCCTTCTTGGAAGTAAGCACCTTGCTAACACCGTTCAAGGCTATCCCCACTTTTTCTTTCTTGTCGGTCTCTTCTGTCAGCTCCAATTCCAACCTATTAATCAATTCGGTCTATTCCTTCACAGTGAAGGTGGCGTCGTTCTTCTCACGACGTAACTGGAAAATCTCCTTCTCTAACTCCTCATTGGCTTTCTTCAGTTCCTCGTTTTCAGCCAACAATTTGTTATACTTCTCACTCTCTTCTGAAGGATATACCTCAATCAATGGAAGATACAGGGGTTCCACAGCAGGATAAGGCATCAAAGAAGTGCTAGCTCTCTCACGGATCCAAGCTAAATAAGGATCATAAGCTCTGCTATTGCTCTTACCGAGCAAAGCTTTCCTTCTCCTATGGATGTTAGCCCATGCATGTCTCAATCTGATCAAAATAGTTGTGTCCAATAAGCCCGTGAGATACAGAGATTCCTGCATCTCCTTCTCAATAGGAGCGTCCCTCAAAGCGTAACCGAACTGTCGTACCAGCAATGAAGGGTTATAGTTAATACAGCCTTTCTGTCCAATCAGGGGAATATTCGGAAAGCCACTGCAACTATATACAATGTCAGTACCAAGCATGCTCCGATCAAACCAAATGATATTCTCAGTAGACAGTCCCATCAACCGGGCAGACCAATCCAAAGTATCAACAGCATCCACAAAAGGTCCTTTCTTCGAAAGGTGCCCCTGGAACCACCTGTACAGGAGAGGAAGACAGCAGGAAACATTCTTGCCACGACGTTTCTCATTCTTGTAGTGAATAGAATGATAAACATCGCCCAAGAGAGTAGGAACTGAATTCTTTGAGGCAAGAATCAAGAAGGCGTCAGAGTCGACAAAATCTGGTACATTAGGAAACAGGACAATCCCATAGATGCAGACAGCTAGAATAGCACTGAAGGCAACCCAACATCCACTCTTCGCGCACTGTGTAGCCTTCTCAACCAGGACAGACAGGTGAAAACCATAAGCTCCGTTTAGCTTGACCAAGCCTCCCGGAAACTCAGAAGCGTCTAAGCTGACAATCTCAGCAAGCGTAACCAAATCAGGCTCAACATCCGTATGTATAAATGGCATCTGGTCTAACATCGGAACTCCCAATATCGCAGAATACTCCTCCAAAGTGGGTGCCAGAATATAGTCAGGAAACAAAAAACATCTCAGCTGCGGCTCATAAAACTGCATCAAAGTATACACCCCAGTCGTCTCAAATGCTGATGGTCGGTGCAACAAGCTAAGCAATCTCCCATACGATATCCTGAACTCAGCCCTCACTTTCTCATCTGCTAGAGCAACTAATCCCAGCAAGGAACTGATATCTGGCGAATGCAATCGGTAAGCAACTGTCTTCTTCAGAGACTCCATGTCTGGCTAGAAGATATACTAGAATCAGAGGGGAATGATCACCTGCAACATAAATACATGTTACTGAAATGTAATTATGAAAATGCACATGCATATGCAAACAAGGGACCAAGTGCAATGCTGATGAACTGGGTTGCTCTGTACTGAAGCTTGAGAACCATCCAATCTTTATCTCAAACCAAATCAACCACTCAAATGAACCTTGTAACCACATCTCACTGACAGAGATAAAACCAGGTATTCTGAGGTCAAAGGTTTCCTGCAAACAGACCCACCTACCCCTCACAGGTGTGTACTTAACTCGCAGACGAGGTACGGCATCCTATGCGGGTTCAACGTCACAGACTTTCAAGAGTGATGATACGATACCCAGAAGGTGTGGCATCATCATCCCTTGAAGCGGCCTCACTTAGTTGAATCCCAATTGATAGGTTCCCAGAGTCGACAATCCTCGGGTCAGACAACTTGTTGAGCCCTAAGGGCCAGGCAAGAAGCATCAAAGAGAATCTCGTCCGAGCGTAAATTTTGCGGCTAGCTGGTGCGAGCTAAGCAAGCAGGCTAACCACTACTCTCTACTTCTAAGTCTATGTGTAACCTCAAGCCCAGGTCCGGCTTATCTCTCAACAGATTACCCCCTTCCCACAGCAGCAATAACAGTATAAAGCTGATAATAAAATGCGGAAAGTAAAGACAGAAAAGTAAATCTACACCACACCCATGACGGGAAAACAAGCGCTAGGATTGACTCGCGTAGGGGATATTCCTGTCCCCAACAGAGTCGCCAGCTATCGCTACTGCGAAAATCGGCGTCGGCGAAACAGAAGAGTCACCACCGTGCATTATTTATCCCAACAAGGGGAAAGGAAACGATCAAAGTAAACCTAACGCAAAGACGGGAAAGGAATGGTCATCGCAACCAAATCCTGGATTCGGGAGTCGGTTACGCAAGGGGAAGGTATTAGCACCCCTCACGTCTGTCGTACTCGACGGGATCCACACTTGTTTTCTAGTACGGATTGTTATTCTATCAACTAAAGGTCAAGGGTTAAAAAGAAAATAAAATGACTATGCAAAGTATCGCACTTTATGCCTACGTATTCCCGTCTGAAACGAGAAATCAGAGTCAACATAGTTCGCCTACCTACGGGAAAGGAGTGGAAGGTTGCTCGCTAGGATACGGCATCCTATGCCTACGTACTTTCATACAGCATGAAAGATCAGAGCAAACGTAGTTCGGGCTACGGAAGACACAAGCTTGTTTGAATGTTTTTTTATCTCCTTATGAAAGGGTTTTTCCTGATTAAGAGTCCAAGCGGACAAAAATGACGTTTTGATGTTTGTTTTCAGTCTTTTACGCAAGAACTGTCTTTTATGATGTTTGCAATCTCTGACGCACTAGAGACTATGATTTGAGGGTGACTACGTCGTATGTCACCCTAAGGGTAACACACTAAGTAATCAGCTTACTGAAGAGCGACCCTCCAGCAACCTTTCTCAAATAGCTTAAGGCTCGTAGCGTACGGCATCGATCATCCTTATTACTGTGTTTTGAATTGTTCTGAGATAGAAGAGAAGTCTAAAAACCTAGGGTTTGAAAGGGGATTCAAAACTACCCTAATGTTATCATGCATGGATTACAACCTAATGTCTGTCATAATTCCCTCCTGCGCAGAGGAAATCATAGATCCTAGGGGATACACGGAAAAGAAATAGCGTATATACAGTAAAGCAGTAAAATGCATGAATGCAGCAATACAAGCGAGGCAAGGGAGTCCCACTCAACCTCGAACCTGAGAAAATAATAGGCGAAATGAAACAGCTTCACTTCAAACCTAAGGGAAAATCAACAGACAATACAGCAAAGGAAACCACACCCAACAACAGCTCAGACAGCAACACCAACTTCTACAACAAGCAGTTCAAACAGCACCAGCTCTGGCAGCTACAGCTGATTAACAACAAAAGGTTGACAGTAACAACTTCAAGCAAGACCCTATCTTTACTTTCCAATGATGTTTAAGCTTCAGGCAAGCTCTTATCTCCCATAATCTTCAACTTTAGCAAGCACTGAACCCCAACCAACAAACAGCTTCAAACAGTAGTAAAACCCTAAACTCCAACAGATATTCAGCTTTGACAGGCACAAGCTTCATCTTCTCCAATCATCAATACACTTCTTATCTTCAATAGGCTCCCATCTTCAATGAAGACACTCACAGGAGAGAATCAACTTAATAGATGAAGTTGGAATGTTAAGATGCTTAATGATAACCCAGGGAAATCACTAAGATCTTATCATAGCAAGAGAGAGGCATCCTCAAGGTTCTACCCAATAAAAGCATGCTCTACATCCCTACTAAGGAGAGATGGAACTCTTTTAGGGTACCTTGTGTCATAGGATGGAATAGAGGCACAAGAAGCTCTCTATATTTGACAGAAGAAATCAGTCTACTCTAGAGCTCTCCCTATATCTCCTATCTCCTAAGCCTTCATCAAGCAATCTTCAAGCACAAGCAACTTCAAGCTCCAAGCATCATTATTTGTCTTCAATCCTCCCCAAGGTCTTCACATACTCCTCAAGCCAAGCACAAGCCCCAACACCCAAAGAAAAGGCCCAAAACCCCTCAAACCAAACAATATCCCAAGAGGGAAACACACCTATATCAACCAACTTGCAAAAATCAAATAAAATGGAAAAAACTCATCATAAAATCCTAAATTAATTTCTAAGGGACCCTAACTAAGTACCCTATACCCCACATAAACCCCAAGGCCTAACTCAAACTAAAAACCCTAAAACTATTTGTTGAAATGCACCTATGTCAAGTTGAAACCCTAATTCTAACATACTAAAGTTCCTTATTCAAAACTAACTAAAATTAAATCACAAAAATGTGATAAAATTCCAAGGGGAACCTAATACTATATACTAACCATAGGAAAAAGAATCACATCAAAAATAAAAGTGAAATGATCATACTAAATTCAGCAAATAACATGTATCAAATGAAAATGAAATAAAAGCTATTAAAAGTAAAAATAAACCAAAAATAGAAAAATGCATGAAATGACATTTTTATTCTTTTATAATTTTCTTGATGTTTTCATGAACATAGGGAAAAAATTCCCAATCAAAAATATTAATTTTCCAATTAGTTATGAATTTTCAAAGAACTTAAAATAAATGTGAAAATATAAGAAAATATGAGAAAATGTAAAACATGTGTGCCCAATAGCAATTATAAACGGTTCAGATCCAGATATGGGCTCAGAGGGGGTATGGATAGAAAAGCGTGCTAGGCCCAAACATTATTCAGAAAATGGAATGGAAAATATAAAGGAAAATGGAAAAGTTATGTGGCAAATAGCAATAAAACTACGTGTATTTCTCAACTGGGCCTGGGAAAGGGGTGCTGATATCAAATTAACCTAAGCCCACCCAATTTCCATTAAGTGAAACGGGGCGTTTTGATCTTCAGAGTCCCCTTCACAAACTTGGAATCACACGTGGCCGTTGGATCTTGCTTCCAGTCAAAGTCTTCCTCACATCCAATGGTGGTCAGATCATCTTCTTCATTTGAACCTTGGAGGGAAATGAAGCCATGGAAGCTCAGAGCTATGATCTCCATCTTCTTCCAAATCGTGCCCCCTCAAATCTTCATCAAAACTCAAAAATGAAAACCCTAACTTACTCCATTTTTCACCAGCAATTCAATCATGGCATTCACAATCATTGAAACACTCTCCTTCTCCAAACACGATGGGAATCTCATAAATCACTCAAGAACCAAAACTCATCAAACTTAAAATTGAGTAGCCTAAACTCTTCACCATGCTTCACTGAGTATTTCTAGCCATCAAACTAAGATTATAACACCAAGAATGCCAAGATACGATCATGAACAGAAATTGCATCACTCCACTAATTGTCTCTAAATCGATCCTAAAGCTACCAGAAAGCTTCATACACTAACCTACATTGAATCTAACTAATTAAAACAGATTGAAACTACCTAAATCATGCCATGGAGTGAAGTTTACATACCTGCAAATTTGAGATGAACAGAGTCCTCAAACCTTCAAATCAATCCCCAAAAGCTTCCAGATTCCTTCAATGGAGTATAAGCAAGATTCTGTATGCAAAGAACTTGATTGAAATGGCTTGAATCTTTGAATTCGATTCTGAGTTGCAGATGAAAAATTTCAAAGGCTATCACACGATTCTTTTCCAATCTTGCTCAATTATCCATCTGGAATCATTCACCAATGCTTGATCAAGGTTCTGAGATCAAAAGAATGGCTTGAATGTGGTTGAAACTTGTAACTGAATTTTGTTTTGCACATGGAAGTTTCAAATTGCAATCTCACAAATCTCTCCCAATTCTCTCCAACTCTAGCTTTGGATCACTTCATATGCATATATAGAGTGTGAATGAAGACTCTAGAATCTTCTGGATCAATCCAATGAGAAAATCAACTTCTCATGCCATGGAAATCTCATCTCATGCTATGCACATACCATGTCATGTTTTTAGCTTGTATTCACCTTTTTTCTGAGTTTAAATTCTCTCCAAATGAGATTTTGGAGGTGTTAGGATACACTAAAGCCTTGCATTTGCCTTGAAGTGTTGTTTTGCAATTGTGCCTTATGATTCAAGTAACCCATTTACAAAGCAAGTCATAAAAATAACCCTCAATTCAAAATTGTGGCAATGTCAATGTTCTCAAAATGCATTTTAAAATCAAATTGGTATGTCATATGGCTTGGTTTGGTTTTGTAGGTCAAAAACCCTAATTTTCAACTTTGGTTCATTTAAATTTCACCTTCATTTTAGGCCATTTTTATGATTTTATGAAGAAAGCCATTAAAAGTTCTCATGACCTCCTATATAGCCTAAAAACATAATTTTGAACACATCTCATGTTGAACATTTTTCTATTTGAGGAGTGGAAGATGGAGATTTTGACCTATGTTGAAAAATGACCTGTAATCCAACTTTCCCAAAATACCCCTGGATTGCCAAGACCATAACTTGAGTTCCACAAATCCTCTTGAGGACTTCTAGTACTCAAATTAAATCTAAGATCAATATATACAACTCTTATGTTGGCCAATAATCCATTTGAAAACTCCTTGATGGGAAAAAGTTGCTTGGAAGTCAAGTGACTTTCACAGATAAATTTCAATGTCCTCTAGGGACCCATAACTTGCAAGAACCATAACTTGAGTTATACAAATCTTCTTGAAGACTTCTAGTACTCAAATTAAAGCTATTGATAAGCTCTACAAGTTTCATGTTGACCAAGAATCCATTTGAATCTTGCATTTTGACTTATCTGACTTGGAAGTTAGGCATAAATTAGGGTTTTTTACACTGAAACCCTAATTTAGTAACTCCTCTTCTTCTTGATTCCTTTTGATTTCTCCTTGGCAAAACACCACACATGTATACACATATTAATTCATGAATCCCACATCCTTCAACTAAGCCTTGATGCTCTTCAATCACCCAGTTGACCTAGGGTTGACCTAGGGTTGACCCAGATGAAACTCTAGTTGACTGCACTTCAATTGTGGCTC
Organism: Lathyrus sativus; assembly: GCA_963859935.3. Classification (NCBI taxonomy): domain Eukaryota; kingdom Viridiplantae; phylum Streptophyta; class Magnoliopsida; order Fabales; family Fabaceae; genus Lathyrus; species Lathyrus sativus. The sequence goes on from OZ012735.1 coordinate 512,492,802, forward strand.
TTGTACTTGAATCAATGACTTGTCTCATCTTCAAAATGACCCTCTAGGTCTTCCATGATCTTTGTACACATTCCAAACCCTCAGTCATGACTCACACATTCATTGATGCTCTTCAACACCCCCAAGATTAGGAGAGAAATCCACTGGTTGACCCTCAAACTTTTCAAAGCTTCAACTCATTTCTTGATTACTTGGATGGTCTTGAACTTGAATAAAACCCCTTGATGGGCCTCATTCTGATAAGAATGGCACTTTATCCCTTGTTAGATGACTTGTTATGCTATGCTATGCAAATGATTGAACTATGTACATGACTTAGTATGCAAATGATAATGCAATTGAAACATAACCCAGGTGAAATAGGTTGAGCAAATTTTAGGGTGCAACAATTACTCCTCAATATTTATCGATCTACAGGAACATTAATCCGTAATATTTATCGAACTACAGGAACATTAATCCTATGATTCAATTCCCTACATGAAATCGATCATACCCACGGTTATAGAATTGAACCCCACCCTTACCTTTGGATTGAGAACAACTCTAAACTTCTGGTTCCGGTTTGCTCTCCCGGTGACTCTTCTGCAACAACCTTCAATTCTCTCTGGCGGTTAATTTTTCTGTTCTTCCTTTCTCCACAGCCACGTCGTTTTTCCTCTTTTCTCAGCCTTTTTCCTCCAATTTGGTTTTCTGAGCAGTTTATCGTTCTCTTTCTCCCACAACTTCTCTAATAACTCCCTAATTCCCCTTATTCCATCCTCTAATAATAATAATAATAATAATAATAATAATAATAATAATAATAATAATAATAATAATAATAATAATAATAATAATAATATTACTACTAGTTATTAAATTATCATCATTATTAATTATATTATATTATTATCAAACTCAATGATTTATTAAATGGTTTCCTATACTTTAAGGACACCCACCAACGCTCTCAGACACACTCCCACATAAAAGCACACCAATAATTCATAAATAATTTAATTAAAATGAACGTGCGTTACAATTTACATCCAAGAAACAAAGATGGAAGAGATCTACAAAAACATTTGCATAAAGTTGTGGGGATCATATGATGTTAACATTGCTTTTAAATAAGATGAAGAGAGATCAGGGGGAATGCTTGCGATATGGGATTGCAATAAGCTGAAGATACATCGAAAATTATTTTGGATTTTATTTTATTGATGGATGGAGAATGGAGCAAGGATAAGAAAATAGTTAACTTGGTAAATATGTATGCAGCGTGCAAGAGAAGAAGAAAAATGGTGTTTTGGTTGGAGTTACAACAACTAATTAAGGAGAAGAATAAACAAAGATGGTGCTTGATGGGAGAGTTTAATTCTATTAGAGAAGATTTGGAAAGAGAATGAATTAGTGAAACTGTAAGAATGGGTGAGATAAGAGCGTTCGATGAGTTCATCATGGCACTCGAGCTAATAGACCTCCCCTTGCATGGTATGAGGTTTACTTGGGTTATACTAGGAGGCGTTTCTATGTGTCGGATGGATAACTTTTTTATATCAGAAGCATGGATTAGGACATTCACGACAAGTACACAATGGTGTCTAGATAATGAACTTTCTAACCATTGTCTCATTTTGTTAAGTGAAACAATCCAAAACTGGGGACTTAAACATTTTAGGGTGTTGAACTGCTGGAAAGATCTAGAAGGGTACCATAGATTTGTAAAGGAGGACTGGAGAGATATTCAGGTTGATGGATGGGGTTTGTGTTAGATAATGCTTCAATGTCGAATGGATCCAGACTGAATCGTGAACGAAATCACTTTCCTTAAAAGTATTTCAAGCACACTCTCAAATTGTCTTAGAGTTGGAACGGCCTGAATACCCAGGATAAGTCAGCCTTTTTCTTGAAACTGCACAAGACTGGTGAAGTTTCGAATGCAAGGAAAACGTTTGGAATTATATAGAAGAGGATATCAGATTTTTGGAGTATTTGATTTTGAAGTTTCAAGCATATATTTATAGTCATGCATGTGTCATTTCAGAAGTTTGCAACTCTTCATAAACAACATTCTCTAATGAGCATTTGCAATGGTTCAAATAAAATGTCATGCACCACTTCATGAAGTGTCATATATTTCGAATTCAAATTCAAAAATCAAACTCTAGGCAACGAATGAAATCTGGAGCGACAATTAAAACAAATTCGCAGTATACCGGCCGAAGGCCGGTCCGCTCGCCAGAGGCGGTCGGAGCGCCACCGGCGCCGCCTCATTAACGCCACGAATAGCCCGATTGCTCCGATGCGTCGTGCCTAAGTGCTCAAGTTCCGTCTACAAGCCGCCACTAGCGCCTCTACGCCCACGCCCTCGGATCCGGTTCCGGAGCCGGAGCCGGTGGCGACACCGGCGAGGGGTGTTTTGTATGAGACAAGTGACATACGTTTTGGCACCACCACATATGACTATGTGGCACTTTATTCTCTTTGGCTCCTTTGGAAATTACATTGTTCCAAGGGCCTTATAAATGCTATTTAATTTTACTCCACTTCCAATGTGGGACTAAGCATTTATTGTCAATTAACTATATCACCCACTTTGTCATTTTGGAACAACTTTAATGGAAATAAATCTTCATTATTTCTAACAATCCCCCACTTGTTCTAATAATGACAAAATAATAATTCCAGAAATGAGACATAAGAAGTATTAATACAGTTAAGTATCTTTCGATTTTAAACTTAACCTTAGTAAGGATAACACAAGGTTTAATCGGAATATTAGGTAGCAATGCTTTTAAACCATGAATCCATATGAATAGACCGGTGTTACCTTACACACACTCCTTAAAGATTCTTCCTCTGCATAACTCGCTTAGCACTTATTTATGTCCATGTGCTATCCTGTTTCATGATTTTTTTTATGAGAGAAACTCCAACTCTCACTTTGAGACGGCACCATCTCAGAATTCACATAGGTGAAGTTCATATAGTATCTGTTTCCAATGGATACGTACCCTCGGTATTGAACTTCATTAAGATTTTAAAATAAAACTCAACCCTCATTTCTAATGTCAACATAATTACGAAATGTTAGACAATTATCCAAATCAACGACTTGTTATTACCCATTGAAAATCTTAAAGTTAATGTTCTGTTAACTTAAGATTGGGTTGCCGCCGTTGTCGGAACTCTTACTCAAGGAGTTTCAACCCCATACCTCTCGAGGTTGTTTTTACTAAGTCTCTGGCCAGTGGCTTAGTAAACGGATCAGCCAAATTATAGCTTGTTCGTATATACGTAAGTGAAATGATTCCATCCTTAATCAGTTTTCTCATGAACGAATGTCTAAGTCCTATATGCCTAGACTTTCCATTCTACACTTTGCTAAATGCTCTTGCCAAAGTGGCCTGACTATTGCAGTGTATCATTACTTTTGAAACATTGTCTTTAGCCAATGGAACTTCCAAAAGAAGATCCCTCAACCACTCTGCTTCTTGACTAGCGGAAGCGAGAGCCACGAACTCTGATTCCATGGTCGAAAGAGTAATGCATGTTTGTTTCTTGCTCTTCCAAGAAATTGCTCCTCCAGCTAGTGTAAATATCCACCCAGTTGTAGATTTATGATCTCCCACATTAGAGATCCAACTTGCATCGGTATATCCTTCTAATATAGCAGGAAACCTACCATAATGAAGGCCAAGATCTTTGGTTTTCAACAAATAACCAAATATCCTCGTGATTGCCTTCCAATGTTCATTACTTGGATTACTAGTAAATCTACTCATTTTACTAACTGCAAACGATATATCGGGTCTAGTACATTGCATTAAGTACATAAGACATCCAATTGCACTTGCATATTCTAATTGAGCCACTGCTCTTCCATCATTCTTTTCAAGTTTGATTACATGATCAAATGGAGTAGTTACCTCCTTGAATTCAGGTGTTTGAACTTATCAAGCATTTTCTCAATATAATGTGTTTGATTAAGTTCATAACCCTCACTATTTTGCTTAACTTTTATTCCTAAAATTGTGTCAACAAGTCCAAGATCTTTCATCTTGAAAGTGGAAGTTAGAAACCTTTTTGTTTCTAAAATTCCATTAAGCTTATTGCTAATTATTAGCATGTCATCAACATAAAGACACAAAAATATTACAGTGTTATTATACACTTTTGTATATAAACACTTGTCACAAGAATTAGGAATAAATCCATTTGACATTATCGTAGAATCAAACTTTTGATGCCATTGTTTTGGTGCTTGTTTTAAGCCATATAGAGATTTGACAAGTTTGCACACCCTTTGTTCATTTCCAGGAAGGACGTATCCTTCTGGTTGTTCCATGTAGATTTCCTCATCGAGGTCTCCGTTTAGGAATGTTGTTTTAACATCCATTTGATGAACAATCAGATCATTCAAAGATGCTAAAGCAAATAACAACCTTATAGTGGTTGTTCTTGCTACAGGTGCATAAGTGTCAAAATAATCTATACCTTCCTTTTGTCTAAATCCTTTTGCCACTAATCTTGCTTTATAAGTGTTTAATGTACCATCACTATGATATTTCTTTTTAAACACCCACTTGCATCCAATGGGTCTTGATCCCTTTGGTAAATCAACAAGTTCCCAAGTGTGGTTGGACATAATTGAATCCATTTCATCTCGGATAGCATCTTTCCAAAAGGAGGAGTCTCTTGAAGCTATTGCTTCCTTATAAGTTTTAGGATCTTCCCCTACTTGAAGAATTACCGGAATGCTTTTAATAAAATTTGTACTATTTCCTTCAACCAGATAAAATGAAATGGATTGAGAATCAATTTCGTCTGGTCCTAGGTTCTTTATTTTCCGGACTCTTTTGCTTATCCTAGGTTCGGGTTGTGGTTCAATGATTCGAGATGTGCCTTCAGGTTGTATTTATACAATCCGAGAAGAGTCTTTTTCACAAGATTCTTTATTTATGGCCGACTCTGATTCTTTATCCTTAGTGATAAGTTTTTCAAAGAATTCTACATCCCGGGATTCAACAATAATATTAGACTCTAAATTTAAAAGTCTATATGCTTTTCTATTTTGTGCATATCCTACAAAGGCACATCTTATCCCTCGAGGACCTAACTTGGTTCTCTTAGGATCCATGTTTTTGTAATATGCCACACACCCCCACACCTTAAAATAGCCAATATTTGGTGTCATGCCCTTCCATACCTCATATGGAGAAATTCCAGTTTTCTTTAAGGGAATTCTATTTATTATGTGACAAGCGGATAATAAGGCTTCGCCCCACAAATTGAAAGGTAGTTCGGAATGCAATAACATGGCATTCATCATTTCTTGATATGTTCGATTCTTTCTTTCGGCTATGCCATTTTGTTGTGGTGTTCTAGGTGCCGAACATTCATGTATTATACCGTGTTCTTCACAAAATGCATCAAATTCAGTAGAAAAGTATTCACCGCCCCTATCACTCCTAAGGACTTTTATACTTCTACTTAATTGATTTTCCACTTCTTCTTCTTTATAACTCTTAAAGGCATTAAAAGCCTCATCTTTATGCTTTAAGAGGTATACATAAGTGTATCTAGAACAATCATCAATAAATGTAATGAAATATCTATTTCCCCCACGGGTCAACATGCCATTAAATTCGCACAAATCTGAATGTACAAGATCAAGCAGATTTGTATTCCTTTCAACACTTTTGAAAGGTTTCTTAATCATTTTTGATTTAACACATAATTCACATATATTGAAATCATTGATATTACATGATATCAAGCCAAATTTGATTAGTCTCTTCATTGAACTAATACCAATATGTGCTAGTCTATTGTGCCATAAAGTAACTGAATCAAGCATGTAAGCAGAATTAGAAATTTCATTGATCATGTTATCAGTAATACATAGTTTGATCATTCCTTCAGCGGAATATCCTTTTCCAACAAACACACCATTACGGGTCAAAATAAGTTTGCCCGATTCATACACAGATTTAATACCCGGTTTTCCCAATAAATCCCCACTAACAAGATTCCTATTCATGTTTGGGACATGAAGCACATTAACAAGAGTAACTTTCTTTCCAGAAGTGAAGTTGAGTTCGACCGTTCCGGTTCCAACAACTTTGGATCGTACTTCATTTCCCATTTGTACTTCTTGTCCATCATTTGTCTCAGAATATGTTTTGAATGCAGCCCTGTCATATGAGACATGAACCGTGGCACATGTATCATACCACCATCCTTGGACTTTGCCTTTGATTGCCATAATTTCGCTCACAATAGCAATTATATCATCATTAGGATTCACTGCATTGATCTCCTTTTTTTATTTATTTTGCCTGCAATCTCGAGCATAATGTCCAGGTTTTCCACATACAAAGCATCCATTTTTCGAACCCTTCGGACCACCAAAGTTCTTGAACTTGGTATGTTCCCTTTTTGGTGCGATGTGACTTTTCTTGAAATCATGTTTTTTCTTTTCCTTTTTGGTCATAGCATTGGTTTTGGAAGGACCCGCAGATTCTGATTTTTCCCTCTTCTTCGATTCCTCCTCGATTCGAAGATGTTTCTGGATTTTCTCCAAGGAAAAGTCATCAGAACTGTGCAACAGTTTCTTTTTATAGCCTTTCCACGAACTTGGTAACTTAGCAATGATTGCACCAACTTGAAAGGTTTCAGGAATGTCTATTTTCACCGCTTTGATTTTGTTCACCAGGACTTGCAATTCGTGCACTTGAGGAAGTATGGGCTTGGAATCTATAAATTTAAAATCAAAGTATTTAGAAATTAAGAACTTTTTTGTACCTTCTTCTTCGGCTTTGAATTTAAACTCCAGTGAATTCCATATGTCTCTAGCGGACGGATTGTCCGTGTATAGGTCGTATAGGCGGTCAGACAGCGTGTTCAGAATATGTCCACGACATAGTAATTCTTCCTCCCTTCGCAGCATGCGCTTCTTCTTGAGTTCGTCAAAATTATCTTCAGTTGGTTCTGGAATTGGTGTCAGATCAGGATTCAAGATATAGTGAACCTTGAGTGCAGTATGCAGGAATGTCATCTTGTCTTGCCATCTGGTAAAGTTGTTTCCATCGAAGCGATCCAGTTTGACAAGATCCTGATTCATAACCTTGATGCTTGAAACAGCAGCGTCGGAATCCATGATACAAATACTTTTAAGATTGTTAGATAATGCTTCAATGTCGAATGGATCCAGACTGAATCGTGAACGAAATCACTTTCCTTAAAAGTATTTCAAGCACACTCTCAAATTATCTTAGAGTTGGAACAGCCTGAATACCCAGGATAAGTCAGCCTTTTTCTCGAAACTGCACAAGACTGGTGAAGTTTCGAATGCAAGGAAAACGTTTGGAATTATATAGAAGAGGATATCAGATTTTTGGAGTATTTGATTTTGAAGTTTCAAGCATATATTTATAGCCATGCATGTGTCGTTTCAGAAGTTTGCAACTCTTCATAAACAACACTCTCTAATGAGCATTTGCAATGGTTCAAATAAAATGTCATGCACCACTTCATAAGTGCTCAAGTTCCGTCTACAAGCCACCACTAGCGCCTCTACGCCCACGCCCTCGGATCCGGATCTGGTTCCGGAGCCGGAGTCGGTGTCGCCGGTGGCAACACCGGCAAGGGGTGTTTTGTATGAGATAAGTGACATAAGTTTTGGCACAACCACATATGACTATGTGGCACTTTATCCTCTTTGGCTCCTTTGGAAATTACATTGTTCCAAGGGCCTTATAAATGCTATTTAATTTTACTCCACTTCCAATGTGGGACTAAGCATTTATTGTCAATTAACTATATCACCCACTTTGTCATTTTGGAACAACTTTAATGGAAATAAATCTTTATTATTTCCAACAGTTTGTTTGTGCTAAAAAGTTTAAGTTCACCAAGTAAAAACTTAGAAAGTGACATAAAGAATACACACAAAACTTAGGAGAAAAAATCATTGATGTGAAGTAAAAACAAAATAAATTGGAGATTAAAAGTGAGTTGTCCAACCTTTCGAAAGATGGGGTGGTATCAGAGAGAGAAGTATCGGTAAAATTGTATAAACTCTCAAAGTTAAATTGCAATATCTAGTGGCAAAGATAAAAAATGTGATGGCTAAAAGATGGGGGTGCTAATACGAAGTATTTCCAGGAATGTATCAATAAAAGAATGAAGGATAATGATAAGCTAAGATTTGAAGTGAATAAAAGGAGGTTGAGTGGAGTAAATGAAATAAAAGAGGTCTTTTTGAATCACTTTCAGAGTCACTTTATGGCAGGAGGAACAAGACAAATGTCAACCAATATGAATTTCAAAAGAATTGAAGATGAGCACATTGAAGGTTTGATTGGAGAATTTTTAGAAGAAGAAATTTGGGTTGCAGTGTGGAAATGTGATAACTTTAAAATTCCAGGTCTCGACAGTGTAACTTTTGGATTTGTGAAAGAGTTAGGAAGAAATAAAACATGACTTGTTTAGGGTGATAGTTGAATTCCATACAAATGGTAGAATGGTAAAAGGGGAAAATTTGTATAGTATTGATACCAAAAAAAAATTAGAGTACTATCCTATATCGTCAATAGGTTGCATATTCAAAGTGATTTCAAAAGTTCCGGCTAATAAATTGCAAATAGTGGTTGGATTTGCTATATCAGAATTGCAATAAGCTTTTATTTTAAGAATAAAATACTTGATGGGTTAATAGTAGCAAATGAAATCGTAGACGAGGCTAATTCGAAGAAAAAATAATCTATAAATTTTAAGGTGGATTTTGAGAAGGTATATGATTTAGAGGATTGAAATTTTTTGGACTTTATAATGAAAAAGACGGGATTCCATGAAAAGTGCAGAAGATGGATTTTAGAATGTCTAAGATCGTCGAGTGTTTCTGTGTTAGTAACCAGCAGCCCCACCAAGGAATTCAAGATGAAGCATGGTTTAAGACAAGGAGATCCATTATCATTATTTTTGTTCCTCATAGTAGCAAAAGGCTTCAATTTATTGATGAAAAGAGCGATGGAGTCGGGGAGTTTCAAGGGTTTAAATTTGAAAATAGTGAAGACTTGTTCACCACCTATAGTACGCTGACGACACCCTTATTATAGGTCAACTTTTTTTGCATAATATCATAATAATCAAAGCAAACTTGTTATTATTTTAAGTGTTGTCTGGTTTAAAGGTTAACTTTAATAAGAGTTTATTAGTAGGGATCATCATATCTCAAAGGTTAACTTTAATAAGAGTTTACACTCTTGGGAAAATAGAAGTGGAAAATAACTTTTGAGAGGAGATGCTTGTGATATAAGATATTATTTAATAGATACTAAGTGAGAGATGATTAAATTGTGAATGAAGGTAGAGATTGCTCTAGTTAGTGGAAAACCATTTATTCCCTCAATAATGGAGAGTGGTATGAAGAAGGCACTTATTCGGTTAAGGAAATGTTTAAGAGGCTCTTATTCCAAACCACTAATCCCTCTAACTCGGTTTGATCCAAGGTGTGGTATGAAGAAGACATGTTATGTTATATGTTTTCCTGTAGCAGATGTTGAGAATGATTGTTGTTGGCCATATCTCCAATCGTAAGATTGTGCTTTGATGTTTGTTTGGGTGGTGTTAAGTGGAGCAGAGTGGTGGGGGTTGGTTGGGGTTGTTTTCGAGTTTAATCTCTTTGTTGTGATAATGGTGCTCCAAGTTTGTTGTTGAAATGTTGTAGTGTGTTTGTGCATTATGATAATACTTATGTTTCAGTGCTACTTATGTGTAATGATCTAAATATGTTAATTACTAATTCCAAGTTATATGAGCCCATAAGTAAGAATATGTATATTTGGGCGGTGAATCATTACCCTTTAGAAGGATTTAGATATTTAGTAATAGACTAATACCAATATTATAAATGTATGATTGGTGAATGTAATTATCATCAATGAAATAAATGGAAAAGTTAGTTTTAGAATAGTTTAGCCTTTTTTAGTGTAATTGCTCTCTCTTTCATACACTACCAAAACCATGTTCATGACAAATGGTTATTTCATTTCCATTGATTCTCCTCTCAACCCTTACTACCATCACTACCATCACTACCATCATGATTATACCGCTGTCAACCCTCACACATTATTGACACCACAAACTTATCAACATTCCATTCCCAATAACACCACCCATCACATGTTGCAACAAACTTATTTATCACATATATTTTTCTATCCACCACCAACATCCATAAATTTACAGTACAAATCTATGCATAGTCATTAAGCATCACCTCAAAACCTCTCTTCTTCCACTAAATCCATTATTCAGCAAATTTTGGACTCTCAAAATATTTGCCTTTCAAACAATGTCCAATTGGGTTAATATAATTTTCTCCAATGCCATGAATATCTGAGTACAAAGAGCAAGCAAGTCGGGTAATATGATCCTAAGCAAGAGTGTGGTCAGAGTAAAGTATTTTTACAAAATCATAGCAGGTTGGATCTAGTCTCAGGGTAACTCTGGCAGAGGAATAAGTCAGCGTGATCTCTTGAAAGCTACTCGGGAGCAACATGAATGGTCACAGAGAACAATCACGAAACATCTTCATGATTGCATAAGAGTTATGAAAATTGATGGAAGAAATGTTACTTGATAGTTATGGAAGATGGTAGGCGTTACTAAGGTTGACTTTAACATGGGATATGAAGAGGCATCTTAAAAGGGCCATTGATGGTGGAATTAGTATAAAAGGAGACTTCTCAACAAGGAAGAGGACGACAAATAATACCTCCTAACAAATAGGACGATTTTGATCTCACCTGGCTAACTTCAGGGAGATTTATCCAAATAATGTTTGGCAAGAAAAAAAAATATATATATACACACACACATACACACACACTCACACACTCACACACACACACACACACACACACACACACACACACACACACACACACACACACACACACACACACACACACACACACACACATATATATATAAGAAAGCAAACTACTCTGGAAGAGCCAAATTTGCCTTTTTTTTATTGGTCCAATGCTATTGTTTGGAGGGTACATGAGTCAATGATCTGAAGTAGGTTTTTTAGTTGATTTGGAACTATTGATGCATTGCATTTGTACCGCTAAATTACCAGCTACGTTGATTTAAAAAAAAATTCAAACTAAAACATCACTTCATAGTTATAGTTTTTTCAAAAAAACAAACATCATGTCAAAGTTGATCATCTTCACATTGATTCTCTGCAGAGCAAATCTTCTATCTCATTTTTTTAGACTTTTCAACTTTGGTTATTCTCTCATTTCACAACTTTTGTTCATCTCTTCAACCAAATCGGAATACATGGCAAGGCCATTTGAGAACGTCAAAGACATTAACGATACAAAGGAGATTTGGAAGATTGCTTTCAAAGTTCATTATAGGTGGAATATAGTCTCTAACACGAGAGAACATTTTTGGGATGGTTGCCATCCGCAAATACATAAGTTTATGATATTTCATCTTCAACAATGATTTTCAGGTTGTTTTATTACTTGCAAATGGGTTATTCTCTTTCTTAATAATTTTTTTCTTCATGATATTCCCGCAATTTTACATATGTTAGGTTTTGATGATTAAATTGGAACTGCATGTTTACTTTCCTATAACAGGGTACAGACATCCATGTCATCGTTCCGAGATTGTATAGCAAGACTTTCGATTTACAGTTAGCATTTAACAACACTTGCACAATAGCCAACTTTCATGTTCAACTTAATGAGTTAGTTTTCAGACCTTCAAATCATAAGTTTTTCATAAAGTTCATTGGAGGAACCACAGTTGGTGATACAAACAAGCATATAATCTCGGACAAAGTTATTAACTTCACTCCATTTTCTGATATTATAACTGGAAAATGGAAAAAAGATTCATTGATAGGCATGACTTTTGTTTGATCAATAAATTTGTTTGTTTTTTTCATCTTCATCAACTTGATGCCACGTATCAAATTTAACAGATATCATAGGAATGGTGGATGAAATCGGGTACGCACAGATCCATATTGGAGGGGAAAAACAGCAAGTCAACATGGTGTTGCAGGACTTGGGGTAACTATGATCCTAACCAACCTATATTTTTACCCATTATGGTCTTATTTATACTGACTAAATTGTGTTCTTCTATTTATAGCAACAACACAATCAATTGTACCCTATGCAGATTACTTTCTGTGTTACGGTTGCAAAAATTGATAAGCTCATTGCATCATAATACGAATGGTATTATCAGGCTTATCATCAATGTCCTAAAGTAGTTAGGGGAGACAAACCTCCATTTAAATGTGAAGCTGAACATTTAACAGAAGCAGAAATTTTTAGGTTATATATTTGGCCAATGTTTACTAAGCCTATGGTATTCTCCATTATATATGACTTTCATTGATACTTTCATGTTTTAACCATTCACTAGGTACAAAATACAAGTATATGTGGTGCTATGCGGAAGTCGTTGTAGGTTTGTAATATGGGACCGTGAAAGTGAACAACTATTGGGTCTATCCGCTGCTCAAATGCGTATTACAATGATTGACATTAGATACTGATGTTCTTTTTAATCAACATTTGATGAAACATTCATTCATATTAGTCATGTTAACCACTTAATTGTATTGTTATATGGTGGGATATATGCACCATTGATTGTCGTATTGTTATTATATGTTACGTGTCAGTGATCTTTTGGCTTTATTGACATTGGTTGTATGTGTTGTTAGATCAAAGAGAGTTTCGACGAAGCTAATGCTATTGATGATTTTGAAGTAATTATTGTATGACAACAACTAATACTATCACATGTGTTTTTATTTTTGTATACGTTGTAAATAATGCATATGATACATGCGCATGAAAATATTGCAGGAACTCGAGATTACATCAAAACTCAACCCTGATCCTGTAACACCGATGGCAAAGTGACCAAATCATGATGGCTCAAGTGAATCTACTTGGTCATCACCCTGGCTGATAGTGAACTCTCATCAAACAAAGTTAAGAAGCTGGTCAAAATTGAGAAATTGTAGATGTGGTGTTGCCTCCCTTTTGAGTTTTCCTAATTGTCTATTGTACTCATCCATGTATGGATATCAACCCGTTGTTATTTGTTTTATGGTTTAAACATTGACTTTTTCATATTAAAACAATTATTCTCCAACATATGGGCTATTTTATTGGGCTCATTCACTTTAACCTTGCCTATATAATAAGATCATACCAAATTCACTCACTCACAATCACATTTTCAAGATTTACACTGGAAACCTACTCTTTTTTCATATGATTAAGTTATTTGAAGGTTCACTTTGGGATCTACTGGGCGACCTGGATGTTATTGCATCCTTTGATTCTTTTGCAATTCCAATCGTTCTAAGAGCAGTTTCTATTATATTTTTGTTTTTTATTTATTTATTGTATTCAATTTAACCTATTTATTAAATCTTACCATTTATTCCAGAAATTCTACCACATCATACTTATGTCTGGTTTTATATCATTCATACAACCATATATGGAAATTGACCCTTTATTTGTTCACAAAGTTGGTCACGAACTTCCTACACAGTGTAAGTTGTACGACGAGATCTATGAATTTCACGTTGAATAGAATCGATACTTTACAGATCCAATGTTCACTCAAGGATGGACTGAGCTACTTGAATGTGTAGATTTTCCATTCAAGTTTAATATTCTTCATCTACAATATTTTAGGAATGGACTATTTTTGTGGGTTCTAGATCTAGACCATGAAGGATGTGATTCTAATTTTCCTTATTGTCACACTCTAGCGCGATCAAATCCAACTAAACTTTGATTTGAAATTGTTCTTTGTGGCCATAAAAACAGAAACGGTATCCGAACCCTGGTGAATATCCAAAATTTATCTTTTTCCCTTTATAGTAATTTAACTTATTTTATATTCACAATTGATAACAATGTATAATTATAAAAATTGAATAAAGCATTGTTAAAGATCATTTCAGACCAACAATACACCAATCTAATTTTAGTGGGACCTTCCAACCAACCTATTACATGTTGGATTGATTACCAAAGTGGGTACCCTCATTTTTTTGAACTGTGCCAAGGATGGAGGACATTTCTAAACTTTAATGGATTTAAAAGTGAAGATATTATTTGTTTTACATTCCTAAATGTGTTTTATGGTAATGTTGTAAACATTTCTCATCTAATCTATTGAAATTTTGTAGATCTGAAGCATATTTTTTCCAGTTAATGTGAGACTTTGCTTTGACATGTTCAGTTCAATTCCAATTTTGTTTGTCTTCTAAGTTAGAAAAAATGTATGATGTAACATCTTACTCATCATCACACGCGGTCTAGCAAAAATATCCTTTGGCAACATAAAGTAATAAAGTAAATTTGCGGTTACCAAGAAACCAAACCAAGTCCATCTATGGTTTTGTTCCATACCCACTGTTGCACCCCAAAATTTGCCCTCCTTATTTTAATTTTAATTTGCTTATGCTTCATTCATTTGAATCATCATTCCATACATTGCATTGGTTCTAAAACATGGGATCAAAGGATCTTGGTTTTCCTCAAGACAAAGATAGGTGGTTTTCAAAGCAATGAGAGAATAAATGTCCTCAACATCATGGTATTCTCAAGCTACAAAGGTCTTTATATTCACCAAAGTATCTCAACAAGTCCACCCAATCATCTGAGGATTAGGGTTTCAAGGGTTTCAAAGGATTGGTAGTTGATCAAACTCCTATTGGCTCTGAGCTAGGGCTTTGGTCAAATGCCACTTGTAATTGTTTTATTGAGGAAGAAAAGATTCCATGGTTCAACGTACATCTCAAGGATCCTATATATGCCTCATGGTTCATCACAGGTCATTTCAAGGGTTCCCTAAGTGATAAAGAAAGACATTGGATTCATCTGGTCAAAAAGTCAACTGATGCTCTACAAAAGTCAACTCTTGAGTTCTTGGGTCATATTTGGGCATTTCAAGTCATCATCCATGTTATTATGAGGTTTGACCAAGAGAAATCATAAAATCAGGAAAAGGTGCTAAATTAGGGTTTTTGGAATTTTTCTATGAATGGAAAATCATGTTCGTGGTGCCATCTTGCAATATTCATATCTCTCTCATCTTTGATCCAAATGGTGCAAACTAATACTCAAGTTAAATATGACATCACATACTACAAGTTTGTAGAAGAAATGAACTTCAAAAGATGTGTGGATCAAGAGTTATGAAAGCATGAAGTTGAAAAAAATTAAGATTCAAGTTTTCAATACTTAGAATTTTTCTAAGTGTTGAAATTCAACTTGGAGGGTGTGTTTTCAAGGTCATTTTTCTCATGGTTCCAAACTTCAATTCAAATTTCTTTCAGCATGAAAGTTGTTAAGCATCTTCCAAGCTTTCTTTTAACTTCAAGAACCCTTCATTTGGATCCATAGAGCTCAAGTCATGGTGCTTCAAATTTAGGGTGTCCAAGTTGTCAAATTTGGTAAGTCATTAGTCAACTTCATGGAGCCAACTTCAAGTGCATTTTCCACATGTTTCCAAGTCGTGTCTCATTTTCCTTTCAACATGAAAGTTATTCCTTATTCTTCAAGATTTTCATTGATGCTAAGAAATCCTCATTTGGACAAATGCTCCTCAAGTTATGTTGCTTCAAAGTTGGTGTTTCATAGCTGCTAAAAGTGACATTTTAACTTAGAATTTTTTAGGACATTGAGACAATGTTGTGGACACAACTTTCATGGCATTTTTCACAATATTCCAAGCCTTGTTTCAAGATTCCATCAACATGAAAGTTGTTGATCATCATGAAAGCTTTCTTTTGAGCACAAGAACTCATCATTTGAGCCAAAAATTAACCAAGTTACGACTCTTTAAAGTTGGTCATGTTAACATGTGGTATTTGTGTCATGTTTCCATTCTTGTGCACACAACTTGAACTCTTCTTGCAACATTTTCCTATCATCAAACCACACGCATGTTTTCTTTCCAAAACATTACCTAAACAAGCCAAACACATGCACATTTTCACGCACCTTATTTTCACATTTTTTTCGTATTTAGAAAAGTTGGAATTTGCAACAATCCTCGCTCACCACTCCACTTTTCATGCTACCAATCACACTCTTCATTTCATTTCCACCCAGTAGGGACAACAACAACACAACCACAATGAGGAAGCTCGTGCCACATTCTCTTTTCCTCCCAAATTGTACAAATTTGCAAAACTTCCACTACAAGTTTTTTAACTAGGGTTAACCCTTAACCTCACTACAACTCACATATATAAAGCCTTAAAAACCCTAAGAGCAATACAACAACTTCATATTTCAAACTCAGACAAAAAACTCTCTCTCTTTCTCAAGAATTTTTGCATTCGAATCTCACTTCTCAAGGATTTTTTTTTCTTCATTTCCTTACTCCATTCATCATCTTTGAGACTCCAAGAAGCAAGAGGAGGGATTTATTGAAGCTTTTACTCAAGGTTCAAGAGGCAATAGACTTTCTTCACTAGGTAACTTTTCATCAACTCATTTCTCCAATTTTAGAGGTTTTATAAGATCATGCTTGGTACTTCTGAAGTCCTACCCTAATGTAGGCATTATTTGCATACTTGTTGTGTTGATTCAAGCATGTTTAGTTTGTGTGCCATTTTTTACATGCTCTGATTTCATCATGATAGAGTGAGTATCTATGAAAACAAATTCCATATTTGGAATCAGCATGAAAAAATTAGTGGGATGGTGTTTTGTTTGGTAAGTTTTGATGAAGTTGAAGCCAACTCCGGCGAGGTGCAACCAGAGAAAACGACTGGAGCCCTAGCTTCGGCGTCTGCGTGTGTGTGTGTTTTTGTTGACTCGTTGACTGCTTATGTGGCAGTGACATGGTGTAATACCCCCTTCTATACCCCCAAATAAATGCATATACAAATTTATCAGAGTGAAAATTTTAGAATAAGGTATAAAGGAAGAATGTCACAATTTCACCAATGAAACACTTTAACATTTGCTCCATAAAATATGTAACATTTTCATGGTTTAGAAATCACATTTCAACATTTAAATTTAAGCGGAAGTTAAAATCATTTAATCATTTCCAAAATATTAATTCACATACAGATAAGATATCCAGATTGATACATCATGTCAGGTAATTACAAAACCACCTCAGCTGATACATCGCAATGTATCACAAAAGAATAACTATACTAGTCTAACTACCCGGTGTTACATATCAGAGCAGCCGACTCAAAAGAATGAAGATAACTTCACAAAAAAACTCCAGCATCCTAGTCTGCAATGCCTCGTAGAGCATTATAAAACAGCAGAAGGGTGAGAAATATAACCATAATAATCAAAGCATAAGATTATATATATATATATATATATATATAGGTAATCATATAATTCAACTCCATATTTATCACCACAATTCACCTTCTTAGTCATATATATTTACCACACATATATAGACAACATGAATATTCACAAAGCATTCCCACATCATGCATACACTCACATTTCCACAATCTTATCATTCACACATAAGCATCTCTTCATGCATATGTCATATATCAATGTGACTCAACAACTCAATGCAACTCATGCAATGCGGTACCGACTCTCGTTATCATTTTTCGGTTTTTACATTAAACCGGGTCCACTCTTCTAGACCAATAACCCGTTATCATTTTTCGGTTTTTACATTAAACCGGGTCCACTCTTCTAGACCGATAACAACAAAGGCCCGTCCTCTAAGCCTTCAAACCCACTCTTCTAGGTTTGGGACAAGTCACTAGTCTCCACGAAACTAGCAAGCATTGCCTCTTGACTAAATGATGCATATGCAATCGAAAATCAAATGCACTTAAGACCGACATCTTAATCTCATGCATTCTAATAATTCATCTCTTCAAGAATTACAACATGATTGCACACACAACATATTCAAAACAATTCAAGGTATTCACATTAATACCATTAACGTAATTCACAAGTCATGCACACATATCCACAATGTTCTCATGCATACTTATCACACAATTGCATATAAAATTAGGCATTCACAATTTATCAGACAATGCATACATAACCTCTATTATGTTCTCATGCATTTCCAATCAATACAAACAATATACACATCTCAAAACCTAGGATTCACGCCCGAAGGCTACCCACAGCATATCACAATAGTACATAAACTATGCGATTAATCAAGCAATAAACCATAGTCGAACCACACAATCAACCTATGGATAAATCTCAAATAAAACATCAATCTGTCATACTCGCTACTCCTTCGCTAAGCAAACTCCTAGCGAGTATTCGCTACTTGTTCGCCTAGCGAACGTGCTAGCGAATCTCAACAGAAGTTACTGACTTCATTCGCTACCTGCTCGCTACAGCGAGCTTCCCAGCGAATCGTTCGCTATCTCTTCGCTACACTTTCGCTACCAGCGAACACACCAAAATCCATTATGTCCAAGTCTGGGACCATTCGCTACTTGTTCGCTGAGCGAGCTCCTAGCGAGCATTCGCGACCTGCTCGCCTAGCGAGCTGCTAGCGAGTGTCTGCGTATTTTGTTTTTCACTTACTGTTATCCAACTCAACCAACTCCAAAAACTCCAATCTCACCAATCCAATTCCAATACTCTTAGTCTAACATTTCTAGACTATTCTACATCATCTATTTCAGATTTTAACCGATTAAATTGAGTTCTACCGATTATTCCAACTTTTGCCCTAAATGGAAAAGGATGGAAACTACACCAAAACCTCAACCCAACATATATAACATCATGCAATGATCAAATAGAAACATTTCTCACCCTTACCTCGATGAATCGGAGCTTTGATGTTGGTTCTTGATGATTTTCCAATTTCCTCTTCTTCTCCTCTCTTTCTCTTCTTCTTTCTTTCCAAATGTTTCTCTCTAACTTTCTTTTCTTTTCCTTATCTATTATATATTTCCTTTATTTTCCTTCCTTCCAATTTCCTTCTCAATTCTCTATTAATTCCAATTAATAAAAATTAATTTCCAACATTAATAAAAATCCCACTAAATCAATTAATTAATATAATTAATTATTTAATGAAATTCGGGCTGTTACACATGGTGCTTACATGTATTAGTGAGATGCATGCGTGGCCTTTTTTGTTTTGTTTCTGAATCTTTGTTTTAAAGTGGACTGGGCTTAGTGATTTATGCTTTCCACACCCCACCTTTTCTGGCCTAACATGCTCTTTAACTATTTTCAGTTCTCTTGGTTTTTCTAATCCGCACCCTTCCTTATTTATTTGTCTTATGTTCTATTTTTTTTCTATTTTCTATTTTCCATTTTAATTTTGTTTTTAATATTTTAGTCACCCAAAAAATTAAAAAAAATAGTTTTTTATTATTTTAACATCTTTAGAATTTTAACATGATTTTAATTTTTTTATTTTTTTTTTCTATTTTACTTGGATTTATTTTGTGAGGTTGTTTTACATATTTACTCTTGGATGAGAGGTTGTGTTTTGATGCTTTGTGAATACCTTCTTGGTCCAATTTCTCTACTGTGCTTAGGCACATAAATACCTAGGTTTGAGTGATGTTGTGGTGTATTGATGATACTTTCTTGATTATTTCTTAGTTGATTTTATTGATGATTCATACTCGATTGTTAAGGTGTGCTTGACTTGTTGAATGGTTTTGATGATGCACTTGTGCAATCCTCCTTGGGGTCTTTCTTCTCACTTATTCTTGATTGCTTGAATGTGAGTTAAAGTTTTGGTTTCATATTTGTTTGATCATCTAAGTGCTTTGAATTGATGAATTAGTTTTTTGATCCTTTGATCTGAATGTATCTTAACTTGTGACCTAGTCTTAGGACTTGTGCTCTTGTATGGATCTTCTTGAGTTTTATGATCTTGGTATGAGTTGAATGCCATGTTTGAGTTTTTGACATCCATGGTTCAATGTCTATTACATGATCCATTTGCTTCTTATGCCTCTCATGGATACTTGTTTCTTTTTCTAGATGATATTAATTGATGCTTACCTAGTTGCTTGTTCATGTTTTGAATATGATACTTGGTGATTCTTCTTGCCATCTTGAAGTTTTTTTTGAATTGAAATGTTTGGTTATGCTACTGCCTCATCATGATTTCATACCCTAATTTCATTACTTAAATCATTTGTGGCTTATTTCTTATGAACTAGTTGTTGGCAATTGTTTGATCATTGGTGTAGCTCATGTATAATCCTCTTGCGCTTATTTATCAACCTTTGGAGTGTGTTGAACATGTTATGGTGTGTCTACTAACTTGTCTTGATTCTCATCCTACTTGGTTCACTTTGTCTTGGCATGTTAGTTGATGATGTTTGGTTGTTACTTCAAGTCATGTATGATTGTGCACTAGTTGTTTGTATTTGCTTAAGTTATTGAATTGAAATATGTGATAAATGTTTACTTCATACATCATTGTTGCTTTGATTCAAGTTTGAAGCATATCTTGTCATGATGAATGCTTGTCACTTATGAATTGATTGTTGAATCTTCTTACTTTGTGTGGTGCTTAAGTTGAATGCTTGATAGAATGATCTCTTTCATCTTTGAATCTTATTTTCTTTTCCTTTGAGTCTTGCATACTTAAATGTGTTGATTGTGATTGAGTTGTGTAATGTTTACTTGTGCTTTTTTTTGCATGCTCCCTTAAGGCTCCTAGTCCAACTTAATTTCTGATTAAGCTTAGAGTAGGATGGACATTAGGCTCTCAATCTTTTGCATGAAAATATTAGGTTAGCTACCTCTTGACCTCAACCTTAGGTCCATATCTTGTACGATAACATTGGGGTAGGATTCCATTTCTCATCCACAACTATAGGACCATTTGGCATGACAACATCTAGGTGTGAGATCCCTTAGTCTTTTTCTTTTGACTTTTGAGTATTTCTCTTCTCTCTCAAATCCAAATCAAAATACGTAATAAATAAGATGAGTATAGTGCATCACGGGCCTTAAGTACATGGGAAATGATGAGTAGGAGTCTCTCCTTACTTCTTCTAGAGTGCTTTGCATATGTCCCGTCTAGGGGCGATCTTGCAAAGTATTCGCTCCTATGTCATAGACTTCAGTGCAATATGTATCTCCAACAAAGTCAATTCACTTCTTTAAAACACTTAAACAAATTAAAACCATTTTTTCCTTCCGGATTTCCTTTCAAATGTTTTTCAGAAAGGGAATGTTATTTCTATTCTACCACATATAGGCCTCGTCCCTAACTGCTGAAATGCAAACTTAGCATCACTCATAAAAGACACTAATCAAATTGTAGTCCACGAACTATGAATGCTCTGATTACTTCATTCTCTTCCAAATGAAGATGCGTACGCACAAGACGGAGAAGTGTTGGTGAGCACCATTCCTCTGTTCCCATAGTCCACGAACTACAAACACTTTGAATTCTTCATTCTCATCAGAATGAGGATACATAGGCAAAAGACGGCGAAGTCTTGGCGAGCACCCTTCTCTCATTTCATCTGTAGTCCTCTGAACTATGTTGACTCTAACTTTCCCATTGCACGAGGGAATACGTAGGCATATGATGGTGAAGTCTTATTGAGTCTCCTTTTTTGTTTTTTCCCTTTTAGTTTTCGTTAGAAGATAGGTTTTTAGATAAACAAGCCTTTTGGTTAGATCAACAAGAGTGCATCCCATTGAGTATAATGGACGTGAGGGGTGCTAATACCTTCCTCTCGTGTAATCGACTCCTAAACCCAGAATTTGGTTGCGAGACCATGTTCTTTCCTTTTTGAGGTTTCTTCAATTGTTTCCTTTCCCACGTCGAGATAAATAACGTCTGGTGGCGACTCTGTTTTCCTGCCAGTTATATTTTGCAGTTGCGACACCCATGCCACGCAACTTACCAATGTATTGTTTAATATTATTTGCAACCAATTATCTCTTCGCAATCACATCACAACTATGCAGTACAACATATAACTATATATTTTAATGATATCTTTGCAACGTATATAGCCGACATTGTAGATACAATATCTCTAATCATCCTCACCCTTCAAGTTTTGTTTAACCACTACGTGGACTAACCAAATGAAAATACATTTTGCCTCATAAGTTTTAAATATTAATACAAAATCTACTTGAATCCACATTTTCAAATTTAAACCGTCAAATTTGAATTTAACAACACTAAAACTAAGGTTTCAGCTCATTGGCAAACATTACACCTTAAAACTTCTTTTCCCAGCAACAATTTTTTTAAGTCAACTAAACTTAACAATTTATGGAACCTGAAGATAACAATCTATCTCCTACATCCAATGATAGGAAAATAAGGAAACTTATGGAATCACATGGTAAATGATCACAAACCAATGCTAGCAACGAATATGGATTGACATACGAAACACTAATGTCATTATCAATGGTAACCAACATGTACTTGAACATACAACACCATTAACGAATGTTACAAATGTGACTCACACTTCCCCATCTGATAGGCATAATATACCAAGTTCAAGTAACAAACAAAAACAATTTCATTCACGTGCTGGAGTTATCCTGTTCAATCGTTTCACAGACCCACTTTCAAATGAAAACAACAATGTGGCTATAATTCCTAACACCAATCACAACACCATGGATCATGAAAGACACCATGTTCATTTGTTTCAAATAGGTATTGCAAATACAGTCGCAATACCTTCTATCACTTCTTGCAAGGGTTCATCGCGTCATTCAAATGCTTTTCAGATGATGAAAGCTCAATGGGAAATACTTCGAATTCTGAAGATTCTTTACAAGAGGAACCTGTCATAGATTCATACCTTCAACGTACACTTCCTATTTATATTATTCATATTCATAACTATGTGTTCTCTTTTGGCTTATTACAGTTTTCCTCTTTTATTCTTAACAATTATCTTTCCCATTTTACAGAATATTCAGATATCGGTGACCCTGTTTAGGAATGCCAGTTCTGTAACGCATCCATGTGGTATCAAGAGCATAAAGACATGTATCGATATACCACGGTACCTAAGTTCGAGTTGTGCTGTAGGGGAGGGAAAATCGTACTCCCTTTAATAGAGCAGCTCCCCGGATATATTAAAAAACTTCTTTATGACAAAACACTTCCTACAAGTAAAAATTACCAAAAGAATATTAGAACATACAATGTAATGTTCTCATTCACTTCTCAAGGAACAAAGTTTGACACCACACATTCAAAGGGAAATGGTCCACCTACTTTGCGTCTGCATGGTCAGACTTATCATAGAATTGGAACATTACTTTTGGAGCAAGGCAATCCTCCAAAATACTCTCAACTGTATATTTTTGAGATTGATAATGAGGTCGACAATAGGATGGATTATTTCAGGTAACACATTTGATATATTTAGCTCATGTTTCTTAACAAACTTACATTGTCATTTTGACCAACAATATTTCTTATATGCACAGGGAGAATAAAAATGTTAAAAGAGAGGTGGTTTTAGAATTAAAGTATATGTTAGACAACTGTAACGTACATGCTAAAGCTTTTAGAATGACAAGGGATATGTTGAAGGAAAATTCATTCTTAGACTTGAAGCTGAAGCTTATTGCTGCTAGACCAGAGGACGTCCGTGTCTATAATAGGCCAACTATTTCTGAAGTTGGTACACTAATTGTTGGTCATATTGTGTCAGGTTCTCAAAGAGACGTCATTATCCAGGCACGTGATGGTAATTTGAAAAAAATAGATGAATTGCATCCATGTTACCTGGCATGCCAATACCCTTTGATATTTTTCTCTGGCGACGATGGTTACAGGGATAACATACTTCATATGTATAAGAACGAACATTTAATCATAAGAAAAAATTGACAGTCCGTCAAGGGTTGGCTTTCTTTTTGCATACAGGAATGCACAAATGAGGCTACAACATTGTTGTATTCAAGAAAATTATTCTAACAATTCTTGGTGGATGGTTACGCTATGATGGAGTCTGAACGTCTTAATTAGTTGAGGAAGAATCAGTCTAAGTTAAGAGTTAGTAAATATAATAATTTGCATGGACAATCTGAAAGTAATCAACATAGCAGAAGGGAAAAAAGGGAAAACGAGTTGTGTTGCCATCTTCTTTTGTTGGAAGCAAGAGATACATGGATTAACTATATTTTGACGGTATGACGATTTCAAGTAAGATAGGCTTCCCTGATTTATTCATAACATTTACTTGCAATCCCACTTGTGCTGAAATCACACGGTTGCTTTCAAATACAAAATTTAAAGCGACGTGATCGACCAGACATAATTTCTAAAGTTTTCAAAATCAAATTTGAAGAAATCACAGTGGATTTAACTAAAAGACATGTTCTTGGACGAGCGTTGGCATGTACGTCTTACAAACTTCATTACAAGTTTGATTTTAATGCTTTTTCGATATTTATAGTTGACATTTTTATGAATTTTGGTTTTTCAAATTTGTATACCATTGAATTTCAAAAACAAGGTTTACCGCATGCTCACATTCTAATCTTCTTGCACCCTCAAAGCAAGTATCTGACACCAGCCAACATAGATAATATCATTTGTGTGGAGATTCCAATTCCTAAACTGCATCCAACTTTATAGAACTTAGTCAAGGCACACATGATCCATGGTCCATGTGGTCTATCACGGGCATCCTCCCCGTGTATGAAGAATAGAAAGTGTTTGAAATACTTTTCAAACAAATTCATTGAGAATACAATTGTTGATGTCAAGGGGTATCCACTATACAGAAGAAGATGTAATACACAGGCTATTAAAAAATGGCATTCCTTTGGACAACAGGCATGTTGTGTCGTATAACACAAGGTTGCTATTGCAATATCACAAGGATATAAATATGGAGTAGTGTAACCAAAGTACCTCGATCAAATATATTTTCAAATACATACATAAGGGTTATGACCGAATCGCAACTACTATAGTACATACAACAATCGGAAGATTGCAAGATGATGAACCCATTGATGAGATCAGATAATACCTGGCTTATAGGTACGTTTCACCAAGTGAAGTATGTTGGCAGATTTTTGGTTATAAAATTCATGGGTGCAAGCCTGCTGTGGAACATATGTTATTTCATCTGTTTGGGGAGAAACTTTTATACTACGCTGATTTTGATAGAATGAAGGACATACTAGAAAAAGCAAGTGTTACCGAATCAATGTTCTCACCTTGGCTGGTTACAAATCCAAAATATGTAGAAGCCCGAAACTTGACTTGCGGTGAATTTGTGACTAAGTTTATATATGAAAAGAGAAATAGATTATGGAAACCGCGAAAAAAAGGGTTGACGATTAGCAACTTAAGCTGGGTACCACCTACTACTGGGGAACGTTTTATCTGAGAATGATGTTGAGTATCCTCAAAGGACCTACTTATGAGCAAATACGTAAACTAGGTGATAATCAACATGATTCTTTTAGGGATTCCTGCTTTGCAATAAGGTTCCTTGAAGATGATCGTGAGTACATTGGAGCTATTATAGAGGCCAATCAATGGGGTTCAGGTCATTTTCTTCAAAAAAAAATCGTCGTTATGCTTTTATCAGGTGCAGTTAACCGACCTGCTCATGTATGGGATCATACCTGGATTTTATTATCTGATAAGTTCTTACACAAACAAAGGCGGATAACACTCAATCCAGGTCCTTTACAGTCAACACTAATATCATTATACATACCTTTCAGTCTTTATATGAAATGACTTTTGTATGATAACTCATATCATGTATTGACATTTACTTAACATATTATACATATATTGCAGTACTGATTATACGTTCTAACATTGGAAATATATTTTTGAATTTTATTACAAACTTGCTTTTGAGTGAGTCAAAATTGAAATTTTTTTACGTTACTTGTGATTGAAACTTTACTTCAAGCTAATCGTAGAAGTCTCAAGGAATTCAAACCAATACCATATCCAGATGGATATATTATTCAAAAACTGGGAAACAGACTCATTTACGAGGAACGAAATTACAGTATCCCAACCATGAAAGCAGACTTTGCTTCTCTTTATAATGCTCTTACTGGTATTTCAATATGGGCAGCTTTTATGAATCAACAAACTTCTGTAATATCACATTTCAGTGATGTTTTGATCCAACTATTGTTTATCATTTTTAAAGAACCTTTTTTTCCTTTTTTTTAGATGAGCAGAGGAGTATATACACTAAAATCATTAATGCAGTTAATGCTCAACGAGGTGATGTTTTTTTCCTCCATGGTTATGGAGGTACTGGTAAGATTTATATGTGGAGAACACTTACATGTGCATTGAGATCAAAACATGATATCTGTTTGACGGTTGCGACAAGTGGAATAACAACTCTTTTGTTGTCGGGAGGTAGAAAAACACATTCTAAGTTCAAAATTTATGTTCCAACTTTGGAAAATTCTACTTGCAAAGTTGACTACGGCAATAACGTCACATAACTTCTAAGGCAAACAAAGCTGATAATTTGGGATGAGGCACCTATGGCTAATAAGTATGCTTTTGATGCACTCGAGCAAACTTTGAAGGATGTCATGAGTAATTATGCAAACTCCAATGATGTTTTTCATGGAAAAGTTGTTGTTTTTGGTGGTGAATTTAGACAAATTTTATCGGTCGTGCCTAGAGAGATTTTTTTTATATTGTCCACTTATCAATTAATGCTTCCTATATATGGCCTTCTGTAAGAGTTTTAAATTTAACAAAGAACATGTTTCTGTATTGTGGTCCGAGTGAAGAGGAAAAAAAGTAAATTGATACCTTCTCAAATTGGCTTCTACAGATTGGTGAAGGACGAGTTTCTGAACCAAATGACGGATATGCCGAAATTGACGTCCCACTCGAGCTTTTGATCACAGACTTTGTCAATTTGATTATTACCATTGTGAAGAGTACCTACCTGAATTACATTGATAGTTATCAATCTTACGATTACCTCAAGGATCGGGCCATCCTAGCATCAACTTTGGAAGTTGTTGATCAAATCAATGATTATGTTCTTGCATTAATGCTAGGTATAATTGCCAAATTTGTTTTTCATTTTCACTTAATCTTTTCTTATCCTATACTCTCCTACTTTTATCTATTTCATATATAGGTGAGTTAAGGGATTACTACGGCTCAAACATCATTGATCGCTCTATACACGACAACAACTTCCTTATTATCCTAAGCCTCGAGTTTCTTAGCTCTTTGAAAACATTTGGGCTGCCTAACCATCACATTAAGTTGAAGGTTGGAACACCTATTATGCTTATGCATAACATCAATTGGTCCGAAGTTTTGTGTAATGGCACAAGGCTAGTCGTAACTAAGATGGGCAATCATGTTATTGAAGCAAGTATCATGGCTAGAAAAGGGAAAGGAAAGTTAGTTTACATACCCCGAATGGACATGTCACCATCATAATCCCATTAGCCTTTCAAACTAAACAGTTGTCAATTCCCAATTATGTATCCTATTGACCGGTCACCAACTCTATGAGTTTTCGCTTATTTATTCGGCAAAAAGTCATTATAATTTAGTAGTGTTAAATGTTTTCAGGTACAGTGTTAATGACCCGCGTGACTGACGCAAGAAAATGGGGTTTTTCGGAAGTTTGATGATGAATTTTTGAGATCTCAGAGGACCTGACACGGCCCGTGTCAGGAAAGAATCAAGGAGGTTTGGATGGAGGCCACGGGCAGGGGGCTGACACGGCCCGTGTTGGCCGTAGCGTGGAAAATGTGATTTTTCAGGAGTTTTGAGTAAGTGACTTCCAAAGGGAATTCTGGGGATTTGAGGAGGCTAATGAATTGAATTTGTGATATTTAGTCCTGTTTGGAAGGAGGAAAGGGGACTTTTCGGACGGTGCAAAGATTTGGACGGAAAGAAAAGTTCATGCGATCAAGAATTGGAGGAGGAGCAACTTTCATGAGCATCTGCAATTGAAGATCAATCTCATCCACTATCTTGTAATGTATGATTTTATCTTGTACTTTGATTCTATTGTAAACATTATGAGTAGTTAAACCCCCCAATGCTAGGGGGTGTCCCTGAATTGATCGTGTAATAACCTTATCCCTTTTATAATGTAATTTCACTGTTTTATGAAAATCATTGTTATCGTATAATTATCTTAACGCTTTTCTTATTGAAAAATAGGATTTGTTTTAGGGTTGACCATAGGTTTGGAAAAACATGGTTAATATCTTTATACGATAAATCAATAGTATTATCACCTAGGAATGAGGATATACTATCATAACCGGAATGTTTTAGATAAATCATATTGCTTGATATTGTTCCTATACCACCAAGGAATTGGGGTATAGGGAGAATACCAAAGGGTTTTCTTAATAAGAAATTAGGTTCAACTAACCTTTAAAATCGGTAATGATCAAATTAAGCAGTGATTTTATAAATTAGGCTTGATGTTATTACAAGGAAAAGTTCATACACCTTCCCTAGCATGCCTTCTCATAGTTGTCCAAAGGCTTTTTATTTTATCGTTATTTTCATCTGTTGTCGAATTATATTAAAAAGTAATTTTTAAAATTTCAATTAATTTGTGTTCAATTTATTAAAAATAGAACTTATAATTATCACGCAGTCCGTGAGATCGATATTCGGGGAATTTGTCCATTATTACTACATCATTTAAAATAGTACACTTGCTATTTTTCCGATCAAGTTTTTGGCGCCGCTATCGGGGATTGCCAAATTATAAGTTTATTTTTAATTCGACTGAAGTTTTGTTGCTCTGCAATCAAAATCTATCTTTCTGCTAAAAAAAAAATTTATTTTTTTTTTATTATTATTACTTATATCTGTCTAACCTATGTATGCGAGGCAATCCTTCAGCTCTATATTTGTTTGACACAGAACCTGAAAGAATGTTGCATGCCAGACATCGAAAAGCTAAGTGTAAAACACTGACAGCTTCAAGCTCAGGAGCGGAAATTTCAGAGCACGAAGAAGAAGTTGTGGTTCATTTCGAGCATACTGATTTAAGCACAGATACAGAGCCCGAAACAGTCATCATGAACGGAGATCAACCTCCAACTGAAAGACTTATGGGAGATTATGGAAGGGAAAATGCTCCAACAGGGTATTTGACTATAGTAAATCAACCAATGACTGTTGCATACTTTCAGCTACATCCATCAACCATCTGACAGCTTCAGCGTAGACCTTTTTCGGGAAGAATCAATGAATATGCGAATAAACATGTTCAAAGGTTTCTAACTATGAGCACCTCATTAAAAATTGAAGGGCATTCTGAAGAAGCGAAGAAGCTGGTTATGTTTCTCTTCACCTTATCTGATGACGTCGAAGAATGGTTTTATTCTTTACCTGCCGGGAGTATTAACACTTGGCAAGAGATGGAGACAACATTTCTGAATGAATACTTTCCTGCATCTATTTATATCAGAAAAAGATACGACATAGTAAACTTTAAACAGAAGGAGGGAGAGTCACTTGGAGATGCCTATAAACGGTTCAAGAGGTGTCTGGTTGCATGCCTGACTCATAATATGGATGCAACTGAACAAATGCAGAATTTTGTAAATGGTCTAAAAATGAAGACTAAGCAACTCATTGATATAGCAGTCGGTGGTTCAACTAATTTTTCAACAGCCACAGGTATCAAAAGGATTATTGAAACTATCGCTGCAAATGAGCACTTAGAATTGTATGACCGGAGTGTAAGTCAACCAGAGAAGACCATTAATTTGAAACTTACTGAGCAAGTGGTTAAGATGGAAGATCAGATCGCAGCGGAAGTGGAAAGAAGGTTAAAGAAGATTAGTTTTGATACTCAAACTGTGGCACAAGTCTAACCGATTCAAGCAGTGAATTGCGAAATTTGTGGGGAACCTCACTTCACCATGCACTGTGTTGCAACCGCAAAATAGATTGAGGAAATAAACTTTTTGAAGCAGAATAATCCCTACTCCAAAACTTATAATCCAGGTTGGAAAGATCATCCAAATTTCGCATGGAAAGATCAACAAGGGAATGTTCCTAAACAAAGTCAAGCTCAATACCAGCAGTACCAACCTCAGCAGCAACAGTATCAACAACAATAGCAACAACCTTACCAACCACAATATCTACCATAGCAACAACAGGTACAAAAGAAGGCGGATTGGGAAATTGCCATTGAAAATATGGCCGCTCAAAGCTCTCAATTCCAAGAAGAAAGAAGAATTGATCTGAGGAACACAAGTGCTTCTATAAAGAACCTTGAAGTACAAATAAGTCAAATAGCACAACAATTGTCAGGATCCCAAACACCAGGTGCTCTCCCAAGTGCGACTATGAAAAATCTGAGGGATCATAAGAGTGTTAATGTTGTGACCACAAGAAGTGGAAAATCTAAGGAAGTTCTTGAGAAAATTCTGAATTAGAAGATCAGTTGCTTGAAGTTGATATAGAGATCAAAGAAAATGAGGTAGTTGATGAAGAAGTAGTGGCACCTGAACAAGTTGTTAAAGAGAAATCCGTCATTGAGCCCAAACCGATTAAACTTCCTTATCCTCAGAGGAACAAGAAGACAGGGTAGCAAGAGAAAAAAATTGAAAAATTTCTAGAAATGTTTAAAAAGCTTGAACTTAATATCCCATTCTTGGAGGCACTTGAGCAAATGCCAACCTATACCAAGTTCATGAAGGATATCATCTTAAAGAAGCGAACCACCGATATGGATCCGATTATTTTAACAAAAACTTGTAATTCTATTTTGCAGGGTCTGAAGATTCTGTTGAAGAAGAAAGATCGAGGCGTCGTTACTATCCCATGCACTAATGGGGATAGATAATTCAATAGAGCTCTTATCGATATGGGAGCAAGTATTAGTCTCATGCCATTATCCATCTACAAAAAGTTGGGTATCGGTAAGGTGCAAGATACAAGAATGACACTTCAATTTGCGGATCACTCTGTGAAGTGACCTTATGGGGTAGTGGAGGATGTACTGGTGAATATTGATAAGTTTGTGTTTCTGGTGGATTTTGTTATACTAGAGATGCCGAAAGATGAGGATATTCCCCTTATACTTGGAAGACCATTTTTAGAGACCGGTAGAGTGTTGATAGACATGAAAGGAGGTACTATGACATTGAAGGTTTATGATGAAAATTTGAAAATTGATGTGAGAAACACTATGAAGCACAAAAATGATTTTTGCACAAGCAGCAACATAAAAGTGCTTGATCAAGTAGTTACGAATGAGAATCTAGAAGGTGTAGCTCTCTCACCTTTAGAAAAAGTGTTGAGTATGTCAATTTTTGAACCAAACAAAACAGTTGGCGAAAGAGAGTTGGAAGTGTTAGCCATGATGGAAGCACAACCCCCGTTGAAAGGATCTCAATCACACAGGTGGGAAGATTTAAGACAACCTCAGATTATGGAAGGGAATGAAGAGACAAAAAAGAGTACGGAGTTGAAACAACTTCCAGAGAATCTTAAGTATGTTTTCCTTGACACTAACGGTAAATGTCCAGCTATTATAAGCTCTAACCTTAAAATGATCCAAGAAGACAAGTTGGTCGATGTTCTCAAAAGATATAAGAGTGTTATTGGGTGGGCTATTGAGGATTTGAAAGGTATTAGTCCCATGATGTGCATGCACAAAATTCTCATGGAGGATGATTATAAGCCAGTAGTGCAACCTCAAAGAAGACTTAATCCGACCATGAAAGAAGTAGTCAAAAAAGAAGTTGTGAAGTTGTTAGATGCAGGTCTTATCTACCCTATATCCGACAGCTCTTGGGTGAGCCTGGTTCATGGGGTACCAAAGAAAGGGGGTACTACCGTCATCAAAAACGATGTAAGTATGGACTGTGCGGGGTAAGTTAATTGAGCTAAATGTTAGTTAAGTTGAATGTCATACAGAATGTCATGACTCTGATCATATGACATCCAGCGAGCATATTAGTTTTCAGGTAGCTAGAAATCAGGAAACTTATTAGAAGCTCAAGCTGAAAGACAGGAGACATTTTAGAAGTCCTAAAGCGAAACAAATGCTCCTGAATTAAATGGCAAGTGCGCAGATGATTGAAGAATAGGTTTTGTTATGGATAAACCTAATTTATGCGCCCAGGCCCAAGGACTGACTGCTGCTATAAATAAAGGGATGAGCAATCCTAAAAAGGCAGCTCTTGACAGAAGATTAGAGAGTGCATATAGAGAGTTCTTGTGAGTGAAGAAGGTTGTTTTTTACGTGTGAATTGTGTCTTAGGAATACTTGGTTACCAAGCAACTGTGAGCTACATTGGTTAGGTAGGTTCTAAGTTGTGTCTCACTCAAAGTTGTTAAGCAAGAGTGTGTGATTCTTGATCAAAGCTTTGAAGCAAGATCAAGGTGTTTTGGAGTGAGTCTCCGTAGCTGTTTTGTAATTGTGAATTGTATATCACTGTGGTGTGATTGAGGGCGAGTGAGTAGGAATACTCAGGTCTAGAGTGTCTCTAGGTTGAAGTGTCATTAGGTAGGTCTTAAGTGAAGAGTGTAAATTGGTGTGTTTGACTCTGAATTAATACTGCTGATAGTGAATTTCCTCCCTGGCTTGGTAGCCCCCAGATGTAGGTGTTGTTGACACTGAACTGTATGAATAATTATTGTGTTATTTACTGCTTTTACTTACAGTTTAATTAGTTAGTACAGTAGTAAATGTCACATTGGATGTTATAACTTTTGTAATAACATCCATCGTGTGCTTGCCAAAATTTCAATTGGCATCAAAGCAGGCACCCTGCCTGTTTATTTTGGGTGAGATCTAGGGAAATAAATTCTGGTACTATGGATAAAGATATAGGATTCAGTAATAGACCTCCAATTCTGGATGGTTCTAATTATGATTATTGGAAGCCTAGGATGATTGCATTCCTAAAATCCTTAGACAGCAAGGCTTGGAGAGCTGCAAACTCTGGCTGGGAACATCCTGTGAAGACTGACAAGGATGGAGCATCTGTGCTA
Source organism: Lathyrus sativus (assembly GCA_963859935.3). Classification (NCBI taxonomy): domain Eukaryota; kingdom Viridiplantae; phylum Streptophyta; class Magnoliopsida; order Fabales; family Fabaceae; genus Lathyrus; species Lathyrus sativus. The sequence continues at coordinate 512,525,838 of OZ012735.1, forward strand.
ATTCCTAAAGAGGAATGGAACAAAGAGCAAGAGGAATTAGCTCTTGGGAACTCTAAAGCATTGAATGCACTATTCAATGGTATAGACAAAAACATCTTCAGACTGGTACACCACTGTGAACTGGCAAAGGATGTTTGGGACACTCTCAAAACTACTCATGAGGGAACTTCCAAGGTCAAAATGTCAAGACTTCAAATGTTGACCACCAAATTTGAAGGTCTGAGAATGAAGGAAGATGAGACCATTCATGAGTTTTACATGAATGTTCTTGAACTTGCAAACACATCAGGAGCCTTGGGAGAAAAGATGGCTGAAGAGAAGCTTGTAAGGAAGATTCTCAGGTCCTTACCTAAAAGGTTTGCCATGAAGGTCACAGCCATTGAAGAAGCTCAAGACATATGCAACATGAAGGTAGATGAACTCATTGGTTCTCTCCAAACATTTGAGATGGGCATGTGTGATCAGGCTGTAGAGAAAAAGAACAAATGCATAGCTCTTGTTTCAAACACTACAAGTGATTCAGATGGTGAAGATGGTGAAAACAAGGAGAGTCTATCAGAAGTAATAGCCTTGCTTGGAAGATAGTTTAACAAACTGATCAAAAGGATAGATGTTAAATCTAAACCTTATAACAAGAGCATGCCTTCTGATAGAGGGAAATCTGAAGACAAAATCATCCAAAGAAGAGGAGCTCAATGCCATGAGTGTGAGGGATATGGACACATCAGAAAGGAATGTCCTACATACCTCAAAAAGAAGGGAAAAGGCCTAACTATCACCTGGACTGATGAGGACTCTGAAAGTGAATCAGAAGAAGAATCTGCCAAACATGTCAATGTTCTGGCCAGTATGTGCATGTCTGATGATGAGTCCAATGAAGGAGAGGTAACCTTTGATAAACTGGCTGCCTCATATAAACAGTCGTGCATGAGAAGTGTTGAGGTATGCAAACTAAGGGAAAAGCAAAATACAATCATCAAAGAGTTTGAGGATGAGAAAAAGAGCATCTGGAAACTATAGACTCTCTCAACAAGAAAGTCAGCTTGTTGGAATCAAAAATGGATCAGATGTCAAAATCCATAAGAATGCTCAACCCTGGAACTGACACTTTAGAAAAAATTCTACAGAGTGGTCAGAAGGCAAGTAACAAGTCTGGACTAGGATTTATTGATGAACAAAAGCCTAGCTTGGGGTTCAAGAAGTCAAAGCCAAAATTTCAGAGGACTAACCTGATGTCACGACCAATGTCACAACATCAAGGTCACAGAAGTACACACCAGAACTAGAGGATCTTTCAAAGGAAAAGATGTTACTACTGTGGAAGGTTAGGTCATATAAAAGTCGTCTGTTATTGGCTACATGGATTTCCCAAGCATCCTCATCAAGGAGAAGTCAAACAGGGTGCTTAGATCAAGAAACAACATCCGGCTAGACCAAAAAAGAATGTCCCTGTCAAGGAGAAATAATGGATTACCAAAGTGTCTGCCCTGGTAGCTCATAACTCCCTTAGGATGCCTACCAAAGAAGACTGGTATTTTGACAGTGGCTGTTCTCGACATATGACTGGAACAAATGATCTATTAATGAACATTAAACCTTGTACCTCAAGTCATGTAACTTTTGGTGATGGAGCAAGAGGAGAGATCAAGGGTGTTGGAAAGCTAGAGGGTACTGGTTCTCCAGAACTGGAAAATGTCCTGCTGGTTAAGGGACTGACTGTGAATCTCATCAGTATCAGCCAGCTCTGTGACCAAGGATTTAGTGTCAAATTCACTAAGGAGACATGTGTGGTTACAAATGAAAAGGAAGAGGAAGTCATGAGGGGCACTAGAGCTCAGAATCATTGTTATTTATGGGAATCTAAGAATAGGTCCTGTGGCAAAAGAAAGGAATACAAAGGTTAAAGAAGATCTGAGCCAAGGGAGCTGTGAAGGGAATTCCAGATAAAAGAAAGGGATGTGATGCATGTCAGGATGAAGGGAAATCACAGAAAGTTCTTTCAAAATGTAGACACTGTAGAAATCTAGATAGGTTATATTGGAAGCTGATGGAGTCCATGGAAGCTGCCCTACATAAAGAAAGCAATGTCACTCCGGATATCATGACCTTGTTCTGTGACATCAGGAGTACCATCCAAACGAGCTCTGATGAGTTCAAGGGAGACATGCTCAGGGGTAACTTGTGTAAATGGCAAGAGGCTTGTGCAAAACCTGGTGATTATGTCCTAAATAGTGCTGAAATGGGTTCAAGAAGTGTCAAGGAGCCTCAATTTAAAAACTCTCTACTGAAATTGAGGTCCTCCAGTAATGATGAGTTATAGCAATTAAAAGTAATAGGGAATTACATTTTGAAATTAAATCATTTAATGATAAATAAAAAAGGTAAGTTCCCTCCTATTGGGCAATCGTACCCCATTACCACATATACGATACAACCCCTCTACTCTTGGTGCCATCACAAACTATTCAGCTTCCATACCGTTTCCAACAAGCACAGAAAATTATTTTTCTCTTAATCAACGTCCCTAAAAATGTCGCAACATTCTAAACCAACCTTATCCAAAAGAATGATCGACAACGATGATGCTGATTCAAACCCTAATGAAGTGCTTGAGATAGCTCCACTATGAATGATGACACCAGAAGGATTATTGGTGAAGGAACCTAAAAAGCTACATGCAAGAAGTTCCAAAGACCTTGTCTCAGGTTAGGCCCCTCCCTCTACTACCTTTGTTCCTCATGATGACGTCAATAAAGAAAAAGCTAGATGAACCCACCTTACCATTGCGAATATGGTAGCTAATGTACTCAATATTCCCACTGCGTCTAACAATGAGAGTTCTGATCCTAACCTAAATGATCAAGCTAATGTTTCTCACAATGTCAAAACATTGAAAGACCCTACACCAGAAGGAAAAAACAAAGGTAAAAGTGCTGAGAAAATGGGTGATGATATTCAAGGCACCAAAAATACTGAGTTGGTAGACCTAGATGAATATTCTGACAATGACCTCATAGTAAAGCTCAATCTGGGTATAGCCAAAAGGCTGATGAGAAGGAAAGGGAAAAAGGTGGCTGACCAAAGTTCCCTCAAGAAAAAGGCTGTTGAGAAGACTGGTGAGCAAGACATCTCCACAAAAAGGGATGTTGAGAAGACTGCTGAGCAACTCAGGTTGGGCCCTCCAAAGGGTGGAGCAAAGTAACCACCAAAAAGAGGAAGGTTGAATCTAGTTCAGAACCAGAGACAGATTCTGATATTGCTGTTAATGTCACTAACATCCACTCTAAGAAGAAACCTTCTACCATCAAATTGGCTGCAAATGTCACTAAAGTGCCAATTGACAACATCTCTTTTCACTATCCATCGTGTTCTATCAGATGGAAATATGTATATCAAAAGAGGTTGGCCCTGGAGAGAGAGCTTGTACAAAATGCTCTTGAAAACAAGAAGATCATGGCCCTCATCTGTGATGTTGGTTTGATGAAAACTGTAACTCAATTCTCCCAATGCTATGAAATTCTGGTCAAAGAATTCATAGTAAATTTATCAGATGAATGTGCTGATAGAAAATCCACTGAGTTTGGGAAAGTCTATGTGAGAGGAAATGGTGTCATCTTCATTCCCACTACCATCAACAACTTCCTTGGAAGATCAAATGAATCCCAGACCGAGTTAACCATCTCTGACAACAAAATATGCCAAGTAATTACTGGAAATCAAGTCAGAAAGTGGCCATCAAAAGGGAAGCTTGCTGCCAGCAAACTAAGTGTGAAATATGTTGTGCTGCACAAGATTGGTGCTGCAAACTGGGTGCCCACTAATCACAAATCATCAGTGGCCACTATCCTGGGGAGAGTTATCTATGTTGTTGGGACCAAGACCAAAATGGATTATGGCACCTAAATCTTTGATCAGACCATGAAGCATGCTGGTAGCTATAGCGTAAAAGGATCCATAGCATTTCCTTCGCTCATTTGTGGTATTATATTAGCACAATTTCCAAATATCCTCAAGAACAGTGATGTAGAAAGCAAAAGAGACACTGCTTTAGCCTTCCATCACAAGCTGTTTCAAGGAACTCATGTTCCATATATTTTCATGACACCCAATGAGACATCCAAAGGAAGTCCCAAAACAAGAAAAGATGAAGTAATGGCAATAATCAAAGAGACATGCAAGGAATTGGATACGAGGGAACAAACACTTGAGAAACTACTGAAATCTCTTGAGCAAGAGGAGGATGCTGAACTCACTGATGAAGCCAATGATGAGTGTACAAGGGATGTTTATGGTCAAGAAGCTACCTCTGAAGAAGTTGCTACAAGTATAGAAGAAGGCACTGATGAAGAAAGAAATGAAGAATCTGAGGAGGACAGATCCAGCTCAGCTGAAGAAGAAGATTGATGTCTTAGCTTGCTGTGTAGCTCAGACTACTGAGTGCTGAGTTATTGCAGGAAGAGGTGTTGTTGTTGTTTTGTTTTGTTTAGGCTTCTGTAGGAATTGTTTGACAATCTGAATTTGTGATGCTAAGTACGAGCAGTTTGTATAATCTGCCCCTAACAGTTGTAATGTTACATGGTATAATCATGCTGGCAGGTGTGACCACATGGGCTGCTGAGGATATGTGTGATAAGAGTTGTCTAGTGTTGTTAATAATGTGTTATATGTGTGTGAATTCCTATGGTGTTAGAACTGAATGGTTGATTGTGCATGTTGCTAACCTTGAGTGATCCTAGAAGGTGTTTAGGAGTTATGTGTATGTCTGCAGGATAATAGCAGAGTGTGTTGTGCATCTCTTCAGGGGGAGTAGCACAGATCGTTCCACAGCAGGTAAGCTTCAGGATGTCATCCTGAATGTCATAACATCCAGAGCAGGCTGGATGAATATGTGTGACTGCAGGGTGTCTGCAGGTTAAGTGCTCAGTTGGTAAGGTGCATCAGTTGAGAGGGAGTAACCCAGTGTGTTACTCAGCAAATTGTGACATTTGTAGTGCTGACTAACAGATGGTATTGTGAACAGGTTGATCTTGAGAGCTAACAGTGTGAGTGTGTAGACAACACTGTTTGTGTAGCTTTCCTGCATGGTAGGTTAAAACTTCTGCTGCTTGTAAACTCTGATATGTTAACAAGGTGTTTTAGCCAAAAAAATTCCAAAGGGGGAGTTTGTAAGTGCTCTTGATTGGCTGCATTTTGTGGCAAAACATTAGAGTATGTATGTATGTCATAACTAATGGTAGTACATACAAAATATGGATTGTGCAGGGTAAGTTAACTAAGTTAATTGTTAGTTAATTTGAATGTGATACAGAATGTCATGATTCTAATCGTATGACATCCAGTTAGCAGATTAGTTTTCTGGTAGGTAGAAATCAGGAAACTTATTAGAAGCTAAAGCTGAAAGACATGAGACATTTTAGAAGCCCTAAAGCGAAACAAATGCTCCTGAATTAAATGGCAAGTGCGCAGATGATTGAAGAATAGGGTTTATTATGGATAAACTTAATTTATGCGCCAAGGCCCAAGGACTGACTGCTGCTATAAATAAAGGGAGGAGCAATCCTAAAAAGGCAGCTCTTGACAGAAGATCAGAGAGTGCATATAAAGAGTCCTTGTGAGTGAAGAAGGTTGTTCTTCACGTGTGAATTGTGTCTTAGGAATACTTGGTTACCTAGCAACTGTAGGTTGCATTGGTTAGGTAGGTTCTAAGTTGTGTCTCACTCAAAGTTGTTAAGCAAGAGTGTGTGATTCTTGATCAAAGCTTTGAAGCAAGATCAAGGTGTTTTGGAGTGAGTCTCCATATCTGTTTTGTAATTGTGAATTGTATATCACTGTGGTGTGTTTGAGGGGGAGTGAGTGGGAATACTCAGGTCTAGAGTGTCTCTAGGTTGAAGTGTCATTGTGTAGGTCTTAAGTGAAGAGTGCAAACTGGTGTGTTTGAATCTGAATTAATACTGCTCATAGTGAATTTCCTCCCTGGCTTGGTAGCCCCCAGATGTAGGTGTTGTTGACACTGAACTGGGTGAACAATTGTTGTGTTATTTACTGCTTTTACTTACAGTTTAAATAGTTAGTACAATAGTTAATGTCACAATGGATGTTATAACTTTGGTAATAACATCCATTGTGTGCTTGCCAGAATTTCAAACGAGAAAAACCAGTTGATCCTGACAAGAACAATAATAGTTTGGCGGGTATCTATTGATTATAGAAGGTTAAATCTTACTACAAGGAAAGGCCACTTCCCTTTTCCATTCATTGATCAAATGTTGGAAAGGTTAGTTGGTCATGATTATTATTGTTTCCTTGACGGTTACTCCGGTTACAACCAAATTTTCGTGGCATCGGAAGATCAAGAGAAGACGGCTTTTACATGCCCTTATGGTGTTTTTGCTTATAGAAGAATGTCATTTGAGTTATGTAATGCTCCTTCCACGTTTCAGAGATGCATGACTTCCATTTTCGCTGATATGTTGGAAAAACATATGGAAGTCTTCATGGATGACTTCTCGGTATTTGGCTTTTCTTTTGATAACTATTTAACTAACCTTTCTCTTGTTTTACAAAGATGCCAGGAAAGCAACTTAATCCTCAACTAGGAGAAGTGCCACTTCATGGTACGTGAAGGAATAGTTTTGGGTCAAAAATTCTCACAAAGGAATCAAAGTGGACCAAGCCAAAGTGGAAGTAATATCAAAACTCCCACCTCCATTGAACGAAAATGGTATAAGAAATTTCTTGGGCCATGCGGGTTTCTACCGCCGGTTCATAAGAGATTTTTCAAAAATAGCCAAACCTCTAACCACTCTTTTGGTTAAGGATAAGGCTTTTGACTTTGATGAAAAGTGTGTCAAGGCGTTTGAAAAATTGAAAAATAAATTAGTATCGGCACCGATTGTGATTGCCCCGATTAGTCTCTCCCATTTGAGATCATGTATGATGCAAGTGACATTGCAGTAGGGGCTATTTTAGGACAGCGAAGAGATAAATTATTACATGTTATTTACTATGCTAGTCATATGTTGAACCCCACACAGATGAACTACGCAATTACCAAAAAGGAGTTGTTAGAAGTAGTTTATGCCTTTGATCAATTCAGGCAATATCTGTTGGGTTCGAAAGTTATTGTGTATACTAACCATGCTGCTTTAAAGTACTTGTTTACTAAACAGGATTCTAAGCCAAGGCTTTTAAGGTGGATTCTACTCCTGCATGAGTTTGATGTGGAGATTCGTGACAAGAGAGGATGTGAAAATATTATTGCTGGTCATCTCTCTCGAATGTCGCCAATAGAAGAAACTGAGGACAATCACCCAATAAAGGATGAGTTTACTGACGAACACATCCTCGCTGTTATTGGTGTCCCTTGGTCCGCAGACTATGTGAATCATCTAGTAGGCGGTGAAATTCCGGTATGCAGATTTCAGATGTCCCAAGAGATGTTAAGACATTGATCTCTGTTAATACAGAACAAGGACAAAACATGAGCATTTCAAATTGTCGCTACTGCGAAAATCGGCGCCGGCTGAACAGAAGAGTCGCCACCGTGCGTTATTTATCCCACGGGAGGGAAAGGAAACGCTCAGAGTAAACCTCGCACAACACGGGAAAGGTATGGTCGTCGCAACCAAAACCTGGATTCGGGAGTCGGTTACGCAAGGGGAAGGTATTAGCACCCCTCACGTCCGTCGTACTCGACGGGATCCACGCTTGTTTTCGGGTATGGATTGTTATTCTATCTAAACTATAGGTCAAGGGTGAAAAAGAAAATAAAATGAAAATAAAAATGACTCGGCAAAGTATCGCACTTTATGCCTACGTATTCCCGTCTGGAACGAGAAATCAGAGTCAACGTAGTTCTCCTACCTACGGGAAAGGAGGGGAAGGTTGCTCGCTAGGATATCGCATCCTATGCCTACGTACTTTCATACAGCATGAAAGATCAGAGCAAACGTAGTTCGGGCCACGTACGACACAAGCTTGTCTTGGTTGATTTTATTCTTTCTGAAAAAAGGTTTTCTGATTAGCGGTCCAAGCGGACAAAAATGACGTTTTGATGAGTTCACATTCTTTTACGAAAGAAGTGTCTTTTATTGTGTTTGAAATCTTTATGTGTTTTTCTGTTTGTTTTGAGAAAGAAAGAGACAGAACTCTAACCTACGGTTGCGAAGGGAAACAAACTAACCTAATGTTATCATGCATGGGTTAAGACCTAGTGTCTATCATGCTCCTCTCTTGCACGGAGAGAAACAGAGATCCTACGGGATAGGCAGAAACAGAAACAATACCAGATATATACAGTAAAGCAGTAAAATGCATGGATGCAACAGTACAAGCGAGGCAAGGGAGTCCCACTCAACCTCGAACCTAGAAAACAATAGGCAAAAGTGAACAGGCTTCACTTTCAACCCAACAAGGTAAACAGCAAACAATACAGTCCAGAAAACCAATCAATACATCAGCAATGAAATACAACAAAAATAAACAGCCACAGCAGCTCTGAATCAACATCTGGCTTCAAGCAATCTCCAATCAGCTACAGGCTTCAACAAGCATCAATCTCCATCTACATGGCCTTCAGGCAAGGGCTTTAATCATCTGTCTTCCATCTGCAATGGCTTTTCTTCAAGCTCAAACCTCCAGGATGAGGGATCAGTCACAAGAGTGAATTGGGTGTTAAGCAATCAGTTGACTACCAAGGGTGGTGAACAGACTGCTTCTAACACAAGAGACATTTTCTCTCAAGAGTTCTATCTCATAGACACTATCACCAAGCCTTCCAAGGGAAGGGGGTGAGTGTCTTAGAGAGACTCTGAATCACAGAGAAGAATGGATGCAGACAAGGCAATCCATGTTTGAGAAACAAGCTTTCTAACCTAGAGCTCTGCCTAGCTCCTAAACCCTAGTCTCCTCAGCAGCTGCTAGCAAGAACCTCCTCTCCAACTCTGGCAGTTGATCTTCAATCTTTGGATCTCCAATGGTCTTCATCTCCTCAAGTCTTCAGCTCTCCCAAATCCCCAGACAATCCCAATACCCAAGCAAGCAAGCAATAATCCCCAGAGGGCACACCACACCAGTCAATCAGACATACACAGAGTATTAATAGCAGTAGGGGAATCCTGACTTTTCTCTAAGGGATCTAATAACTACCCATAGCCCCTATAGTCCCATAACTAATCTAGTTAAATCCTAAGTCCTAAGGGAAAGAATCAAACTTCCTAAGTCATCACCTAAAACCCTAGTTTTATCCATGTTGTTCAAGCCTACATTAAGCACCTAAAATTAATTTCAAAAAATGGGAACTTAAATTGTTTCTACAAGTTCAATATCTCATCTAAACAACCTAAAAAGAATGAACAAAAAATATGAAAGTATCTAATAGAACAAAAATTAACAAAATCATGCATGAAATGAAACTATGTAAAATGTCATTTATTTAGAAAATATGGGGAAAATATCAAATAAAAATAAAAATGCAATTTTATTTAATGACAATTTTCTACACATACTAATGAAAATGATGTAAAAAGAATGGATCAAAAATGATTTTTTTATCTATTTATTATGAATTTTTTTAAAGTTGGTAAAATTAAAGTGGAATTAAAAACAATTGAAATTAAAATGAGAGGGAGGGGGGTAAGAATAGCAATCACGCTCAGTTGATAATCCAGTGGGCCAGCAAACGGGGGGTGTGCGTAGCACTTCGTACTAAGCCCAGAACAACTTCAGAATTATTAAAAATAAAAAACAAGCAGGGGGTGAGAACAGCAATGGATTCACGTTCAAATTGATTGGGCCTGATAACATGGGGGGTGGGGATATCACTAACACTTAGGCCCGCCCGTTTCATTAAATGAAACGGTGCGTTTAGGGCACCACTCTTCCCTCCAAATTCAGTATGAATTCCAGCCACACGATTGGCTTCTAAGTCAAAGGTCTAACACACAATGGACGATCAAGATTTCGTCTCCTACCTTGGTTCATGAGAACTTAGGGTTTCCACCATGAAACTCCATGCACGCACACAATTCCACCAATCTGTTCTCTCTCCACAGTCCATGGATCAACACGATACAAACATGAAACTCAATCAGAATTTCTCCCTCTACAAGCCTATGGCATTAGTTCAATCTGAAATTCAGCCTAACTCTTAACCCGAGCGCAACAAGTTCTGTCCACCATGGAAATGCTCTGCAACCTATCCTCAAGAACCTCAACCAAACCTATACTAATCTCTTCTATGCTTCACGGTGATCATTCTAAAATAACAAGCTAAGGTTATAATGCACTATGCTATGAATTCTACATCCTAACAGTTCTAACAACCTGTCACAAACTATCACTAAACATCACCAAACTCATCCTAATCGATCTACTAACAACCTAGATCACATCTAAACTAATAAAACCATGCTAAACTAACTATATCAAGCTGTGGAAGAGAAATTGAACCTGGTGCAAAAGCTTGTGGATGATGATGAAACTTGTGGATCTAAGAGTCTTGAGGCTTGGATCTTGATCTACAATTGCACTACTTGATTCTGTATGCAACACCTTGAGGAGTCTTGCACTGGATCTTGAGTTCCAACTGAATTTGCAACTTGTGTGTTCTTGATGAAAGTGCATGAAATTGAGCTCTAACCACCAGGATCTTGATTGAATTCTATGCCATGATGATGAATCAGTATGATGAAATTGATTTTGATGGTGATTGGTGAAGAATTTGAGAAATTGGGATGAAAATGTAATGAGAAAGAATGGAGAGAATTTGTGAGATTTTGGTGAAAAATGAATCCAACCCTTGCTCAATTCTGATTTCATGAATATATAGGGCTCATATGAACTTTCTAGAACCATCTTGCCACATTCCCTTGCATTCCAAATTGGTTGATTTTTGAAATGTTTCTTCAAATGCAAGTAACCATGAATAACTTTGATTTTTTTCACTAAGCTCAAAAAAGTACTTGAACCATTGTTCTTAGAATGTGTTTTGGACCCAAAATCATATATTGGAAGTCTCCATTGGGACTTATAAATCTCTCAAACCATTTTTCACTTTGACTTTCTTTAAGTTATAAGCCATTTTAGTTCAAATTTAACCAATCATGCAACTTCATGTTATGAGATTTTCCAACAATTTGTGACCTTCTTTCTAGACTAAAAATGTCATTTGGAGCAAGTTTGATGTTTTAAGTTTTTCCATTTGAGGCCTCCTTGTATGAGTTTTGGACATGAGTTAAAATGACCTGTAATTCACAAATGCCCAAAATACCCTTTGCTTTCCAAGACCATAAGTTGAGCTCCACACATCATATGAGGGCATGCTATACCATTCTAGAAAGCTAAGACAATGAGGAACAATTCCTATGTTGACCAGAAATTCATTTGAAATCTCCTTGAGGGGTAAACATTGCTTGGAAGTCAAGTCACTTTCACAGACAAAATTTCAGATACCTCAGATGACCTGTAACTTGCAAGGACCATAACTTGAGTTCTATAAATCTCCTTGATGTCTTCCACCACTCAAATTAAAGGTCTTGAGATCCTCTACAAGTTTCATGTTGGCCAAGAATCCATTTGAAGCTAGAATTTTGACTTATCTTGCTTGGAAATTTGACCTAAACTAGGGGATTTTACACAGAAACCCTAATTTAGAAGCTCCTCTTCTCCTTGATTTCTCTTGAATTCCTCTTGGCATATCTCCATATCCTTCTTTATATGTCCAATGATGAACCCCACATCTCTCCACTAGACTTGAATTCCCCCTTAAATCAGTCAATTGACCTAGGGTTGACCTAGGGTTGACCCAGATGAAACCCTAGTTGACTGCCTTCAGCTATAGCTCTTGTGCTCTCATCAATGACTTGTCTCCTTCTTTAAATGACTTTCTAAGTCTCTCATAATGTTTAGATACTCTCCATGCCTTCAACTCACAGCTCACAACCCTCTTGTTGACCCTCAGATACCCTTCAGCTAGGAGATGGACTCAAGGCTTGATCTGCTGAACTCTTTGCTTTCAAATTCTTTTCTGATGACTTGAATGAGATTGAATTGGGATAATAACCTCTTGATAGGCTTCTAGAGATGAGAATAATGATTGGCCCCCCTGTTGTATGCCTTGCTATGCTTATGCTATGCAGATGATTAGACTATGTACATGACTCTATATGCAAATGCTAATGACATTGAAACATAAACCAAGTGAATAAGGTTGGGCAAATTTTAGGGTGCAACAGCTGCCCCTATTCAAGCGGCTTGGACCCGATTGGGTGAAGAGCCCGGAGCCTTCAGACATTCGCGGTACGAGACGGTTGAATACTAGTGAAACCAGAAATTTGCCAACCGCAAAACTAAATTGCGCTCCTGCTTGAGGAACGACATTCATCAGCTGAATCTGACTGTTACAGTAACCCACTGATCTCGTGCGACTGTGCTGGGGATTGTCTTCATCGTTCTGAAGAGGATTCTGTCATAACAGATTGCTTGCTTGTCCACGTTAGGACTCTGTCCGTCATCAATACGAAGAAATCTCAACTAAAACCTGTCCACGCTAGGATTCCACTTGCTGTTAACCCAGAAAAATCTCGGCAACACCACTGGGGATAATTCGTCTGTATTTCCATAAACTGAATCGTCCACGTTAGGAATAAAACTCTTTCACGCTAGGAGTAACACCTGTCCACGTTAGGAATAACATCGTCCACGTTAGGAATCATTTCTTCTGTATCGGTCCACGTCAGGACTAACCCTTTCATCTTTCCACGTCAGGAAGCAATCTTCTTTCCACATAAGGAGAACTATATCAATCTGTCCACGTAAGGACTCCAATACCACTTGACATGTCCGCGTCAGGACTCCGATCTTTTCACGTAAGGAATCCAACTTTGGTTCTGAACCTGTCCACGTCAGGACTCAACTTTTCACGTCAGGAGTACATCAATCTTCCACGTCAGGAATCAACTCTTTCTTGAATCTGTCCACGTAAGGACCCCAACTTTTCCACGTAAGGAATCTATCTTCTTCTTCCTCGTCAGGAATACACTCTTTCTTTCCACGTCAGGAATACAAACCTCTTTCCACGTAAGGAATGCTATCTGTTTTCCACGCAAGGAAACATAACTTTTCCACATAAAGCAACCAATTCCTTCCGATTTGTCCGCGTCAGGACTACATTTTTCTACGTAAGGAATGCCATCTTAATCTGTCCACGTAAGGACTCCCCTCTTTCCACGTCAGGAATGTTGTCATTTCCACGTAAGGAAACTATCTTTTTCCACGTAAGGAATCATCTCTTTCCACGTAAGGAATCCAACTTGATATGTCCGCGTAAGGACTACATCGTCCACGTTAGGACCCACTTCTCCACGTTAGGAATAATAATTTCTTTGATTTGTCCATGTCAGGACTAAACTCTTCCACGTAAGGAATCTATCTCGTTCTTGATTTGTCCACGTTAGGACTCAGGCGTCTTCGACCCGCTGAGGAAATAAGACTTGTCCACGTAAGGACTCACACACTGGTCTGATCTGTCCGCGTCAGGACACCAACACAAAGAGTAATCACTTTTGTCAACGTCATGACCTCCCATTCCACTAATTTCGAGAACCCGAATCTGCCCATGTTGGGACTAACACACCTCACCAATCCGGGGAAATAAACCTGTCCACGTTAGGACGCCCACTTCTGAAGAAATCCCGTCAATCTAGGAGTAAATTGTCCGCGTCAGGACTTAGTTCTCCAATGATCCTCACCCACAAACTCCTCAGCACCAACGTGACAGCGACTTTGAGACGAACTCTACTGAGGATGTCTGGAAACCAAACTATCGGACGCCTGCTCTGACAACCGGCGGTGGCCTCTGAAATTCTGATTCATGGAACCCCTGATGACAACTAATTCTGCCTGGGAATAAAGAGAAACTTATCCTGGTAACTCTGTGGGGACTACTGCCGAAACTGACATTATCATTGAATATCTCATGCCGAGATCTTGAGTGTTTGGTTGTTCACTTAAGCAAGAGTTCTCTCCACCTGAACTGCTAGAGTACAGAAACTGCTTCAACAAAATAAATGCTGGAAGGATAATGCCGACTCCGCCGGGGATAGCCAGATGCTACAGAAATATTCCAGCAAAATAAATGCTGGGAGGATGAAGTCAACCCTGCTGGGAAATTGGGAACTCAAACCGAGCACCCTGTTGAGGTAACCTCCTGCTGGGGAAAATAACCTTGCTGGGGAATAGCAAATGTGCATAGCACGATCGGACTTTCTGCTGGAGAGTAAACTGATATTACACAGTATCTATGACAAAATAAATGACAGGTACCACCATCAACTCTGCTGGGGAGAGTCTTAGTCTGCGAGTTCCACTGGAAGGAATGAAAATACTTGCAAAGAGAATTCCGCTGGGGATGGGATGATTCTCTTGGGGAAAATCCCCTGACTCCGCTGGGGGAGAGTGCATGACCCTGCGGGGAAAGATGAACCTGTCCGAATACAGCCTCACGATCTTGGAATCGCCAAACTCTATTGAGGACGAATAACTTTTCTGGAGCACGTCCTTTGGATAAGCTACGGCTAGCTGGGGAATTCTATCCTTCTTCAGGAAGAACATGCGTGACCTGCGTGGGGATCAAGTCGTTCGTTATCGCGATCTTTTGATTGTCTTTCTCGTATGGTTATGAAACCTGCAACAACACAAACAAAACAAGACAAGCCTATGCAATCAAATCAATTCAGGTTAGTGACGTTACACTCAGTTAATTCAAAGCTTTAACAATTGTTGGCAAGGGCCAGCGATGTTATACTCATGCTAGTTTCATCAAACTTAGGCGTTAATCATGCACAAAACAGTAAAGAACCGGCATCAAGTACTGAATAACATATTTTCATTGATTGGGCCCCTGAATGGGCGGAGTTTTTGTACACGGGATGTAACTCCTGAAAAGAGGAAGTTACGCAAAGCAAATATACAAGTATGCAAGTATGCACAAGAAGCATGAATATTGACAGCTTAAATTTGTACACATGTCGGCAACGGGATGCGGATGAACACCACGAACTGATCCTCCCATGACTCGCCCGACTCTAATGCTTTCCCGGTATCCCCACTTCTGAAGAGATTGTATCCGATAACTGGCTCCTCAAATATATTCCCCGCACTGATGCTCATTGCAATCATCCAATCCGGACCGCAGTCATTTGCTTTTCAAATCCCTAACTTTTGCGTGAACCGCCCTTTACGGGTTTTCAGTTCACCGGGATACCCTTTTTTGCCGAAGCCGCCCAGTGTAGGTTTTCAACTTCGCGGGTGTACATTTTTTCAATTTTATCCCTAACTTTTGCCCGAACCTTTCATTCTGTTTTTGGTTCGCCAGGATGCCCCATTTTTGCCTGGACTCTCTTTTTCTGTCCAGCGGGTCTATTTTAAGCAAAGTATTTTTTAACTGCGTCCGAATTCACAGGTGACACAAAGTCTTCTCTGTCCATGGTGGACAACAACAACGCTCCTCCTGAAAAGACCTTACTGACAACGTATGGCCATTCGTAATTGGGGGTCCACTTGCCCCTGTGATCTGCTTGCGGCGGGAGAATCCTTTTCAGCACAAGGTCGCCCGTCTGAAAGCTTCGCGGAAGTATCTTCTTGTCGTACGCTTTCTTCATTCGGCTCTGGTACAAACGACCGTATGCTAGGGAAGCTAGCCTCTTCTCGTCCATTAAGCTCAGTTGGTTCAACCTATTCGTTACCCATTCTGCCTCGTCCAGCTGAACGTCTCGCAATACCCTCAGAGAAGGGATCTCAACCTCTAATGGTAATACCGCTTCCATTCCGTATACCAACGAGAACGGAGTTGCTCCGGTTGATGTGCGTACCGTCGTACGATAACCGTGCAAAGCGAAAGGTAGCATTTCATGCCAATCCTTATAGGTCACCACCATTTTCTGAACGATCTTCTTGATATTCTTATTGGCCGCTTCGACAGCGCCATTCATCTTGGGTCGGTAAGGGGAGGAGTTGTGATGTTCGATCTTGAAATTCTGACAGAGCTCCTTCATCATTTTGTTGTTCAGGTTTGAACCATTATCCGTGATTATCCGCTCGGGAATCCCATATCGGCAAATGATATCTCTCTTGATGAATCTAGCCACCACTTGCTTCGTTACATTCGCGTAAGACGCCGCTTCCACCCACTTGGTGAAATAATCGATTGCTACTAGGATGAACCGATGCCCGTTAGAAGCCGTCGGCTCGATCTTTCTGATCATATCGATTCCCCACATCGAGAATGGCCATGGAGATGACATCACATTTAGAGGACTCGGAGGCACGTGTATCTTGTCAGCATAGATTTGGCATTTGTGGCACTTCCTCGCGAACTTGAAACAATCAGTTTCCATCGTCAGCCAAAAGTAACCTGCCCTCAGCAGCTTTCTTGTCATAGCATGTCCACCAGCATGCGTACCAAAGGTACCTTCGTGAATTTCCTCCATGAGAAGCTTTGCCTCTTTCTCGTCTACACAACGCAACAACACCAAATCGTGGTTTCTTCTGTACAAGACGCCATCCGGATTCAAGTAGAAATTGCCCGCTAATCTCCTGAGAGTCTTCTGATCCTGGCTGGATGCCCCAGCCGGATACTCTTTATTCTTCAGGAAATTAAGGATATCGAAATACCACGGTTTGTCATCGGATGCTTCATCAATAGCAAATACATAAGCTGGCCTGTCCAACCGAGAGATAGTGATTTGGGGAGCTTCGTTCCAGAAGTTGACCTTGTACATGGAAGACAAAGTGGCAAGGGCGTCAGCCATTTGATTTTCTGCCCGCGGTACGTGATGCAATTCGACTTTGTCAAAGAAAGGCAACAATCTCCTTGCATAATTCATGTAATGTATCAAATTGGGCTGACGTGTCTCCCATTCCCCTTTGATCTGATTCACCACCAGAGCTGAGTCTCCGTATACGTCTAGATGTTTGATTCGCAAATCAATGGCTTCTTCAAGCCCCATTATACAAGCTTCGTATTCGGCCTCATTGTTGGTAACGGCAAAGGTCAATCGAGCAGTAAACGGGATGTGCGACCCGTGCGGCGTAGTGATGATTGCCCCTATTCCGCTACCGTAAGCATTCACAGCTCCGTCAAATATCATCTTCCACTGGGACCCCAACTCTGGTCCCTCATCTGGCAACGGTTCTTCACAATCTTTCATCTTTAGGTACATGATATCCTCGTCAGGAAAATCAAACCTCATCGATTGGTATTCTTCAATAGGCTGCTCCGCCAGATACTCAGACAGCACACTCCCCTTTATAGCCTTTTGCGAGACGTATTGAATGTCATATTCAGTCAAGACCATCTGCCAACGGGCAATTCTACCTGACAACGCCTGCTTTTCGAACACATATTTGATAGGATCCATCTTCGAGATGAGCATGGTTGTATGATTCAGCATGTACTGCCTCAAACGCTTGGCGGCCCAGGCTAGCGCGCAACAAGTTTTCTCCAGCATTGAGTATCGAGATTCACAGTCTGTAAATTTCTTACTCAGGTAATAGATCGCATGCTCTTTTCTCCCTGTCTCGTCGTGTTGACCGAGAACACAACCCATGCTTCCCTCAAGAACCGTCAAATACATGATCAAGGGTCTCCCTGCCACCGGGGGTATCAGAACAGGAGGCTCCTGCAAATACTTCTTTATTTTATCGAACGCCTTTTGACAATTTTCGTTCCACGTTACAGCCTGATCTTTCTTTAGCAACTTGAATAATGGTTCACACGTAGCAGTTAGGTGAGATATGAACCGAGCGATGTAGTTCAATCTCCCTAAAAACCCGCGCACCTCTTTCTCTGTTTTAGGCGTCGGCATTTCTTGAATCGCTTTTATTTTAGCAGGATCGACCTCTATTCCTCTTTCGCTTACGATAAACCCCAGCAGTTTACCCGATCTCACCCCGAAGGTGCATTTATTAGGGTTCAGCCTCAGCCTGAACTTCCTAAGTCTTTTAAACAACTTCAACAGGTTCACCAGATGCTCTTCCTCCGTCTGGGACTTGGCAATCATATCGTCAACATAAACTTCGATCTCTTTATGCATCATGTCATGGAAAAGAGTCGTCATCGCACGCTGATATGTTGCCCCAGCATTTTTCAAACCAAAGGGCATCACTTTGTAGCAAAATGTTCCCCACGGCGTTATGAAAGTAGTCTTCTCCATATCCTCTGGCGCCATTTTAATCTGATTATAGCCTGAAAAGCCATCCATGAAGGAGAATACAGAGTATTGAGCGGTATTATCAACTAACACGTCAATGTGAGGAAGTGGGAAATCGTCTTTTGGGCTTGCTTTATTCAAATCTCTATAATCCACGCACATTCGAACCTTGCCATCTTTCTTTGGCACTGGTACGATGTTGGCAACCCATGAAGGATACTTCGTCACAGCCAGGAAACCAGCGTCCCACTGTTTCTGCACCTCCTCTTTGATCTTCATTGCCATATCTGGTCGCGTTCTGCGAAGCTTTTGTTTGACCGGCGGGCAATCTTCTTTCAGTGGCAGGCGATGCACGACCATATCTGTATCGAGCCCTGGCATATCTTCATATGACCAAGAGAATACATCATTATACTCTCGGAGCATTTCAACCAGTCTTCGCTTGATATCACTCTGCAGTGCGGCTCCAATACGAATATTCTTCTCAACCCCTTCCGACCCCAAATTGATAATTTCGATGACCTCGTCGTGAGGCAGAATGGCTCTTTCCTCTTGCTTCACTAACCAAGACAGTTCTTCAGGAACGTCGCTATCTTCGACAACCTCTTCTTCAGCCTGAAACACTGGGTGCTCAAAGTCGGGACGAGTCATAGGTGGTTCAAGGATGTCATCTGAAAATGTTATCCTGCAAAAGGAATGGTTAAGTGCTTCAAAATGCGTATAAAGCGAATAACCATGTTGCCATTTTATTGAAAAATACAAAATAAGAAAGACAGAGATTACAGTATTTGCACATGAAAAACGCCATTTATTTAATGATTAACACGCAATGTTTATAACAACACAGCCCTAAGCAAATCCTGATGCCCCGGGCAAGACATCAGATTATTCAACAATTAATAAAGCAAAGCATTACTGTTTAAAAGTCACAGGAACAAGCTCCTGAATAGACCAGTTGCACAGTCCTTGCCCTGGCGTGCTTGGCTGAATCCAGGCATCCATATCACAGTCGCTGTCTCCTTCATCAGACTCTGAAGCAGCATTGACAGTTTCATGACACACTTCACTGGCAGAGATGGTAATTGACTTTCTGAAACGGGGGGCCCCATGGAAGGAGTTGATGACGACGGTTGGTACCCTAGTCCGAACCGGTCCATTTTCACAGGAATGTCCAGCACTTTGCCCCAGCCCTTGGCTTCTCCTGCTTCTACTAGAGCTTGAGCTTCCTTATACGATGAGACAGCTATCTCTGGCACTTTGCTCGGCCCGGGACCTTTGTCCTTGATGCGCAAACCTTCGAATGCCTGGCATGGCGTCTCGTGGATCTCTCCGTCGACTTCCACATATTTAAATGACGATAGATGGCTGACCAGGATGTCCTCTTCTCCGCACACGGTGACTACGCTGTCTCCGACCATATATTTCAACTTCTGATGCAGGGTGGACGTGACTGCCCCTGCTCCATGAATCCAGGGTCTTCCAAGCAAGCAGCTGTATGCAGGCTGTATATCCATGATATAAAACTCAGTTGCAAACACTTCCGGCCCCACTTGCAGAGGCAAGGTAATCGATCCGAAGACTGTTCTCCGCGTGCCGTCAAATGCTCTGACTACCAAGTCGCTGGGTGTACACAAAATCCCTCGAACATCCAGCTTCATCATCGCCTTCTTGGGCAGCACATTCAAAGATGATCCGGTGTCAACCAATACGTGCGACATTATTGACCCTCTACACTCAACAGATACGTGTAATGCCATATTATGATCTCTCCCTTTCGGAGTCAAGTCAAAATCGGTAAAGCCCAAGCTGTGGCCTGCATTCACATGTGCCAATACTCCTTCTAGCTGATTTACGGAGACGTCTTGGGGTACAAAAGAAGTGTCCAGGACTTTCAGCAAAGCGTTTCTGTGAGCTTCCGAACACAACAGCAATGACAGGATAGATATTTTGGACGGCGTCTGCTGCAGATGCTCCACAATCTTATAATCACTTTTTCGAATTAAGCGCATGAACTCTTCTACATCCTTCGATGCCGCTTCTTTTTCACTTGCTTGTACCGGAACATTTTCAACCACTTTCCCTTTTCCTTTCGCTAGTCTTTCAGCCTCCACTTCAGGAGATATAAAGATCCTGCCACTCCTCGTCATGCCTCCTGAGCCAACAACATTATCCACAATCTCCGCTGGCTGCTTGTTAACATCAATCTTTATCCCATCACAATACACCTCTAACCCATATGACCATGGGACTGCTTTCGTGTTCTCGTACGGGATTGGCCCGGCCTTAGTTATGGTGATCGGTGGTCGCTGAGCTGGTGCTGCAATAGTGATCGTCTTCCGAGGAATCGTTACCGTGGCCACATCACTCCGATTATCCACTACTGCCCCTGCAGGCTCGTCAGTTGCCGCTCGATCAAACTGCAATATGCCCTCATCAATTAAAGCCTGAATGCCTTTCTTCAAATCCTCACACCCCCCAGCTAGGGTCCAACAGTCTAAGCAATACTCGTTACATCCTGGGTAAACACCTCCTTGTAACAGTCGGCTCTTTATCTCGCTCAGCGGCGTCTTCAAATCCTCAACATTCATAATAAGATTCAGACCTTCCTCAGTCAGAACGGCGTTCGCCCCATGATTGGGCATGGGTTTCTGGACTATATTTGGACCTGCTGTTCCGAAATTGATAGTCTTGTTGTCTAAGAGATCCTGCACAACGTGCTTAAAAGCATGGCAACCTTCTATATCGTGACCCGGGGCTCCAGAATGAAACTCACAGTGCCTGCTTGCATCATAACCAAACGGGGGAGCTCCCGTTATTGGTGCCAGAGTTCTTTTCTCTACCAGGTTCAATCCCAACAATGTCTGCAATAAATCGGCATAGGTTGAGGGAGGCTTCTCAAACACTCTTCTCGGTTTACTACCCTGGAATCTTCGTTGAGCCTGCTGTGCCCCTTGCTGAGGCTGCTGCTGTGGCATTGGCTGCTGCTGAACCGGTTGTTGTTGCTGGAGTGGTTGTTGTTGATATGGGATAGTAACACTCGACACCTGCTGCGGCTGACGATATTGACCTCGTCCCCTGCCTCGGCCTCGGCCTCGGCCTCCAAATACTGCGCTGGCTTCGCCCTGACGGCGGCCACCATAAGCTTTCCTATTATTGCCAGATGCAGTTGATTCCTCGACTTGGAACTTTCCTTGCTTAATATTACGTTCAATCTTTTCCCCCATCAGAATCAGGTCTGAAAAACTGGCCAAAGACGTATGAAACAGCATATCATGAAACAGCCCTGTGAATGTGCCGACAAACATGTCATTCATTTCCTTATCTTCTACAGGAGGACGGACCCTGGCAGCCATATCGCGCCACCTTTGCGCGTACTCTTTAAAACTCTCCCCCTTCTTCTGCGAAAGCCCGGCCAATTGGACCCGATTGGGTGCCAGGTCGCTATTATACTTGTAATGGGCTACGAACGCCTCCGCCAATTGCTTCCATGTCTTGATATCAGTTGGCTCCAACCCCATGTACCACTCTAGGGAAGGGCCCGATAGACTATCCTGAAAGAAATGCATTAGCATTCTTTCATCAGTTGAGTATGCAGACATCTTTCTGTAATAAGCTCGTACATGCACTTTCGGACATGTGTCTCCTTTATACTTATCGAACGCAGGAGCTTTGAATTTAATTGGCACCCTCAAGCCAGGTACCAGGCCCATTGTTGCCATGTCCAATCCCACAGCACTTTGGTTTAAGACTCCCTTCATCTGCTCTTCCAGCATTCTAATCTTTTGGGAATCATCCATCGGCCCTTCAAAACCTCCTCCGGAGAAGGCGTCTTCCTGCTGATCTTCTTGCCACATACCATTTCCAGCTCCGTACCCATCGTATCCATTATTACGTCCAGCTCTGATCTGATTCATCCCCGGACCTCGGCCTCTGTTGCCGTACCCTTGAACACCTCCAGCAGGACCAAAAGCCATAAATCCAGCACCGTTTCCGTTTCCAAAGCCTCCGTAACCCTGGTTGACCATACCATAACCATCTTGCCCAAAGCCTTGAGCATTAAAGCCATACTTGCCAGTGTTATCGAATCCCTGATCGTTGAATCCGAACCCAGTATTGACAAAGCCATTGCCTCCTAGATTATCTCCCAAATTGACATCACCCAGCCCAGCATTAAGGACAGCAGTCTCATTCCCCACTCCAACGTTACCATTCACAGCAGCGGTAGCGTTGTTGACATTAGCAGCAGGTGTATTGATTACAGGCGGCGCCACTGGCGTGGGAGTACCGTCTCCATGAACAGTATCAACCCGTACAGACTGATGATCTTCATTACCATGACCAGCGTTTCGAGCCAACAGAGGCTGGACCATGGCCTGCAAATTCTCCTGCCCTTTTGCTATAGCTTCCATGGTCTGCATGAAGAGGGCGAGCTTCTCGCGCACATCTTGCATCTCGTTCTGCATTTGATCCATGATTCTTCGACAGTTGGTGCGTGTAGAATAGCGGTGCGGATGTTGATCTGCAATCCTGTTAAGTACCTGATACAGAGCAGGAAATAAGACACCATCCAAAGATTACCTGTAATGCAATATGAATATGAATGCAATGCAATGTGTCTGTGCATTAGGGAAGTTCATTCCCCCAGTTCTAGTGCGAAGGTGCCGGTGCAGTGACAGTGCTGACAATAGGAATACCGGAGCTGAATCATAGAAAGCCTCATATATTACAGGGAAAATCAATAAGCCCAGAGTACAATATCACTGAGAGTACAAAGAAGGCATGACCTCAACCAACAATCCTGGTGATGGTCAGCACTATGCAAATAAAGCATACAAGTTACTATATGAAATGATCAAATCCTCCCAAAAGTCTGGTACTCTTCTATCAACTTCTTGGTCTCCGGATGACTTGGTCGATCAAGCAGCCCTTCAACCAGTTGGTTTCTCCTCTTAAGGACACGGCGTACGTCTTCAGCAGTTTCTTCCCATGTTGCTTCTCCGAAGCAATCTTCTAACTTTCGCTTCTGAGACACTGCTTCATCTCTGGATTTGATTGCCTTGTTCAGTGCATGCTGGACACTATACCGGGTCATCACTTCCTCCTCACACTTCTTGATGCTAGACTTCAACTTCTCTTCGAGGTCGGAAATTTGCTGCTTTAGCTTATCTTCCCTTTTCCTTTTATTGGTGAGTGTGGCATTCCAAGTCTTATTGCAAGAAGAGATCTCTCGGTGTGCGATGTCAAGCGCCTTCTTCTTGGATTCAAGCATGTCATGGGAGCTTCTGAACTCTTGCCCCAGACGTTCACGCTTTTTCTTTTCCTCAGTCAACTCAGCCCCTAACCTGTTTAGCAGCTCGATTTGTTGTTGGAAAGCATATACAGCCTTGTTTTTCTCACTGCGTACCTGGGCTAACTCTTGCTCTAACCCTTCATTAATCTTCATCAAGGCTTCTTTTTCCTTCACAACTTGCTCGTAGGCCTCCCTAGAAACAGTAGTTGGCTCTTCTGCCGGAATAGGAACAATGACGGGTGCAGCTGGAAATGGCATCCTCAACTGACTAGCCCTCTCCTGAATCCAAACTCTATAAGGTGCATAGGCCTGACAATCGTTCTTACCTAACAGCGGCTTCCCTCTGCGGTTAATACGCGTCCAGGCATGTTGCAACTTGGCCAATAACTCCCCCTTCAAATCCCCTGTGAAGTACAGAGATTCCGGTACTTCTTCCTCCTGAGGTGGATTCTTCAGCGCATATCCGAACTGACGAATGAATAGAGAAGGGTTGTAATTGATACACCCTTTTCTTCCTATCAGCGGTACATTAGGGTACCCAGAACAACTGAAGATGAGCTCAGATCCCAACAGGTCTCGATCAAACCACTCCATATCTTCCGACGATAGCCTCATCAGGCGCTCTGGCCAACCAACTGGAACTGTGGTCTCTGCAGCAGATCTTCTCTTAGGAAGGTGGCTCTCAAACCACATACTCAATAAGGGTACACAAAGATGAACATTCTTTCCTCTTCCCTTCTCATTCTTGTAATGCAGTGAGTGGTAGAGATCTCCGAGTAAGGTAGGTACAGGATTACCAGCGGCAAACAAGTAGAAAGCATCAAAGTCCACAAAATCCGGTATATTGGGGAACAATACTATGCCATAAATGCACAAAGCCAACACAGCATTGAAAGCAACCCAGCACCCGCTCTTGGCATACTCTTGGGCTTTACCAACTAAGAATTGGAGTGAGAAGCCTGGAACTCCACGGGAAACAGTAGTCACAAGTTCAGAAGCATCAATATGCAAGGCTTTTGCCAAATCCTCCGGCTTGGGCTTGGCGTCATAATGAATGAATGGAACCTGGTTCTGCACGGGCAGCTCAACATACTCAGCGTATTCCTCCAGGGATGGTCCCATAATAAAGTCAGAGAACGTAAAGCACCTCAAAGCAGGGTCGTAGAATTGCATCAAAGCATACAGCCCATCTAACTCTACCTCTGTAGGTTTGCACACCAATCTCAGTAGTCTACCATAGCTCATCCGGAAGCTCCTACGAACACCCTCATCAGCAAGAGAGATCAACCCAAGTAGAGGAACAATATCAGGCGTAGGCAATTTGTAAGCAACCGTTCTCCTTAAGCTAGTCATGATCAAACACTCAGAAGTCTGGGCACTAGAACTAGGGAAATGCAAATGCACCTGCAGCACAGACACACGTTAGTGAAATGCAAATGGTAATGGATATGCAGTGATGCAATGCAAGCAACATGCAACAGGGACCAAAGCTGTAGCTGAATAGCCTGAACCCAATCAAGAAAGGTCTCAGATAGACCATCCAGAAGTCCTCAAACCCTGGTCTCAGATAGACCTAAAACAAAGCTCCGACACTGGACTCTGACGGACCTCAAACCATAACTCCAACTGGTCTCTGGTAGACCTCAAATCACATCTCTAATTGGTCTCTGACAGACCTCAGAACACATCTCCAAATGGTCTCTGACAGACCTCATGACTCTCCATAAATAACCAAGATCTCTAATCGAGAACAAACCGGTGGTCTGAAGGTCTGGTTACCTGCATAACCCTTGAATCCCCTCACAGGTGGGTGGCCCTATAACTGGCACAAGGTACGGCATCCTATGCGGTCGTCGGCGTCACAGACTTTCAGGGTTGATGGTACGATTCCCAGAAGGAGTGGCATCATCAATTCCTGAAGAGGCCTCACTTAGCCAACTTCCAAATGATCGGTCCCCAGAGTCGACAATCCAACTAACCAGCAACCCACGCCAACCAAAGGAAGGGGCAGGAGGCCAACCAGAGGAACCTCGTCTGAGTGTAGATTTCATGGGACACCAAAGCAAGCAAAGCAAGCGGGCGCCCACTAATTTCTACTCTAATTCTAGGTGCACTCAAGCCCAGGTCCGGCTTATCTCTCAATATCAGAACACCCGTCACACCCCAGATACAGCAACAATAATCAATATATAAAGCTGAAAATACAAGGTTAGAAATATAAAATAACTCCATACAAAATCCTCAACGGGAAAACAAGCGTTAGGATTGACTCTCTCAAGGGACGTTGGATCCCAAATGCATAAGAACTATCGCAGTCCTTAGCAGCCAGGGGACGTTGGATCCCCAGCAGAGTCGCCAGCTGTCGCTACTGCGAAAATCGGCGCCGGCTGAACAGAAGAGTCGCCACCGTGCGTTATTTATCCCACGGGAGGGAAAGGAAACGCTCAGAGTAAACCTCGCACAACACGGGAAAGGTATGGTCGTCGCAACCAAAACCTGGATTCGGGAGTCGGTTACGCAAGGGGAAGGTATTAGCACCCCTCACGTCCGTCGTACTCGACGGGATCCACGCTTGTTTTCGGGTATGGATTGTTATTCTATCTAAACTATAGGTCAAGGGTGAAAAAGAAAATAAAATGAAAATAAAAATGACTCGGCAAAGTATCGCACTTTATGCCTACGTATTCCCGTCTGGAACGAGAAATCAGAGTCAACGTAGTTCGCCTACCTACGGGAAAGGAGGGGAAGGTTGCTCGCTAGGATATCGCATCCTATGCCTACGTACTTTCATACAGCATGAAAGATCAGAGCAAACGTAGTTCGGGCCACGTACGACACAAGCTTGTCTTGGTTGATTTTATTCTTTCTGAAAAAAGGTTTTCTGATTAGCGGTCCAAGCGGACAAAAATGACGTTTTGATGAGTTCACATTCTTTTACGAAAGAAGTGTCTTTTATTGTGTTTGAAATCTTTATGTGTTTTTCTGTTTGTTTTGAGAAAGAAAGAGACAGAACTCTAACCTACGGTTGCAAAGGGAAACAAACTAACCTAATGTTATCATGCATGGGTTAAGACCTAGTGTCTATCATGCTCCTCTCTTGCACGGAGAGAAACAGAGATCCTACGGGATAGGCAGAAACAGAAACAATACCAGATATATACAGTAAAGCAGTAAAATGCATGGATGCAACAGTACAAGCGAGGCAATGGAGTCCCACTCAACCTCGAACCTAGAAAACAATAGGCAAAAGTGAACAGGCTTCACTTTCAACCCAACAAGGTAAACAGCAAACAATACGGTCCAGAAAACCAATCAATACATCAGCAATGAAATACAACAAAAATAAACAGCCACAGCAGCTCTGAATCAACATCTGGCTTCAAGCAATCTCCAATCAGCTACAGGCTTCAACAAGCATCAATCTCCATCTACATGGCCTTCAGGCAAGGGCTTTAATCATCTGTCTTCCATCTGCAATGGCTTTTCTTCAAGCTCAAACCTCCAGGATGAGGGATCAGTCACAAGAGTGAATTGGGTGTTAAGCAATCAGTTGACTACCAAGGGTGGTGAACAGACTGCTTCTAACACAAGAGACATTTTCTCTCAAGAGTTCTATCTCATAGACACTATCACCAAGCCTTCCAAGGGAAGGGGGTGAGTGTCTTAGAGAGACTCTGAATCACAGAGAAGAATGGATGCAGACAAGGCAATCCATGTTTGAGAAACAAGCTTTCTAACCTAGAGCTCTGCCTAGCTCCTAAACCCTAGTCTCCTCAGCAGCTGCTAGCAAGAACCTCCTCTCCAACTCTGGCAGTTGATCTTCAATCTTTGGATCTCCAATGGTCTTCATCTCCTCAAGTCTTCAGCTCTCCCAAATCCCCAGACAATCCCAATACCCAAGCAAGCAAGCAATAATCCCCAGAGGGCACACCACACCAGTCAATCAGACATACACAGAGTATTAATAGCAGTAGGGGAATCCTGACTTTTCTCTAAGGGATCTAATAACTACCCATAGCCCCTATAGTCCCATAACTAATCTAGTTAAATCCTAAGTCCTAAGGGAAAGAATCAAACTTCCTAAGTCATCACCTAAAACCCTAGTTTTATCCATGTTGTTCAAGCCTACATTAAGCACCTAAAATTAATTTCAAAAAATGGGAACTTAAATTGTTTCTACAAGTTCAATATCTCATCTAAACAACCTAAAAAGAATGAACAAAAAATATGAAAGTATCTAATAGAACAAAAATTAACAAAATCATGCATGAAATGAAACTATGTAAAATGTCATTTATTTAGAAAATATGGGAAAAATATCAAATAAAAATAAAAATGCAATTTTATTTAATGACAATTTTCTACACATACTAATGAAAATGATGTAAAAAGAATGGATCAAAAATGATTTTTTTATCTATTTATTATGAATTTTTTTAAAGTTGGTAAAATTAAAGTGGAATTAAAAACAATTGAAATTAAAATGAGAGGGAGGGGGGTAAGAATAGCAATCACGCTCAGTTGATAATCCAGTGGGCCAGCAAACGGGGGGTGTGCGTAGCACTTCGTACTAAGCCCAGAACAACTTCAGAATTATTAAAAATAAAAAACAAGCAGGGGGTGAGAACAGCAATGGATTCACGTTCAAATTGATTGGGCCTGATAACATGGGGGGTGGGGATATCACTAACACTTAGGCCCGCCCGTTTCATTAAATGAAACGGTGCGTTTAGGGCACCACTCTTCCCTCCAAATTCAGTATGAATTCCAGCCACACGATTGGCTTCTAAGTCAAAGGTCTAACACACAATGGACGATCAAGATTTCGTCTCCTACCTTGGTTCATGAGAACTTAGGGTTTCCACCATGAAACTCCATGCACGCACACAATTCCACCAATCTGTTCTCTCTCCACAGTCCATGGATCAACACGATACAAACATGAAACTCAATCATAATTTCTCCCTCTACAAGCCTATGGCATTAGTTCAATCTGAAATTCAGCCTAACTCTTAACCCGAGCGCAACAAGTTCTGTCCACCATGGAAATGCTCTGCAACCTATCCTCAAGAACCTCAACCAAACCTATACTAATCTCTTCTATGCTTCACGGTGATCATTCTAAAATAACAAGCTAAGGTTATAATGCACTATGCTATGAATTCTACATCCTAACAGTTCTAACAACCTGTCACAAACTATCACTAAACATCACCAAACTCATCCTAATCGATCTACTAACAACCTAGATCACATCTAAACTAATAAAACCATGCTAAACTAACTATATCAAGCTGTGGCAGAGAAATTGAACCTGGTGCAAAAGCTTGTGGATGATGATGAAACTTGTGGATCTAAGAGTCTTGAGGCTTGGATCTTGATCTACAATTGCACTACTTGATTCTGTATGCAACACCTTGAGGAGTCTTGCACTGGATCTTGAGTTCCAACTGAATTTGCAACTTGTGTGTTCTTGATGAAAGTGCACGAAATTGAGCTCTAACCACCAGGATCTTGATTGAATTCTATGCCATGATGATGAATCAGTATGATGAAATTGATTTTGATGGTGATTGGTGAAGAATTTGAGAAATTGGGATGAAAATGTAATGAGAAAGAATGGAGAGAATTTGTGAGATTTTGGTGAAAAATGAATCCAACCCTTGCTCAATTCTGATTTCATGAATATATAGGGCTCATATGAACTTTCTAGAACCATCTTGCCACATTCCCTTGCATTCCAAATTGGTTTTTTTTTGAAATGTTTCTTCAAATGCAAGTAACCATGAATAACTTTGATTTTTTTCACTAAGCTCAAAAAAGTACTTGAACCATTGTTCTTAGAATGTGTTTTGGACCCAAAATCATATATTGGAAGTCTCCATTGGGACATATAAATCTCTCAAACCATTTTTCACTTTGACTTTCTTTAAGTTATAAGCCATTTTAGTTCAAATTTAACCAATCATGCAACTTCATGTTATGAGCTTTTCCAACAATTTGTGACCTTCTTTCTAGACTCAAAATGTCATTTGGAGCAAGTTTGATGTTGTAAGTTTTTCCATTTGAGGCCTCCTTGTATGAGTTTTGGACATGAGTTAAAATGACCTGTAATTCACAAATGCCCAAAATACCCTTTGCTTGCCAAGACCATAAGTTGAGCTCCACACATCATATGAGGGCATGCTATACCATTCTAGAAAGCTAAGACAATGAGGAACAATTCCTATGTTGACCAGAAATTCATTTGAAATCTCCTTGAGGGGTAAAAATTGCTTGGAAGTCAAGTCACTTTCACAGACAAAATTTCAGATACCTCAGATGACCTGTAACTTGCAAGGACCATAACTTGAGTTCTATAAATCTCCTTGATGTCTTCCACCACTCAAATTAAAGGTCTTGAGATCCTCTACAAGTTTCATGTTGGCCAAGAATCCATTTGAAGCTAGCATTTTGACTTATCTTGCTTGGAAATTTGACCTAAACTAGGGGATTTTACACAGAAACCCTAATTTAGAAGCTCCTCTTCTCCTTGATTTCTCTTGAATTCCTCTTGGCATATCTCCATATCCTTCTTTATATGTCCAATGATGAACCCCACATCTCTCCACTAGACTTGAATGCCCCCTTAAATCAGTCAATTGACCTAGGGTTGACCTAGGGTTGACCCAGATGAAACCCTAGTTGACTGCCTTCAGCTATAGCTCTTGTGCTCTCATCAATGACTTGTCTCCTTCTTTAAATGACTTTCTAAGTCTCTCATAATGTCTAGATACTCTCCATGCCTTCAACTCACAGCTCACAACCCTCTTGTTGACCCTCAGATACCCTTCAGCTAGGAGATGGACTCAAGGCTTGATCTGCTGAACTCTTTGCTTTCAAATTCTTTTCTGATAACTTGAATGAGATTGAATTGGGATAATAACCTCTTGATAGGCTTCTAGAGATGAGAATAATGATTGGCCCCCCTGTTGTATGCCTTGCTATGCTTATGCTATGCAGATGATTAGACTATGTACATGACTCTATATGCAAATGCTAATGACATTGAAACATAAACCAAGTGAATAAGGTTGGGCAAATTTTAGGGTGCAACACAAATCCCTTTAAAAATTAACAGTGTCATGACATCTGTTGTAACAACTGCAGACTGACAGAGCAATTTAGCTAACCATTTAAATTATACAGAATTGTAAATGCATAGTAACAAACAGTCGATGTTATAACGGATGTTATGACATCCACTACTGAGCAGACTATTAAACTTAGCAGTAAACTAGTAACGAAATCAGTAAAGAACACAGGAAATTGTTTACCTAGTTCGGTGCAACATTACCTACATTTGGGGGCTACCAAGCTAGGAAGGAAATCCACTATTAGCAGAATTAATTCAGAGCTAAACTCCCAATTTACAACTTCTCACTTAATCTCTACCCAATGCAATTTCTGCCTAAAACCCACTAGACAAGAGACACCTCTCACTCCCCACAATCACAACAGTGATAAACAATTCAATACAAGAAGGAAGACTATAGAAGACACTCTTCAAAGTCACAATACTTGTTTTTGCTTAACAACTTCAATCAAGAACGATACACTCTTACTCAAAAGCTTTGAGTGAACAATTATCAATTAACAAATAACAGCCTAAACATGTCTATCACGATGCATCCAAAGATACAAAAGGTGACTTACAAGGTCACACACAAAAGACTCTCAAAACCCTAAACCCTTATTTTACACTCAAGTGTTTCTTGTTGTGAGTGCTTCTTTTCCCTTGCTTTTGTGCCTCCTTAGATAGTAATGCATACTAGGCTTGGGCTGGTAAAAAATAATAGCAGGAAGATAAGATTTCAATCTTCATAAATAGCAGCAGAAATTAGGTTAAACCAAGTTCAACCAATCTTCACTATTCAAGGTGCTGAAAATAGGCCATAGGCGTTTCCTTTCATGATCAGGTCTGACCAGAAAGATTCCTAAAATATAGCCTGAGATAAATGAGGAAACCTAACAGAAAACAAAACAGCGTTTATGCTGGCAGATCCTGATGTCACAATATTCTGCTTGACATCCAGAAAACTCTGTAATTTTTCTCAATCTCTAAAACAACAATTGATCTCTTGATCTTCTGCAGAATATTCTTCATAACATTAGAAACAAATATTGTATAGTTTCCTAAAAAGTATCAACGATCCTTTTTATGAAAACCAATTAAATCTGCACTTTGTTTCTAATAAATCTCTTTGACCTGCACATACTGATGAGGTATACCTAACAGGATCTCATCAGACCAAAACACCTCTGTCAAGATATATAAAAAAGCAGTTCCTGCTGTACAGGACAAGGATGTCATGACATTCAGCTCGACATCTTGATTAAAACACATGATAGCAATTCTGTCTTGACATTTGATGTACCAGACAAGGATGTCATGACATTCAACTCGACATCTTGGTTAAAACACATGACAGCAGTTCTGTCATAACAGTAGATGAAGATGTTATGACATCTTGCTTAACATCAGTGCAGAATCATGTTTTACCAAAATTTAGCCAATCATATAACCATGGACAAGCATAGAATCATGGAACTAACAATCTCCCCCTTTGGCAAATTTTGGCTAAAACAACCAAACAAACTTATCAGGGCAGCAACAACAGTAGTTTTCTTAAATACATCCAGCCTCACAAACTATCATGCTTCCCCTTAATAGTTGCATCTAACAAGCAACAACAAAACACTACTCTTCCCTTAGCAGTAGCATTAACACTTCACTCCCCCTTTGTTTAGCCAAAAAGATGACAAAAATTGGAGTAAATGTACACACATATAAACTCAGATGCACACATCAAACAGAGCCAAACCCAAAAACTGAACCATAATCGCCATGCTTCAAGGCAGGACTCAACTAACAAACTGCACATGATCTCCAAAAATCCAGTCATCTCACAATCTCCCAAGAGATACACAAGTTGCTTGATCTCTAATCAATATACAGACTGCACCACTGCAGCAACAATCGATGCCTTAAACACAGTAAAATCAATCCTGATTAGTACAGATCCAAATACCAAAGCTCCTTGAGAATACATCCTAACGCCAACCACATGACTCATTATTTCCATAGTAGTCCATACACATGAAGGTCACAACAGCAGCAACTTATCAACAACACACATGTTGAGGCACATATCCCCTAAACCTGTTGTTTCTACTACTATTTCTCCCCCTTTTTAGCCACAAAATTAGATCATAACTAATGAATTAGCATTGATCAAACAATGTCAAAAACACAAGTAATGCAGCTACACATCAGACAGGTACATAGCTCCTCCTGTCATGCTAATCAGTACTCCCCCTAAAAGAGGAGAACCCAAACACATGAAGAATCACTTCATCATCTTCATATCACAAACTGGTAACACATCCAACTTTACACCCCTTGATTCATAAATCACACTAGAAAAAATAGCAGAAGCAGTTGCAGGGTAGACAACTATTTGTAAGTTCACTCAGATTCAGCTTAGAAAAAAAACTCCAAAATGTCAGAGTGAGTTTTCCTTGACTTCCATATACACAAAACCAGAGCTGATGATGTCTTGATTTTCATCTTCACCTGTCAAACAAGACAAAACACTTGGATAAAGGCCTAAAAAACTGATTTGATCCATTGATACCCAATGACAGAATAAAAAAATACACTGTCAGGTTCACCATGAGCTGGAGCAGTAACATGATGTCACAACATCTTGTATAACATTCCATCCTCAAAGAGGAAAGCAATCTTAAACTGCTTGAAACCACAAACAATCTAAAAGGAACTGGACTATTGCAGTAACAGATCCTAGATAGAAGTATAACTCCCCATATTAAGGATAACCAGTGCTCTTTTTCCAGAAGTACATGAATGGAAAACATAAGACTCATCTTCATGTCTTCAAGAGCTCACTCCCTATTCATCACACCTACTGAATGCATTCACCCACTGCTTGAACCACAAGTAACTAGTACACCCATCAGATATAAGCTCTCCCCCTATCTTTTATAAAAGATGCTCCAAGATCACCACAATATCTTAAGACCAACCTCATGCTCATACAGTGAGAAGGTAGCAAACTGCTCCACTTCTTACTAGAGTTACCACTTCTTCACAAGACTTCTGGCCAGAGTCAGAGAACAAGATAGCCACCCCATAATCCAAGACATTCTTTACTCATCATTCTCCCATATGACTTCTGGTTTAACTAGTGAATATTCACATCCATATAACACATCATAATCCAGACTTTCATGCAATCAACCAATGATCCACTCCAGCCTTGTACAAAACTTTCACATCATACTCCAAGACAACCTTTTTACCTCATCATTCTCCCGTATGACAAGATAGAGTACTTCTTAGTCAAGATGTGAATCAAAAGTTCCACAACAAACCAGATGATGTTCTAACATCAGTTAGGACATCCTTCACATATCACAGACACACTTCCAATGGTTCTTGATATGCCTACAACTGGACTTACTACTGCCTAGTAATCCAAATGAAGATCTTCAGAGAACACAACTCCAACAGCTTGATCAAATACAACTCCAAAAGAGGGTAATATTCCATATGCAACTTAGGACTTCTACCACAAGCTCCAATATATGAATAGAATCAGAACCTTCTTTGGTCTCCAAACAACTGCCTTTTTGCACAAGAGTAATTTTCTAAAGACACACTGCTTAAATAATCAAATGCCACTGTTTGGTTACTCAGCATTTTTCACAGCTCTAGACAATCTTCCACCAAGCAAACTTGATCTTCAAGTTACATATTCTACTTGCTCCATAGCAAGGCATCTTAGATATACCAAGGCTTGGATCTGCAACATCTATTTCTTCTTGTAGCTCCCACAAAATTCATGAGATAGACCATTTGAAACATTAATTTCATTCATACCTGAGAAGATCAACTCATCTTCAAATGTTGTATCATTACATCAACTAAGACCCTGAGGTTCAGCTTGATGTCAGAAACTCTGATAAGACATCCTACTGGTGAGTTCAATCCTTCATTATGCCACTTAGAAGAACCTCATCACTCTATCAGAACAAGAGTACATAGACTTGATTTTGAGTAGACAACCTCTATCTTGCTTTATTGTACCATAACAAATACTTAGAAATGCATTTGCTTCAAAAACTCCTCTTTAAAGAAATCAAACATGCCAAGGCTTGATTCGTCAGAGAAGAATTAGTCACAAAATATCTTTACAAAAGAGCTCCCGCTTTCCTTAAGTAGAGACTTCTTTAGAAAAACAAAGATAACTGCCATTTATCCTTATTCTCCAAGATGTGCAGGGTCACATGCTTCTAAGCACTTAGATCATAAATAAACTGACCCAAGCAGTGTTATCACCAGCACCATCTTCTAGACAAGTTTCTTACCAAGAAACTTTCTAGATAAAGATCAGACGCTTCTAGTAGAAACTAGAACACACCTGCTGCACTCCAATACTCCTAGATCAGAAATAAACAAATCTAAGAAGAAAATGTCTTCATCTTCACTTCCATCAGCACTACATTCTAGCCTTAGTTTCTTTCCAAGAACCTTACTAGAATAAATACAGATCCATCTATATCTACTTTGATCTATTGATTCACTCCTTGAATCAACATAATTCTGCACAATCTCTGCTGATGGAATGTCTCAACATCTGGTTGAACATTAGATCCTTAAAGTAGACCAAACACATTAGGGGCCTGACACTTGTGCTACAACTGATGAGACAACTTGATCATCAACTAAGAATAATCCATTAAATATTTAAGAATATCTCAAATAGCAATGAATCTTAAATCCTTATAATAAATCCTTCTCTGAACTTCATGGATAACTAATTAAATAGCAACTGATCTTAAATCCACACAACTTGTTGAGAAGACCATCTGATAGATATTTACACTTTAGTAATACCAAAAGTATTCTTTAGTATAAGTATCTCTAATGTTGAAACATCAAGGCTGACACCCTTGACTCAACCTGTCTATGACTTCCTCTTGATAATAGAGCCCTTGCAAGTCATGAGTGGTGAAAATAAATAACCTCCCACTAACTTCTCTAAAACAGCCTTCAGCAACTTGTAATACACAACAAAACATCCCAAGCACCCAAGCAACAACCCAAGCACACAAGCAACACAACTATAACATTCAGCAACCTGCCACAACCATACATCAAATTATATATAAGCCAATCTTCTCCCAGGGCTACCAGAGTTCTTTCATCAGAAAAATATGCAACGAAACCACCAAAAGAACATCTTCAACATGCCCTAAACA
The DNA here is from genome assembly GCA_963859935.3 of Lathyrus sativus. NCBI lineage: Eukaryota > Viridiplantae > Streptophyta > Magnoliopsida > Fabales > Fabaceae > Lathyrus > Lathyrus sativus. Next base: position 512,561,661 of record OZ012735.1, read on the forward strand.
AGATGTCAGAACATTCAACAGATCATTGGAGCTCCAATATCAGAGGGCACAACAGCATATACACAGAATCCTTCATAAGCAGGAGTGAAGACACACTTCTCCTTAACTCCATAAGCAGTAGCTCAAACATTTAGCAAGATCAGCAAATCAACTACCATTTCTCCTTGTTCAAGACACCAGAAAATATGTCCCAAGATCTCATCCAGAACAAACAGGATGCCTGCTCTGATACCAATTGAAATTTCGGTATGCAGATTTCAGATGTCCCAAGCGATGTTAAGAAATTGATCTCTATTAATACATAACATGAGCATTTTAAATCCCTTTAAAAATTAACAGTGTCATGACATCTGTTGTAACATCTACAGAATGACAGAGCAATTTATCTAGCGGCTACAAAGCCAGGGAGGAAATCCACTATTAGCAGAACTAATTCAGAGCTAAACTCCCAGCTTACAACTCCTCACTTAGTCTCTACCCAATGCAATTTCTGCCTAGAACCCACTAGACAAGAGACACCTCTCACTCCCCATAATCACAGCAGTGATAAACAATTCAATACAAGAAGGAAGACTATAGAAGACACTCTTCAAAGTCACAATACCTGATTTTTCTTAACAACTTCAATCAAGAACAATACACTCTTGCTCAAAAGCTTTGAGTGAACAATTAACAATTAACAAATAACAGCCTAAACATGTCTATCACGATGCATCCAAAGATACAAAGGGTGACTTACAAGGTCACACACAAAAGACTCTCAAAACCCAAAACCCTTATTTTAAACTCAAGTGTTTCTTGTTGTGAGTGCTTCTTTTCCCTTGCTTCCGCGCCTCCTTAAATAGTAATGCAGACTGGGCTTGGGCTGGTAAAAAATAACAACGGGAAGAGAAGATTTCAATATTCATAACTAGCAGCAGAAATTAGGTTTAACCAAGTTAAACCAATCTTCACTATTCAAGGTGCTGAAAAATAGGCCATAGGCGTTTCCTTTCATGATCAGGTCTAACCAGAAAGATTCCTAAAATATAGCCTGAGATAAATGAGGAAACCTAACAGAAAACGAAACAGCATTTATGCTGGCAGGTCCTGATGTCACAACATTCTGCTTGACATCCAGAAAACTCTATAATTGATCTCAATCTCCAAAACAGCAATTGATTTCCTGATCTTCTGCAGAATCTTCTTCGTAACAGTAGAAACAAATATTGTATAGTTTCCTAAAAAGTCTCAATGATCCTTTTTATAAACACCAATTAAATCTGCACTTTGTTCCTAATAAATCTCTTTGACTTGCACATACTGATGAGGTATACCCAACAGGATCTCATCAGACCAAAACACCTTTGTCAAGAGATATAAAATAGCAGCTCCTGCTGTACCAGACAAGGATGTCATGACATTCAGCTCGACATCTTGATTAAAACACATGACATCAATTTTGTCTTGACATCTGTTGTACCAGACAAGGATGTCATGACATTCAGCTTGACATCTTGGTTAAAACACATGACAGAATTTCTGTCATAACAGTAGATGAAGATGTTATGACATCTTGCTTAACATCAGCGCAGAATCATGTTTTACCAAAATTTAGCCAATCATGGAACTAACAGGTGGTATCGTCCCCGACGATTTTGATGCTAACAAAAAGAAAAAGTTTTTACATGATTGCAGGTTCTATTTGTGGGATGATCCATTCTTGTACAAAAGAAGCCTAGATGGATTGATCAGGAGATGTGTTCCTGAACACGAGCAGAAGGATGTTCTTAAAGCGTGTCATAACTCAGATTATGGAGGGCATTTCAGTGGTGATCAAACCGTAGCGAAAGTTATTCAATCAGGGTTGTATTGGTCTTTATTGTTCAAAGATGCCCAAGACATAGTCCAAGAATGTGATAAGTGTCAACATAAGGGTAATATCTCAAAGAGAAATCAGATGCCACAAAACTCCATGATGGAAGTTAAGTTATTTGATGTTTGGGGCATCGACTTTATGGGCCCATTTCCACCCTATTTTGGTAAAAATTACATTTTGGTAGCAGTTGACTATGTCTCGAAGTGGGTAGAAGTCGTGGCTCTTCCAACTAATGATGCTAAAGTTGTGATCAAATTCTTGAGAGATAACATCTTTTCTTGGTTTTGAGTGCCAAGGGCTCTTATAAGTGATGATGGAACTCATTTCCTGAATCATCTCATGGAAATGCTACTCTTGAAATACAATGTGAAGCACATAATAGCTACTCCCTACCATCCACAAACCAATGGGCAAGTAGAGGTGTCGAATCGACAACTCAAACAAATCCTAGAAAAGACAGTGTGTTCCTCTCGCAAGGATTAGGCAGTAAAGTTGGACGATGCTCTGTGGGCGTACCGTACTGCTTTCAAAACACCCATAGGTATGTCACCTTACCAACTGGTTTATGGAAAAGCATGTCATTTACCACTTGAGTTGGAACACAAGGCCTTGTGGGCCTCAAAATTCCTTAATTTGGATCTTACGAAAGTAGAAAATTCTAGAATCTTCCAACTCCATGAGTTAGAAGAATTTCGGAATCGGGCGTATGAGAATGCCAAGATTTACAAAGATCAAACTAAGAAATGGTATGACCAGAGGATTCAAAAGAAAGATTTTTAGGAAGGACAGTTGGTGTTATTGTACAATTCCAGGTTGAAACTTTTTCCTCGAAAACTGAAGTCTAAATGGTCAGGACCGTTCATGGTACACAAGGTGTTTCTCCATGGAGCGATAGAATTGAAAAATCAAGTGAATGGGGATATAAAGTTAATGGACAAAGACTGAAACCATATTATCAAGGCCAAGAAAGGGGGAGTAGTGATGTTTTTCATCTTACAGGATAAGATGAATGATCATCGAGCCATGCGACGTTAAACGAAGCGCTCTGTAGGGGGCAACCCACGCGTTTTTTATTCTAATGTTTTTTGTTTTTCTCGTTTTTGCTAGGTTTTGTCGACTCGTATTGCACTCACATAAATAGAGAGGTCACCCTATAGAGAAGTATTTTGGAGGCAAATGTTGTATAATCAAGTGTTCTTGGGAGATATCGGAAAAAGTCAGGAAAAATATCAAAATAAGAAAAAATAAGGGCCTGACATGGCCGCCCGTATCAGATGACAGCCCGTGTCAGGAAAGGTGACTGATGTTGTTTTTGCAGGTTTTGGAGGAAATACAGTGGGTTGACACGACCAGTGTCAAACCCACTGGGGGAAATGCTTTTGTGGAGCCAAGAAAACAGCATGCTGACACGGCTGCCCATTTCAACTGACACGGCCCGTGTCAGCCATGCTGATTGTTGAAATTTTGAATTCTCCTCTCCCTCTTGGCGGGCCCAACACGAAGTACACCACTTTATTACCCTATCTCATTAGATTTTTCACCTTATCTCTCCTATTTCACCTTCATCTTCTTCCTTTAACCTTAAAACTTCCATAACCAAACATCAAAAGCTTCAACCTTTTCAATTTCCACGCACCAAAATATCATACTCCCTTCACAAGAATCGTTCACCTCTTCATCCTCGGCATTATTTCGGTATTTTTTCACTAACGCTCACTTTTATTTTTTGTATTTTTTTCTCTGATTCTCAGGTACAACACGAAGATGCCTTCAAGAAGGGTAGCAAGAGGAAAGCAAGTGGACATTGAAACCACGAGGCCACGAAAACAAGCAAGTCGGGCGCCGAACACGCATGATATTATCTTTGAAAAGGCAGAACACGAGAAGTGCTACACATGTCATATGAAGCGTAAGATTACGCCAACGAGGTATATGTGTAACACTGCTCTTTCAAAATTAGGCTTGAATGTAGAAATCGATAGAATGTTTCACAGCCTGGGCATGTTAGAATTCATGCACTTAGAAGCGCCGACGTATGAACGTATTACGTTGGAGTTTCTAAGTACAGTTTAATTTCATCTTGAAAAAAATGGACTGGCACGATGAAATATTTCTATGGCACTATGTGTTCTCGATTGTTTAATGTTGACCATGAACTGAGTATGGAAGACTTGGGAGGTATCCTCTGACTTCCACTTTACGGTCTCGGAGTTGTCCCAAATACTTTTGATGCAAAATCATTCTGGACAGCTATTACAGGTAGCTCGGTTTATGTTTCAAAGGGTGCCAAGGCATCCGGTATTCAAAACCCTTGTTTCATGTACACTCAAAAAGGATTGGCGTATACTCTTTTTAGACTGGGAGATAGCATTGGGGTAGCCACCCAGAGGGAGCTATTTTCTCAATATCCTTCAGCCACTTTTGCGCCACATCCGGTTCGTGTTTACCCTCAAACTTAGGTGACTTGTTATTCTGGAACTTTTCCAAATGGTGGAACTCGACGTCCTCAGCATTCTGAGTGATGCCCTGCACTGCCTGCGCAACAACTTGTAACACAAAAGCAATCACAACATCATTTATACCAGCCATACTGCTTAACATCAAAGGAAACACAGGTTAGAAGAAACACACGACTATACTCACTCTATAGTCAAACTCTACTACTACACTGGTATTTCCCTTAAAAAATGGAAAACAACCGCTGATCTTCCACATCTAACTTCGGTAACTCACAGGACTTATCAGATTGATCCTAGGACATGTGCTAAAAGTTATGTTTTGAACTAGTCTATCTACTTTATACACTTTGACAATGTTTCAGTAAAAGGACTTAACATAAAAGTGTTGTTCGACTTAGAAAGGAAAGATAGAGAATTGCAAGAGATAAAATAAAGAACTTTGAGAAGAGTTTGACAAAATAAAATAAAACACTTCAAAGGGGTAGATTCCAGGAAAAGTAAAGGAAAGCTTTTTAAAGTTAAGCAAGTAAATTAAACTTCATTGAAAGTAAAGATGGTGTGTTTACATAACGTACATTCTCCTTGAACTCGTTTCTCTACACTCGGGTACTTTGAGTAAATTTAGGAGTAACTTGTACAAATAGTAAATTATAACACACTGAATTTTATGTGTAAAACTCTTATTTATAATAGTAAAAATAACTACCAATAACCTCTTAAAACCATCAGCTTCCAACAAGTGTCATAGTGCATGCAGTCACTTGCTAAACGAACGTCATTTGTACTGCTTAGTCATGGGAAAGCATAACTACTCCCTCCATTATTTGAATTTCAAAAACCTTCACTAATTGTCAGCCGATGTCTCGGTCGAAGGCCGATTTCGTTAACGTTTGGAAATTTCTCTAAGTCCCAAAACACTTGAATTCCCATTCGAAGGTCTCCTTGCTCGAAACCTTATTCATTCTAAAAAGACTTTAATATTTTATTTAAATATTTTAATTTATACATGAGGCGTCGAATTTATGAGCTAACAACTGGCCGGATGGAGCGACCTACTCTGATACCAATTGTATCACCCTACTTTACCCATTCATATAGTAATTGAAAAACATGAAAATAATGCGAAATCAAATCAGAGTTAATACACGTAGGATGTCACATTACAAAAATAACATCAAAGTGAAGTATCTATTCACTTCACATTTTATTCATTTAATAAAAATAAGTAGTTTGGTTAAACAACGGGATTAAATCAAGCGGTTTAACATGTAAACTTTTAATACATCAACTTTTCATGTAAGACATGGTCCAATAACAGCCAAATCAAAACAAGATACGTAAACAATACAAAGTCAAATAACATAAAGAAACCACGAAATCCCCATCCTGCCCGTGTTACGTATCAGAGCGACTCCTAAAACTCGATCAAATAATAACACAATGCTCCAAGCACTACTCAGGTACCTGATCATCTGTACTTCGCAAAAGAGAACAAACGCAACAAACAGAAAAAGGGTGAGAACTACATTCAATAAATACACGGTGAAAAACACATGCTAAGAGTAGTTCACACAAAACACACCAAGCATACAAGTACCACACACGTGCAAGTGCCACATCATAGTTCGGCATGAACAACCCACGATCAATCATATATAAATATGAAATGTGACTCACTGATACGACACAATGCATGCGGTACCATCACAATCATATACGATTCACCCTAGAACCCGATTCTCATAGAAATCCAGATAAGTCGTATATGTTCCTCTGAACTACAACTTATCTCAACGCGACTCCCACATAGAGTCCAGACAAGACTAGGCACCCATCATGGATTCCCACCTAGCTCGTCTCCACGTAACAAGACATGAATTCATGACACAAATTATGCACAACATAATAACTATTCAAGCATAATTTCATGATCCTCAATGATCACACATGAGCCACATGCTCACCATGATTCAGTCAAAAATTATGACCACAACACAAGATCGTCCACCCACGAGAATTTTTGCCCAGACATCCAACACGTCTCGACTAGACATCCTCATAAAAATCCCACATCTTATTCTATTTCATGTTATAACTAGTTTCTCGTATGTCAAATTATACCGTCCTAGTCTTACGGATTAGGCGGACTTGCATTACACACGAAATCCGGACAGAAATCGCGAAACAAACATTTTTGACCACAACCATGCTCATACACGTATTTCCCTTGGCCATACGCTTAATGCCTTGGTCGGTCAACCACCCTACTGCGTACCACACACGTAGGGCCGTAGAATGCCTAGGTCCATACGCGTAATGCCCAGTGCCTTACGCGTATGACCAGAGACGTTTTCCCCCAAAAGTCCATTTTCAGATCCCCTTACACGTAATACCCTTCCATACGCATAATGCCCAGTTCCCCTTACGTATACCTTATGCGTATTGGCAGAGGGTCGTGCTGGCCTTAGGAAAAAGTGTGTATCATACGCGCAATGCCATGGGGCTTCCCTGCCATACGTGTAATGCCTCTCTTGTTACGCATATGGCCAATGCCTGCACCAAAATTCAATTTTCTGCATTTGTTATGAATTTACATCCTTTGATCCCTCATTCCAGTACCAAAACAGGTCCAAAATAGTCCTCCATACCAATTTATGTCTCATAATTCATCCTCTCCCATTAACCTATTGTTTCTATCATGATTGTTCATCAACTAAATTCAATTTTTGTCACTTCTTAAATCCCTTAATTATCCAGATCTGCAACATGGTAAAACATAAAATTGTCTACAACTTCGTAATAGCATTAGCATCACAATCACAAGTTTACATCAGCATCAACACAAAAAACACAATTTTCACAACATTCATACAAATATCAATCAAGAACACAAGGAGAAGAATTAATACGAAAATCCTAAGAGGGAAAGAAACTCTCACTACCCTCTCATGTTGAATTCACCATTATTGATCCCATTCTCCCCCTTACTTGAATCTGAGCTTCAAATTCTTCAACAATGGTGGAATCCTTTCTTGCCCTAGTTCTCCCTTGTTCTTTCTCTTGCTCTCCTTTGCTTCTCTTTTCACGAAACTGACCTGATTTTGCTAACCTCCCACTAGTCCCTCTAATTATGTTTTAATAATTATCTTAATAATAATAATAATAATAATAATAATAATGTTAATAATTATAATAATACTAATATTAATAGTTACAATAGTAATAATATTAATATTAATACAACTAACATTAACCTTAATAAAATGTCTTCTTATTATATTATTATCACCATGTTATCTTAACCTTTAATTATGATTAAGTCCTCTTACTAAGCTCTCACGCGCGCCCTACACACATACCCCTAATTAAATCAATAAAATCACAAACAACACACAATAAAACATATAACGACTAAATAATTAAATGGGGTGTTACATGAATCACCGAAGGGAGGAAGTGATGTTAAGAAAAAGAAAGGTTTGTCTGGTCTTGGGTCGTCCCATATTTTGATTTCTTCTGACAATGAATGGCATTTCAGCATACTATATTATGTTTAAAGTTATACTAGTTTTAGTAGTTAAAAATATTAAATGGCCTGTTAGTGTTAATATTGTGGTGTTTGATGTCCGATCAATAAAGATGTAACTGTTATGTTGTTTATGCTGTTCTGATGAAGAGGCGAGTGATCAAGGTAGAGGAAGGCACCCAAAGTACTTTGTTTGGAAAAGGAATACCAAATTCGGAAAGACAACTGGAAAAAATGTTTTTGTAAGTTCAGATGTTCCCATTTATTGTTATAAGTGAATAAATATTTGCAATCTACTATATATTGATATGGAATTTTGTAAATGTATAGAAAATCTCTCAGAGAGTTATTAGGGAGTCTTTGAAATCTGGTCAAAGGTGTATTCTGTTGGTTGATGCTGATAGTCGAAAAAGGTATACTTGTGAAGTTCACTGTGCTAAAAGAAAATATTGTGTAGAAAGGTATATCGGACATGGTTGGTATGAGTTTGTTAAGAACAAACAACTCAAAAGAGGTGACAGACTGACATTCATACTTCACGACCCTCCAGGAGTCAGACTTGTTGTGAAAATCTTAAACCGTTAAAAGTCGGTTCAGGTTGTAGGATGGTGGATGTTGATATTTTGGTTTAAGTTAAGGTGTACCCAATAAGGTTTTGGATGTTAAATGATGACATTTTGTTGATATTTTGGTCATGGATATTTTGTTGTGGTTGTTCAGGTTTAAAAACCTTTTTGTTCAGTATTAATGGTATTTGCTATTGGTCCCCTTTTGTTTAAGAACATCGATTAATGTAATGTGTAATATGGCAATTCTTATGGTTGTTTTCTGTTTAATTAATGAAGAGGTAGTTTTCAAAGTTTGCAGTAATGCGTAATGGTTAAAAAATCGTTTACTAAATAGTCTCAAAAACAATTGTATACTCAGTTTCATTGTTACATAGGAAAGACATGTAATTTAAAAAAAAACATATGCGTAATGTTTAAAAAAAATAGTTTACTAAATAGTATAAAAAACAATTGTACACTTAGATTCATTATTTTATAGGAAATCATGTTAACAACTAAAGAAGAGGTAGTTTTTTTATGTAAAATATGTGGGATGATAATGGCCCAAGTAGTATAGGATAGTATATTCAAAAATATGCACAATAAAGTGAGAAGAAATTGATATAACATAATTTTAAAAATTTTATAATTCACACTTTGTTGGAAAATTTAAATATGTATAATACACTATAATTATTATTTTCTGAATTATAAAAGTTCAGTCATATAGTGTTAATAAATATATTATACAATTGATTCAATTTTTAAGGAAAGTAAACAACATAATTTTTCCTTTTTTTAAGAGGCGGGAATGAATTAATTAAAATGAGGGCGTAAGAGATTAAATTTAAAACTACAAGTAGGACGCAACAATATTGAAACACCAGGAAATATATGAAAGATCTGGACTCTATAAAATAAATGAAAGTCTCTATGTTGTGTTATAAATCCTTTATACAAATGGAAGCTTTTTTATAATGTGAATTAAAAAACAAATCTACTTTTAAACACATATGAACCAAGACCTAAATGAACTAACGGTAATGACTGCAAACTTACCCACAAAAAAAGAATAAAAATAATCCACAAGAAATCACTAAGGCCGCCGAAAAATAAGTAGCAAGCACAACAGTAATAGCAGCAACACAACCATAATAGAAGGCCAATATGTCTGCTACAAATAAGTCGAGTCAACCAAATAGTTGGAAGAAGAACATTAAATTCCAAATATTCTTGACTTCATAATGCAACTCCGGTAACAAAAACACCCATAATTCCAATTTAATTGCAGACACCAAGTGAACATTTTAACTTTATCTAAGGTGGTCAACCATATAAATGTTTTTAACGGATGTGTTCATTATAACAATACATTTGTATTTTATGGTATAAAAAGCATCATATTAAGCATATATTAAAGTTCCTTGAAACCATTATGAAATTATATGTTGAGATGTCTTTTCTTTATGATAGTATTATATCAAAAAAACAATGCAATAACCAACAATAGGCTAGAGAATACCTATACCACATTGTGAAAAACTTCAATGAATACCACATTTGTTAGTTGATTTAATGGGTTCTTGTCTTTGTCGTTAATTAAGATTTTCAAGCCAATTTTATTTTTGACTCTTGACATAGCAAATATAGTTGTCCGTGAACAGGAACCTTATATACAGACTCATGACACGTGTACTGTACTGTTTTTGGCTTTGATTAAATAACTGATAATGAGTAAATTTCATTGATTAAATTTTGTGCTAATTACAACTCTAATGATTAAATACTAACTATTAATTATAACTTTATTCTAATCCTAATTAAATTCTAACTAATCGATAATATTCTAAACTACACTTAATTAATTCTAAATAATCTAAACACTAAAAGAAAGTCTATTAAATAATTTAATTAAAAAATCCTAATAAGACTATATCTTAAATAATTGAAATTCTAATAAAGTTCTAATAAAAAAATTATAAAAATTCTAAATCCTATTTAAACCTAAAAAGAAGACTCTAACAAATCTAATTTCTATTAAAACTAATTAAACTAGCAAAATAAAATCTAAATTTAAATTCTATGCTAAAAATTACACTATTTCTAAAAAATATCTAAAAATATTAAAATTAATAATAAAGTCTAAATCCTAATTTAATAAACCTATATGTTACACCCCAAAATTTGCCCAACCTTTTGCTTTAGCTGGCTTTTGTTTCATTACATTTATCATTGCATTTATTATTGCATTCATAGCATTAGCATTTGCATACCATAGTCCATGAACAGGGGATTGAGATGTGTGTGTTTATCAAGAAGGGACTATCAAAGGTTCTAGAGCTGTGAAAGGGGTTATGTTCAAGTCATCAAGGTCTTATTATCCTCAGAAGAGTGTCAAGGCTCAATGATGAGTGCATGGTTAAGAGTGGGGTACCTCCTAACTTGGGGGTCATTTGAAGATTGTCAGATGAGTTTGAATCTATGGTTATGGGTGGAGAATATTGAGAGAGCTCATGGGATGTCTTGAAAATCATTTTTGAAGCTTATGTTAGTCATTGTACCAAGTGTGTGAAGCCACAACCAAGATTAGTGCAATTAGGGTTTTCGTCGGGTCAACCCTAAGTCAAAAGTCGAACTGAAGGAGATTAAGACTCAATTCCAAGTCTTTGTGATCATGGTGTGTTGTATTGAGATATGCTAAAGATTATTCCAAGATCATCTCATCAAGATTCAAGAGTGTGAGAATTTGCTAGGCTAGGGTTGCTATGCTTGACAGTGTAAAATCCTCTGGTTTAGTGTCTAACTTCAAGACCACATAACTCAAGATGCAAGCCTCATCTCATATTGACATAAACATGAGACTTGTAGAGCATGTTCATAGCTTTAATTTGAGTACTAGAAGTCCTTGATTGGATTTACAGAACTCAAGTTATGAAGCATACAAGTTACAGGTCCTCAGATGAATGTGATTTTAATCATCAAAAGTCGACCAACTTCCATGCCATTTTTGACCAAGAAGGAAGCTTCTCCTCAACTTCAAGTGAACATGAAAGTCGTTCCTCATGATCTTAGCTTTCCAAAGAGTACTAGAAGTCCTCAATTTGGATTTGTAGAATTCAAGATATGAGACTTACAAGTCAAGGGTATTTTGGGAAAGTAAGATTACAAGTCATTTTCATTATAGGTCAAGTTCACCACTTTGCACACTTCAAATGGAAATCTTTCCAACATGAAAGTTGCTCCGAATAGGGTCATTTGGTCAATCAAACCTCAAGGGATCATTGACATGGCTTGGATTGGAAAATGCTTGGAGAAAATTTCATGAAAAGAAGTTTGAAAAGGCCTAGTTTGGATTTAATGCCCATTAAATCAATTTATGTCATGTGGGTACATTTTTTGAGTCCAAATAATATTTTAAGAACAATGGAAAAACCAGAAATTAGAAATGGATTCATTTACATGGGGATATTCAAGGTTTCTTCATCTTTAAGCAACACATTTCAAATCTACCATTGGTTCAATTCCAAGGAACCAATCTGAGCCACACATGATCCTTGCATCATAAGAAACTGATATGAATCAAATTACAAGCTTGTTGGCTCTATTTTCATGGAAATTACAACGCTTGAAAGTGCAAAATGTGAATTTTGGATTGGATTATTATGGGCTTCCATTGGGCTGCAAATCACTCTAGATCCATTATATATAACATTCTAATCATTCCTAACAGAAAAAAACTGATTTTGGAGGTAGTTACAACAGAATTCCATGGAGAAAAAGTGGTGAAAAAATTGATTTTCGAATTTGGAGTTTGGCACATTTTCAAACAAGATTGAGCATTGTAGAAGCTTCAATGATGATTATGGAATGATTATGGACACTTTTCTTGAAGCTTCAACAACATCTCAAGCCACCATTGAAGCTCCAAACACGGTTCTTATTTTTTATCCATTCACTCTAATCTTGATGAATTGTTACGCCATTTTCACATAATTATGATCCTTAAGGTGTGTAGAAGCTTTTAGGATTAGTTTGGTTAGAATTCATGACAATTTTTGAAATGACACCTTAGGTTGTAGTTTGAATTTCTCTCTAGTTATTGGATGAAAATGGAAAAGAAACATGGGGTATTGATGTAGGAAGTGATAGGAAGAGATTAATATCATCAATTTTAGTTTTTGTGAAAGTTGGAAATTCTTGAGTGATTCTTGGATGTTCATGATTTCTGAGTTTTAATGTAGGAAAGTGAAAATAAATTACATATTTGGATTCTACACGAAAAAATACACAAGTTTGGTTCAAGAAAATCTTGTTTTGGTTAAGAAATAAGGAAGTTGGATTGTTGGCTAGAGGTTGAAGATGACCGGAGCTCATCTCCGGCCAGCACCCCCACCGTGTGAGCCACCGCGCACAGTACTCCCTCCGTTTGCATTTGAATTTCCAGCTTCATTCCGGACCATCCGATCGCGCGAGATCATGGATGTGGTACGCTCATCGCACGGCCAGAAATCATTTCCGCGTTTGGCCTTTTTCTTCAAATCAAAATGTTGAGTTTTGACTCAGTTGGGCTTAAGCTTTGCTATCCGCACCCCCATCAGCGCACGGCCCATAATGAATAACACGTAGAACTTTACTTCCTGCACCCACCCGCTGTTTCCATTTTAATTTCATTTTCTTTTATTTTCTATATGGTGGCTGTTTGATTTTATTTCAGAATAAATACTTAAGTGCTTTAATAAATCTTGAGAAAAATCATGTAGGTAGTTTAACATGTCTAGAATTGATTCATATTTTTTAATTTTAGTTTTCGTGCATTTTTCAATTAATTTCATATTTTCTCTTTTAATGTGTTTTTAATAAGTGAAAAATGAGATGCCATGCTTTGTGATTTTCTTTCTCTTTCAATAATCCATATTAATCTCTGATTTTTTGTATGGTGAATTTTGATACATTGTAGAAAATTGTAATATTTTTCTTGCATTTTTTAGATTCCATTTGTATAGGTTTTAGAGCATATCTTTAGAGCCTTTTCCTTTTGAATCTCCCATAGCCTACATCTTAGTTTAGCATCTGGTTAGTGGCCATAGGCTTATAGTTTGGACTTGAAACTTTAACCATAGACTCCTAACACATTTAGGATCCTCTAGGATTTTTCTTAGGATTTTTAGAGTTAATTTCCTATTTTTCCCATATTTTACATTCTGACCAATGTTTACATGTTTCAACTTGCACCTTCTCATAGTTTGGCCTAATAAATGAGCTTTTAGCCAACTTTAAGCATCCAATCCTCCCATTAACCTTTAGTACATAGGTTGACACATCTTTAGGATGATCCCTAAGTTCTTAGATTGTGCGTAGCTCCTTTAGGTTAAGTGATCTTTAGAACTAATCCTTAGGGTTCCTCCTGAAGCCTCTTAGGAAGATGAATCTCCCATGAATGGTAGAGTGTCATGGTGGATGCCTTTGGCATACACCATGCTTCCCTTAATTTCTAATCTCACATGAATGGTTGAATATCATGGCGGATACCTTTGGTATACACCATGTATCACCTCATTTCTTGATTATCTATGATTGGTTGAACATCATGGTGGATACCTTTGGTATACACCATGCATCCCATCATCAATTCCATTCTTTAGGATAGATTCCTTACTTGATTACTTGTGGAATGAATTCCTTATTTGTCATAATTCCTTTCCTTCATTCATGATTGATTGGTGTTGCATTAGGGTAGCTCATGTTTAGGGTAGTCTAAGTGTAGATGCATGACTGCATTAAGAGGTTGAGTGGGTCTCCCTCTGCTTGGTTGCATTAAGGGTTGAGGTGATTCTCCCCTTGCTTATGTGTTGTTTTTCTCTTTCTAATTAATGTATTTGCATTGAAAGGTTGAGGTGACCCTCCCTTTGCTTTTCTCTTTTGTCTGTTCTCTTTATTTGTTTGCTTAGAGGTTGAGTTTCTCCCTCTGCTTGTATTGTTGCATTGCATTTGCATCTTTACTGCTTGCTTTTCTGTTTTATCTGCTTTACTGATTTTGGCAGTTATTTTTCTGTTTCCCACTCGCATGTTCCCTTATGACTCTCACTTCCTTGTTTAAGGAAGTGATGATAGACATTAGGTCTGAAACCATGCATGATAACATCTAGGAGTTCCCTGTTTCAACCTCACCCATTAGGACAAATTTGCATGATAACAGTAGGATTTCAGTTTCCCCTGTAGAGGCCTCCTCTTCTCTTCTCATCTCCAAACAAATCAAAATACAGTAATAAAGGTTAATTGATATCATACTTTACGAGCCTTAAGCTACTTAGGAAATGATTATTGGAGGGTTTCCTTCCAATAATCAGGATGTTTAGTATGGTATCCTTTGGGTGACATGCGATGCATTCACTCCTAAGTCATAGTCTCTAGTGTGATATGGATTGCAAACATCCATAAAAAACACTTCTTCCATAAAAGACAGAAAACAAATATCAAACCTTCTTTTTGCCCCGTGGGCCCATAATCCGAGGAAAACATTTTCAGATAAAAGAGTGTCGTTAACTCCCAGTTCTACCGCAAACGGTAACGCCTAAGTCTCCAATGGTCGAGCTGCATACACCAACTGCTGGAACTGTTTGTTAACCGTACTCGGATAAAAAAGACAAACTTGTGTCCCCTTTTTATCCTGAACTACGTTAGCTCTGATCTCTCAAGCCTGTTGAGAGTACGTAGGCACAAGATGCGATATCTTGGTGAGCAACCTTCCCCCATCACCCGTAGTTAGCCGAACTACGTTGACTCTGACTTTCCCATTGCACAAAGGGAATACGTAGGCCCAGAGCAGCGACGCTCTTTCGAGTCACCTTTCTTTTCCTTTTTCTTTTCTTTTCAGACCAGCCTTGATAGGTAGATAGTTAAATCAACCCGTCAGATAAACAGACATGCATGGATCCCATCGAGTACGATGGACGTGAGGGGTGCTAATACCTTCCCCTTGCGTAACCGACTCCCGAACCCAGAGACTTGGTTGCGATGACCTCGTCTTATACCTTTTCGTCAGGTTTTCCGATCGTTTCCTTTCCCTTTCTGTGGGATAAATAACGAAGGGTGGCGACTCTTCTGTTGTGTTGACACCTCTTTTTCGCAGTAGCGACAGCTGGCGACTCTGCTGAGGACTGCGATGGTTCCTTATGCGAGTCTCGCCTTGGATTTTCTTCCTAGCTGTCTGGGTCATCCCCAGCAGCTGGCGACTCTGTTGGGGATCCAACGTCCCCTATGCAAGTCAATCCTAGCGCTTGTATGTTTATCTGTTGGGTTTGCATTTATTTATCGCACTTTACTTTCCGCACTTTATTTTCAGTATGATATCATTATTATGCTGTTGTGGGGAGGGGCTCTGATGAGTGATAAGCCAGACCCAGGCTTGAGTGTATACCTAGCATTAGTTGTGGAAAGTAGTGGGCGCGTGCATGCTTTGCATGTACTAGTGTCCCACAAAATCCATGCTCAGACGAGATTCTCTTGGTTGACTTCTTTTCCAGCCCTTTAGGCTTGAGGGGTTGTTGGTCTGGAGAGTTGTCGACTCTGGGGACCGATCATTTATGACTCAGCTAAGTGAGGCCTCTTTAGGGAGTAATGATTCCAAACCAGAAATGGTGAATGTATCATCATTTCTCGAAAGTCTGTGACACTGGGAAACGCCTAGGATGTCGTACCGTATCAGTGGATAGGTCCATACCTGTGAGTGGGGTCGGGTTATGCAGGAAACTTTTACCTCCAGACAACCCGGTTTTCTTAACAGTATGAATCAGTATTATTGGTATCAGTGGGTCCTAATTATTAGAGTTGTGTTATATTCTCGCCGAAGCATAATTCTGGTCCTTCAGTCAACAACACATCACTCTTGATCCCTTGCTACATTTTTGCATTTGCATCTGCATATCATTTTGCATAACAGGTACCGCAGAACTATTGATCTTATTCCCTGTGCTAAACCAGTTTGTTGCAGGATATCCGATCAGGAAGATCACATAAATCCCCACAAGGCTATGGAACAGGTACGAGCAGAGCTGAGTGAAGTCCGAGGCCAGATGAGGCGGGTTATGGGGAACATGCAAGAGTTGCGTTCAAGCCAGCAGGTACTCAGAGAGGAGAACCAGCAATTGAAAACTCGGGTGGGTTTGATCATGGAGGTAGTAAGAAAGATGCTCAGAGAAGAAGGTGACCAGGTGCCTAAAGTTGCAGTAGAGATGCTCGCTTCGCTTTTGTCCATGGAACCTGTCCCAAGGCGTGATGTGCCTCGAAGACCTGTGGCACGACCTGAGATCCCATATTTTCCACGTCAGCAACTATCTCTCACTCCCCAAGACACTCCTAAGGCCAGGAAGTATGCGCCGAGGCTGAAGCAGCCCGACAGAATTTTTGATAAGATCCCCATGACTTACATTCAATTGCTGCAAGTCTTGCTTCAGCTTCGGTTGGTCGAACTACGGAAGTTACATCCACTAACTGAGACTCCACCACCTGGCTATACTGCAAACGCCCATTGTGATTTCCATGATGGGGCACCCGGACACCATGTTGAGAACTGCAAAGCTTTTAAGCATGTAGTTCAGGATTTGATCGATTCAAAGGTCGTTAAGTTCGCGACGGGCGACATGAGTATAGCAGAGGGTCTCATTCCAGGCATTACATAAAAGATGGACACTCCTGCTTTCATCCCCAAAACTGCATTGGACCCAAAGGAGGCCTTGCAATTTATGACTTCTAAAGCTCCGTGCCTGCAGCTATTGCCAATTCTGAGACTAAACCTGAGGATGAGTGCATCTGAGCAAAAGGAGTCCTTGGTATCTCAGGCTCAATCTTCGAATGTCTTGACCGTTCGGAATCAACAACCCCTAGGGTCCATGCATCAGACATCATCTCCCTTCTGGAGTCAACGGTTATATCGCCATCAACAGGGACGACACACCAAGCAAAGACCAAAGAAGCCAGAAAGGCAGTTCGCTCGGTTGCCCATGGCATACAGTCAGGTATCGCCATATCTGATCAAGGGTGGTCTAATAGTGCCAAAGGAGATTAACCCGGTGATTCCGCTGTATCCGCCAGGTTTTATTGCAAGCGACCATTGTGATTACCACGCTGGGGCACAAGGGCACTCAACTGAAGACTGCAAGGTGCTTAAGAGCCAGGTTCAGACTCTATGGGATGCCAACAGGTTCTCGATTACGCCTCAGGGTATTCAGATTAACGACCTTCCTTCATCCAGCCAGGTGGGCACATCAGTTCATGATGTGGAAGAGTTCCCCGAGAACGAAGGTTCAGAAGCCTTTCAGACTGACTTTGATGAGTAACTCTGAAGATGGTTGCCTCAATGGTGAATAAAGTTTGAAAGCCCAGTGCCTAGAAGCTGGCAATCTGCATTTTTCATGTCATTTCTTTACATTTGTAGTTTCTTTCCTGTTTAATTTCAATTTTCGTTTGTAAAGCTTGTTGTCTTCAATTGATATTGATAAATGAAATAAATATGCATGTTTTTGAATTAATCCATTCGTGGTCACTCTATTGCTTTCTTTTATTTCAAACGTTTGTTTAAGTGGAATCTGGGGAGGATGATGAAATTTTGAGAAGCGCAAGCTTCCGAATGTATGCTTTTGAATAAAAACATGTTGATGATGTACAGGCATTGTTTCAAATCCCAAACACTGGAGATATAAGGAAGGTAATCCCTTGTTAACCCCTTTGAGCCTAATAGTAGGAGTTTCTTTCTAAAAATGAAAAACCCTCAATCTTAACCCGGGGCAGGGTAGGTGTCAGTTAATTTGGCCAAGCGTTCAAATTGCAAAAGGAGTTCCCGTTCGAGGATAGATCACACCTATATAGATCGTACCTAAAAAACCATAATGGTTAAGCCTGGCCGATTAGGAGTGAAACAGTCACAATCTCTTTTCAAACAAGTCAGATGAGCCGGTGTCATGCGATTTGTTCAACAAAAAAAAGAGAAAGAAAAAAATCAAAGAAAAAGCCCGCTAAGTCGAATCTTGAGAACAAGTGACTTAGGCAAAAATTAGGGCATCCTGCTGGACTTCAAAACCGAAGAAACTCAAAAGAGTTAGTCTGGGCAAAATTTAGGGAATGAAAAAACGAAAAGCGAAAAGGATTACAAAAGAAAAATCCTCAAACAAGAACGAAATCGTGTGGCTCCGGGCACCCGTAGACGTAAAGCGAGTGACTGTCACTCCAAAAAAAATGTGTGATTCCCTGAATCATCGCTCCTATCAATCAACCTTTGAAAGGTGAACGCTAAGGTCGAATTAGATGAATATAGGATTGGAGAACATCACGGAGAATGGGTGGGTTAAAATTAATTTTGAGCCTATATCCTTTCCTTCTTTCACCGTGAACCTGACCACGTTACAACCTTTAAAAGTCCTAATTGAAGCAGATTTGTTTCGAAAGCATACTTCGGTAAAAAGCGCATCGAAACTGACTCCTGAAAGGATTCTTCTTACAACGTTGTATTAATGTTGACATGCTGATGAATGATTCATACACTTTATGTCAAAAAAGTTTCCAGTGAACAGATTGGATTTCGAAAACTATCATATGCATTGCATTTGATATGTCTTTTATGCAGAACAATTTGTTTTACTTACAAGTAAGCGCTTGACAGTGGGAAAGTTTCCACAATGGAAAGGTTTGATCATGACAGAATGCAGAATGCCTAAATATTCCGGTAAACTGGGGCAAGCCATGTCAAAGGATCACAGCATGGGAGTCCGTCATCCAGAAGTCAGTTAATCTGAAGCAGTCAGGTCGAGGTTTGATAAATCTCTCGAGGACAACCAGGGTATTTCCCCACAGATTAGCCAATCAGGGGCAAAGTCGTTGCAGGACAGGGGCAGGCCACCCTAAGAGCGCATAAGTTATTTCTTGCTCATGGGGCGATTAATATGAAGCACTTCTTCGAGGTTCAAGATGTTGAGGCAGATCAGGGTGCAGAGATTGCAGATTTCCCTTTGAGGAACATCCCCACAGAAATTCCACAGGCTGGGGAAAAATATGGAAACAAAGGAATCGTTCTTCTCCATATCGTCAGAGCTACTCAAGCAGGTTTGATCAACCTTCAAGTTCAAAACGAATGTCGGGAAGTCGTGCTACTATCCCTCGACCCTTCAACCAAAACCTTTGAATCTAGACAAGATATTTTCCAGCGTCAGTCGTACCTGACCCATCACAGATAATCTACAACTCAAGGCCTATTGGTGGTTGTTAGGAAGCCCAATCCGTGTTGACGCATCAATCCAGAATCCAATTGCCATTGGTATGCAGGAAAACTTCGTCTATTTTCCCCCAGCAAAGCCCAATCATCATTGGCACGTGCAAGCTATCCCCAGGAGAGTCCAATCATACTTGGCACCTTCTGTTGTTCCCCAGCAAATTTGGTTTCACCTTTCTAGCATTTATTTTGCTGAAGTAATTCGGTGATACCCGATTTTCCCTAGTGGAGCCGGTCTGTCTTCTCTAGCATTTATTTTGCTAGGGGAGATCCCTTTGCATTTTGCATCGTTGCATAGCATCCTCCCAAACGCGTAGCATTTCCATTTCGTATGGAGCATTACGCCATTCTCAAACATATGCATCGGAAACATAAGTCAAGTTTGGTACCAATTACCGTTAAGAACGAAGATTGTTTGATTCAGGATACGGTTGGAAACATTCCCGGCATTGGCCGCCTAGTCTTCTTCCCAGTAGAGTCTTATTGATCCAAACCCCCTTTGTGAGTCCGTTGATTCTCTTATTCCAACTCTTGGTTGGCATTCCCCAGTGTAGTCCAGTTTGTGGTGACTGGTGTTTTAGTAAGTCGAGGTGTCTTGTCCTAGCTTTCAGTTAGTAATCTCTGGTTTCCCCTCCGCAGAATCTTCGTTCCAACTTTTGGTTGGCAAACTTTGTTGTTCTAAACTCTTGGTTAGTAGCCGTTATCCTAACTCTTGGTTAGTGGCCTTTTATTTCAACTCTTGGTTGATAATTTTGGGTGATCATCTCAACTTTTGGTTGGTAGTCTCCTGTGGTGGAGTCAGCTTCGTGTAGCGTCCCCTAGCTATCCTAACTCTTAGTTAGTAGCTTTTGATCATTGAGGATCTTTCCCCCAGCAATCCTAACTCTTGGTTAGCGGCTTTTGTTCTGACTTTTGGTCGAGGAGGATCTATTTTTCCTGGTTATCCTAACTCTTGGTTAGCAGCTTTTATTTTAACTCTTGGTTTGTAGCTTTTGTTCCAACTCTTGGTTGGCAGTCTTGGCGATCCTAACTCTTGGTTAGTGGCTTTTGTTCCGACTTTTGGTTGATGAGGATTTATTTTCCTGGCGATCCTAACTCTTGGTTAGTGGCTTGTGTTCTGACTTTTGGTTAGCATCCTGGTTTACCAATGTTTGGTTGGATGTTATCCCTCGCAATCGTTTTTCCGACTATTGGTTGGTAGGCCCCTTTTACTCGTCCGACTATTGGTTGGCGGTCTTCCCTCGTTATTCCGACTATTGGTCGGTGGTCTTCTTTCGACCCTTCCAACTATTGGTTGGTGGTCTTTGTTCATTGTTCCGACTATTGGTTGGTGGTCTTTGTTCGCTCTTTCAACTATTGGTTGGTGGTCTTTGTGCGCTCTTCCAACTATTGGTTGGTGGTCTTCTTTCGAATCTCCCAACTATTGGTTGATAGTCCTTATTTTACTCTTTCAACTATTGGTTGATAGTAGTCCTTTGTCGGTTTCAACTATTGGTTGATAGTTTCTCTTTGGTTCTTCCGACTCTTGGTTGGTAGTCCTCCTCGTTGTTTCGACTATTGGTTCGTAGTCCTCCTCGTTGTTCTGACTATTGGTTGGTAGTCTCCTTGTTATTCTGGCTATTGGTTGGTAGTCTCCTTGTTGTTCCGACTATTGGTTGGTAGTCTCTTCGTTGTTCTGACTATTGGTTGGTGGCTTTTATTCTAAGGTTTCAACTATTGGTTGATGCGTTGATTCTAACTATTGGTTGGTGATTTTCCTCACAGTTCTGACTATTGGTTGGTGGTCTTTATTTGACGCTTCCAACTATTGGTTGGCAGTTTTCCTTCGGACATTGTTCCCACTATTGGGTGGTAGTCCTGTTCCTCCATAGAAGAGTTGCTTGTTTCCAACTCTTGGTTGTAGTTTTCAGCTGTTGTCAATTCATCTCCAGTCAGTAGGTCCTGTTGATTCTAACTATTGGTTAGCAATTTTATTTCCGGATTTCTGGTCGGACTTTATCCCCTGCAGTGTCGTTATTCCAACTCTCAGCTGATAGTTTCATGATGGACGTTTCTTTCAACTCTTGGTCAGCAGTACTGGTGTTCCTTAGTGGATGTTATCCCAACTCCTGGTTGGTATTCCTTGTTTCCCCAGCAATCCTAACTCTTGGTTAACAGCTTGTGTTCCGACCTTTGATCAATGGTGTTCCATGGTGATTCTAACTATTGGTTAGTACCTTTTTTTCCCAACTCTTGGTTGGTATTCCAGAGTTTGTTTCCCAACTCTTGGTTGGTATCTGTAGTGATTTTCCAAATCTTGGTTGGTATTCCCGAGTTTGTTTTCCAACTCTTGGTTGGTATCCTTCAGTTGTTTCCCAACTCTTGGTTGGTATCTGTTGTTGGTTTCATCCCAACTTTTGGGTTGGTATCCTTGGTTGTTTTCTGACTCTTGGTTGGTATTCCTTGGTTTGTGTCCTAACTCTTGGTTGGTATCTTTGGTTTTTCCAACTCTTGGTTGGTATCCGTTGGCTCTTATTCCAACTCTTGGTTGGTATCTGTTGGACGCTATCCCAACTCTTGGTTGGTATCCGTTGATCTTTGTTCCAACTCTGGGTTGGTATCCGAGGTTTTGTCACCCCTACTTTTGGTTGGTACCCTATTTGTTTGTTGTTCCAACTCTTGGTTGGTATTCCGAGTTCGCTGTCCCGACTTTTGGTTGGTATTTATTGTCGGTTTCGTCCCAACTCTTGGTTGGTATCTTTTGTTGTTTCCTAACTCTTGGTTGGTATCCGTTGGACTTTGGTTGTTCCAACTCTTGGTTGGTGTCCTCCGGACATTTTCCCGACTTTTGGTTGGCATCTTTTGGATGAATTTCAAATTATATTGGATTATTATCCTTAGCATATCGGTATCCCAACTATTGGTTGGCATTCGTTGTTTTGTATTTGTGCAGGTTGCAAATTTTCGGGTTTGTCGATATTCAATCGCCTTTTACTTCGATTGGTTGTAGGTTCTTCACCTCTCATCCAGTCTGGTCCAAGTCGTTTAAATAGGGGCAGCTGTTACACCCCAAAATTTGCCCAACCTTTTGCTTTAACTGGCTTTTGTTTCATTGCATTTATCATTGCATTCATAGCATTAGCATTTGCATACCATAGTCCATGAATAGGGGATTGAGAGGTATGTGTTTATCAAGAAGGGTCTGTCAAAGGTTCTAGAGTTGTGCAAGGGGTTATATTCAAGTCATCAAGGTCTTATTATCCTCAGAAGAGTGTCAAGGCTCAATGATGAGTGCATGGTTAAGAGTGGGGTACCTCCTAACTCATGGATCATTTGAAGATTGTCAGATGAGTTTGAATCCATGGTTATGGGTGGAGAATATTGAGAGAGCTCATGGGATGTCTTGAAAATCATTTTTGAAGCTTATGTCAGTCATTGTACCATGTGTGTGAAGCCACAGCCAAGATTAGTGCAATTAGGGTTTTCGCCGGGTCAACCCTAAGTCAAAAGTCGAACTGAAGGAGATTAAGACTCAATTCCAAGTCTTTGTGATCATGGGATGTTGTGTTGAGACATGCCAAAGATTATTCCAATATCATCTCATCAAGATTCAAGAGTGTGAGAATTTGCTAGGCTAGGGTTGCTATGCTTGACAGTGTAAAATCCCATGGTTTAGTGTCTAACTTCAAGACCACATAACTCAAGATGAAAGCCTCATCTCATCTTGACATAAACATGAGACTTGTAGAGCATGTTCATAGCTTTAATTTAAGTACTAGAAGTCCTTTATTGGATTTATAGAACTCAAGTTAAGAAGCAGACAAGTTACAGGTCCTCAGATGAATGTGATTTTAATCATCAAAAGTTAACCAACTTCCATGCTATTTTTGACCAAGAAGGAAGCTTCTCCTCAACTTCAAGTGAACATGAAAGTTGTTCTTCATGATCTTATCTTTCCAAAGAGTACTAGAAGTCCTCATTTGGATTTGTAGAACTCAAGATATGAGACTTACAAGTCAAGGGTATTTTGGGAAAGTAAGATTACAAGTCATTTTCATTATAGGTCAAGTTCACCACTTTGCACACTTCAAATGGAAATCTTTCCAACATGAAAGTTGCTCCAAATGGGGTCATTTGGTCAATCAAACCTCAAGGGATCATTGACATGGCTTGGATTGGAAAATGCTTGGAGAAAATTTCATGAAAAGAAGTTTGAAAAGGCCTAGTTTGGATTTAATGCCCATTAAATCAATTTATGTCATGTTGGTGCATTTTTTGAGTCCAAATAATATTTTAAGAACAATGGAAAAACCAGAAATTAGAAATGGATTCATTTACATGGGGATATTCAAGGTTTCTTCATCTTTAAGCAACACATTTCAAATCTACCATTGGTTCAATTCTAAGGAACCAATCTGAGCCACACATGATCCTTGCATCATAAGAAACTGATATGATTCAAATTACAAGCTTGTTGGCTCTGTTTTCATGGAAATTACAAAGCTTGAAAGTGCAAAATGTGAATTTTGGATTGGATTATTATGGGCTTCCATTGGGCTGCAAATCACTCTAGATCCATTGTATATAACATTCTAATCATTCCTAACAGAAAAAAAACTGATTTTGGAGGTAGTTACAACAGAATTCCATGGAGAAAAAGTGGTGAAAAAATTGATTTTCAAATTTGGAGTTTGACACATTTTCAAGCAAGATTAAGCATTGTAGAAGCTTCAATGATGATTATGGAATGATTCTGGACACTTTTCTTGAAGCTTCAAAAACATCTGAAGCCACCATTGAAGCTCCAAACAAGGTTCTTATTTTTTATCCATACACTCTGTTCTTGATGAATTGTTACGCCATTTTCACATAATTATGATCCTTAAGGTGTGTAGAAGCTTTTAGGATTAGTTTGGTTAGAATTCATGACAATTTTTGAAATGACACCTTAGGTTGTAGTTTGAATTTCTCTCTAGTTATTGGATGAAAATGGAAAAGAAACATGGGGTATTGATGTAGGAAGTGATAGGAAGAGATTAGTATCATCAATTTTAGTTTTTGTGAAAGTTGGAAATTCTTGAGTGATTCTTGGATGTTCATGATTTCTGAGTTTTAATGGAGGAAAGTTAAAGTAAATTACATATTTGGATTCTACACGAAAAAAATACACAAGTTTGGTTCAAGAAAATCTTGTTTTGGTTAAGAAATAAGGAAGTTGGATTGTTGGCTAGAGGTTGAAGATGATCGAAGCTCATCTCTGGCCGGCACCCCCACCGTGCACAGTACTCCCTCCATTTGCATTTGAATTGCCAGCTTCATTCCGAATCGTCCGATCGCGTGAGATCATGGACGTGGTACGCTTATCGCACGGCCAGAAATCATTTCCGCGTTTGGCCTTTTTCTTCAAATCAAAATGCTGAGTTTTGACTCAGCTGGGCTTAAGCTTCGCTATCCGCACCCCCATCAGCGCACGACCCATAATGAATAACACGTAGAACTTTACTTCCTGCACCCACCTGCTGTTTCCATTTTAATTTCATTTTCTTTTATTTTCTTTATGGTGGCTGTTTGATTTTAATTCAGAATAAATACTTAAGTGCTTCAATAAATCTTGAGAAAAATCATGTAGCTAGTTTAACATGTCTAGAATTGATTCATATTTTTTAATTTCAGTTTTTGTGCATTTTTCAATTAATTTAATATTTTCTCTTTTAATGTGTTTTTAATAAGTGAAAAAGGACATGCCATGCTTTGTGATTTTCTTCCTCTTTCAATAATCCATATTAATCTCTGATTTTTTGTATGGTGAATTTTGATACATTGTAGAATATTTTAATATTTTTCTTGCATTTTTTAGATTCCATTTGAATAGGTTTTAGAGCATATCTTTAGAGCCTTTTCCTTTTGAATCTCCCATAGCCTACATCTTGGTTTAGCATCTGGTTAGTGGCCTTAGGCTTATAGTTTGGACTTGAAACTATAACCATAGACTCCTAACACATTTAGGATCCTCTAGGATTTTTTTAAGGATTTTTAGAGTTAATTTCCTATTTTTCCCACATTTTACATTCTGACCAATGTTTACATGTTTCAACTTGCACCTTCTCATAGTTTGGCCTAATAAATGAGCTTTTAGCCAACTTTAAGCATCCAATCCTCCCATTAACCTTTAGTACATAGGTTTACACATCTTTAGGGTGATCCCTAAGTTCTTAGATTGTGCATAGCTCCTTTAGGTTAAGTGATCTTTAGAACTAATCCTTAGGGTTCCTCCTGAAGCCTCTTAGGAAGATGAATCTCCCATGAATGGTATAGTGTCATGGTGGATGCCTTTGCCATACACCATGCTTCCCTTAATTTCTAATCTCACATGAATGGTTGAATATCATGGCGGATACCTTTGGTATACACCATGTATCACCTCATTTCTTGATTATCCATGATTGGTTGAACATCATGGTGGATACCTTTGGTATACACCATGCATCCCATCATCAATTCCATTCTTTAGGATAGATGCCATATTTGATTACTTGTGGAATGAATTCCTTATTTGTCATAATTCTTTTCCTTCATTCATGATTGATTGGTGTTGCATTAGGGTAGCTCATGTTTAGGGTAGTCTAAGTGTAGATGCATGACTGCATTAAGAGGTTGAGTGGGTCTCCCTCTGCTTGCTTGCATTAAGGGTTGAGGTGATTCTCCCCTTGCTTATGTCTTGTTTTTCTCTTTCTAATTGATGTATTTGCATTGAAAGGTTGAGGTGACCCTCCCTTTGCTTGTCTGTTTTGTCTGTTCTCTTTATTTGTTTGCTTAGAGGTTGAGTTTCTCCCTCTGCTTGTATTGTTGCATTGCATTTGCATCTTTACTGTTTACTTTTCTGTTTTATTTGCTTTACTGATTTTGACAGTTGTTTTTCTGTTTCCCACTCGCATGTTCCCTTAGGACTCTCACTTCCTTGTTTAAGGAAGTGATGATAGACATTAGGTCTGAAACCATGCATGATAACATCTAGGAGTTCCCTATTTCAACCTCACCCATTAGTACAAATTCGCATGATAACAGTAGGATTTCAGTTTCCCCTGTAGAGGTCTCCTCTTCTCTTCTCATCTCCAAACAAATCAAAATACAGTAATAAAGGTTAATTGATATTGTACGTTACGAGCCTTAAGATACTTAGGAAATGATTATTGGAGGGTTTCCTTCCAATAATCAGGATGTTTAGTATGGTACCCTTTGGATGACATGCGACGCATTCACTTCTAAGTCGTAGTCTCTAGTGCGATATGAATTGCAAACATCCATAAAAAACACTTCTTCCGTAAAAGACAGAAAACAAATATCAAACCTTCTTTTTGCCTCGTGGGCCCATAATCTGAGGAAAACGTTTTCAGACAAAAAAGTGGCGTTAACTCACAGTTCTACCGCAAACGGTAACGCCTAAGTCTCCAATGGTCGAGTTGCATACACCAATTGATGGAACTGTTTGTTAACCGTACTCGGATAAAAAAGACAAACATGTGTCCCCTTTTTATCCCGAACTATGTTAGCTCTGATCTCTCAAGCCTGTTGAGAGTACGTAGGCACAAGATGCGATATCTTGGTGAGAAACCTTCCCCCATCACCCGTAGTTAGCTGAACTATGTTGACTCTGACTTTCCCATTACACAAAGGGAATACGTAGGCCCAGAGCAGCGATGCTCTGTCGAGTCACCTTTCTTTTCCTTTTTCTTTTCTTTTCAGACCATCCTTGATAGGTAGATAGTTAAATCAACCCGTCAGATAAACAGACAAGCGTGGATCCCATCGAGTACGATGGACGTGAGGGGTGCTAATACCTTCCCCTTGCGTAACCGACTCCAGAACCCAGAGACTTGGTTGCGATGACCTCGTCTTATACCTTTTCGTCAGATTTTTCCGATCGTTTCCTTTCCCTTTCTATGGGATAAATAACGAAAGGTGGCGATTCTTCTGTTGTGTCGGCACCTCTTTTTCGCAGTAGCGACACTATAAAAGAAAATAAAGCAAAAAAATAGTAAATAAAATGCAAAAAGCCATGGAAAAAACGGGCGAGCACCGAAATGTCACCGAAAATACCAGCACGGACTAGACCAACAGAAAGAGCAATCTCTGCTCGATAAATCTCCTTATTCGAACTGGTTTGAATTGCCTGAAATGCGAGAAAAGGGGATGTAATCCCGATAATCCACTTCGACTGACAAAATGCACAGTATGCGATAAATTATATGCAGATGCAGATGAAACGAAACATAAGCCAAATTATTGGAAAAGGTTGGTCAAAAGTTGGGGTGCAACAACTGCCCCTATTTAAACGACTTGGACCTGAAGGGATGAAAAGCGAACGACTTTCAAACATTCAAGGTAAAAGGCGGTTGAATACCCAAGAACCCGGAAATTTGCCAACCGCAAAAGGAAACTGTAACCGATAGCTGTAGGAAAATGAGCTAACTCATCACTGATTAGGAAGTATCAACATCAAGTCGGTAAGAACATCTGACCTCGCCGTCAGTCATCGACAACATGTCGGTAAAAACAATTTGACCTCGCTGTCAGTCATCGACATCAAGTCGGTAAACACAATCTGACCTCGCCGTCAGTCATCGATATCAAGTCGGTAAACACATCTGACCTCGTCGTCAGTCATCCGCTAAATAAAAGCGAGCATCTAACCCGAAGGCCGGCTCAATCCAAAATTGAGAAGAAAAATTTGACCTCGTCGTCAGGGTGAAGAAATCGGTTGGGGAAATATGAACTTGAATAAATAGACTCTGTTGGAGAGAATGATAAGATGAACACATCTGTTAATGGTTTTGCTTGCGGTCTGGATACCGCGCGCGCTTACCAAAATAGTTGGAGAAAGCCGGGGTCTAGATACCACATGCGCTTACCGAAATAACTAGAGAAAACAGGGTCTGGATACCACAAGCGCTCAATCACTATCACTAGCCAGGGTCTGAATACCTCACCTGCTAATGAAATAAACCGGAGGAAAGCCGGGGTCTGGATACCACACGTGCTTACCGAAATCACTGAAAAAGTCGGGGTCTGGATACAACACGCGCTTAATCACTATCACTAGCCAGGGTCTTAATACCACACGGTTAATGAAAATAAACCATTGTCTGCCGGAGATACACCTGAAAACAAAGAGGTAGTAACCTGGCTTATGTTTCAAATGCACATGTTTGAATATGACGTAATGCTCCATATGAAATGGAAATGCTACGCGTTTGGGAGGATGCTATGCACGATGCAAATGTAAAGGAACCGCTTTAGCAAAATAAATGCTAAAGAGGAAACCAAACTCCGTTGGGGAAGGACTAGACACATCTAGTACAAATGAACCCATGCCGGGGAAAACAAACCATGAGTGGCCTCTGTAAACTTCTGAGTAACACTAATCTGCTAAGAACAAATCTACTCCGCTGGGGATCAAATCAAACTGCCCTGAATGGCCTACCAGAATATAACATTCCTGGGGAACAAACAACTCTGCTGGACACAAAAACTCCACTCTACCGGGGAAATCTACCCTGAATGGTCTGCCAGAATATCACATTCTAGGGAACAGACAACTCTACTAGGGAAGCACAACAAACTGCTGAGGAATAGCTCCACTCTGTCGGAGATTCCACTCTGCTAGAGATTGAATATGCTATCTGCTAGGGATAAGAATAAGATTTACTGGGAGATTATCCCACACTCTCTCTGCTGAGGATGGAGAATAACAATCTCTGAGAGTAATCCCACTCTGCGGGGAAGAAACCTACTCTGCTGGCTTCGCTGGGGATTTGGCAATGAAAGAATCAGCATCAACCTCTGCTTAGGGAAATGAGAAATAAACTTAACAATATCAACCTCTGCTTGGGAATGAGTCAATAACCTAGACTCTGAGGGGAAAGGGGCCAAAGACTTGGACTCTGTGGGGGCAACAACACTGCACTCATCCCACTGCTGGGGAAATAAACCCAAATTTGCTTGCCAGTGAAAACTTCAATCTCAGCCTACTGGGGATGGCTATACACAATCTATCTGTTGGGGATGGCCCTACTCTGTCCAAGATATCAATCTCAACCTGCTGAGGATAACCTTGATCACATCCCGATGCAATCCCAACCTGCTGGGGAGAAACAAACTCAAACTGCACATCTCTGCTGGCGAGATATTCCTGATTTAACAACATCAACATGAGGAATACAGAATCTCAACTATGGAGGAGTGAGATCAATCAAGCCTCGTGTCGGGGAATGTGATAACATGTGAGCCACTGGGAATTATCGTGCCAGTTATAGTTGGGCTTTTTGGTTTAGGGATGAGAATTGGTTTATGGTGATAGGGATTTATTTCTAGTTACCGACAAAAGTGGATTTAAAAGGGAAATACTAGAAGAGAACTAGCATTCGAGGGTAGACCACCAGACGAGAACTGGTAGCAAAATGGTTAAGTTGTCAGACGAGAACTGACTTCTGGTTTTGGGTATCAGACGTGAGCTAATTTCTGGTTTTCCAGACGAGAACTGGACTTTAAAACTGTGATAGCCAGACGAGAACTGGTTAAACAGTAGGCTAAAGAAAGGGTGACCAGGCAGGAACTAGTTAAAAAGCTGACATGTACCAGACGGGAACTGGTGTTTGGCGAAAGGTTGACCAGACGAGGACTGGGCTTGAAGGTTTGCTAGACGAGAACTGGGCTTTGGAAATGATTTAGGTTACAAGGTTCAGACAAGTAACATGTTTAGGCTGCGGGATGACGACCCAATGACAGCAAGGCTTTTTTAGAAGGTTCAGGTTATTTAATGTGATGGCACGATTCCCCGACACTCAACTCTTGCTGACGAGAATAAACTTGCTTGAATAACTTGCCCCAGTGTAGTTCAACTTGCCCCTGTCTCATCTTTGGGAAAAAGTTCACCTTTGAGAAGAAAATAGCTTGCCATGGGACGACCTCGAGATGGCTTGCCCCTGAATCTGTACCATGAAAGGGTATTGACTGAACAACCCTCAGAATGATTGGCTTCAATATACTCTTGAAGTGATTTACCTCTGAATGAGCGCTGAAGCGACTTAACTTGTCTTGAATGAACACTTGAGGATCTTCCCTCAAATCAATGGAATCTCTAGGTGACCTGCCCCTGATTGAGAGTCTAGAGATGATTCACTTCTGATCAACTGCTTCTTGAATGATTTACCCCATAATCAACCGATGCTTCGGGACTTGCCTCAGACTAACTGATTCCAAACTCGCTGGATGTCAATGCCCCAGATCTATAGGGTTGCAAAATATACACAATTCTGATCCAGACTGCTGAATGATCTAGCCATGTTCGACTATTCTCTGTTGGAATTTCCTCGATGCCAACTACTGACCTGCAATTAAAATCGTTTGCTCACGAATGGTAATTTTAATGTGGTGCTCATGCAGGTTTTGAAAAGAGATGTCACTTATTAAGTGTCGTGACAATGAGACGAATGGACCAAAAGTTCAAACGTAGTGCTGATTTGATTAGTGAAAGATACAACAAGGATATGATTAGAAAATCATGTAGGAGTCAGGTTACTCAACCTCATTGTAGTATGCTTTCAGAATAAACCCCGCCTCAATTAGGTCTTTTAAGGGTTGAATCGTGGTCTGGTTCACAGTTATTGAAATAAAGGATATTAGGCTCAAAGTATGATTTGTACCCACCCCTTCTCCGTGATGATCTCCAATCCTATGTTCAGTTAACTAGGCACAAGCGCTCACCTCTTCAAAGGTTTTTTGAATGGTAGGAGTGATGGTTAAGGAACTCACAAGGTTTTCGGAGTGACAGACACCCCCTTTTGTCTTCTGTGTCTGTAGTCAGACGACTTTGTTCTTGTTTGAGGATTTTTCTCTTATGATCCTTTCTCTTATTCTTTCATTCCCTAATTTTTACCTGGACTAATTCTTTCGAATTTTCTAATTTTGAAGTCCAGCTGGATGCCCCAATTTTTCCTAAGTATTTGCTTTCCAGCTTTTCAACTTAGCGGGCTTTTTTTTCTCTTTTTTTTGAAACAAGTCGTGTGACACTGGTTGCCTTGATTTCTCCGAAAGGGTTGTAACTGTCTCACTCCTGAATGGTGAGGTTTAACCATTGTAGTTGATGAGGGACGACCTCTTGAGAGGGATAAGATATGATTGGTCCTCGAATGGGGACACTCCTCTATAAAACTTGAACATTCGGTCAAACTAACTGACAACCACCCTGCCCCAGGTTAAGATGTGAGGGTTTGAAAAGTCCGAAAGAAACTCATACTTCTAGGCTTGAAGTGGTTATCTAGGGACTAACTTCTTATACCTTTGGTGTTTAGGGGATTTGAAACAATTCTTGTACGTCATTAGCAGGATTTCATCTGAAAGCATACGATCATCAGTTATGAGTATTCAGTTTTCGTCATCCTCCCTCCAATATTTACTAAACAACAGTGATGAAGTGGAGTGAATAAGAGGTGCATGTGTTTGTGTTGTGCAACAAATAAATAAAAGGGATATAATTAATTCGGAAAAATGCATAATCACTTCATTAATATTACCATTCAAAACAACAATGTTTAAAAGCAAGTAGCAACTAACAGAAAAGAGACTACAAATGCAAATGATAAAAAGTGTTCAAGAACTGTCAATGTTGAGGACGTCTGCTTGTCTGGACCACTGGCTTCTGGAGATAACCCTCGAAATCTTCGAGCTTAGACAACTGAGAGGTTGACATAAACAACCAAACTTCCCTCTGGAAAAGATATGCACCCTTTGTCAATCAACTGCTGCACTTTGGCTTGGAAGGCTTTGCAATCTACGGTTGAATGCCCCATGGATCTGCCATGATATCCACACTGAACATGGGGATTGTACCCAGGAGGGTAAGGCTCTGGCACATGCTTAAGAGTCTTAGGCTCCGCCAAAGAGTTCTGAATTAAATGTGGTAGGAGTTGACTGTACATCATATGGACTGGATGAAGAGAAGCATTCCTTCTTTCCAAGTTGTTACGAGGCCTATTCTGATTCTGGCGCTGATTTGGATAACTTTGGCCATGGGCTCGTTGATTTGCATGAGGAGCGATCCAAGGTTTCTGATGTGGTGCCCTAGGCACAATTGTCTGTCCAGAATACCGTGACACAAAAGATGATGACCGCTGAGAAGATGAAGAACCGAAAGATTCCACCGACTCACTCTGAGAATAACCAACATCTGTCATGACTGCATTTATTACATCTTCTTCTTCTTCTCAGGAATCACTAAAGGATTCAATTTCGCTGGCCTGACTGCTGGAGATATTCTGAATTTTCCCAATCTTTATGCCATTCTAATGCGTTCTCCTGTTATACCAATTCAGATAAGTTTGGTGTAATTTCGAGCATCCTTTTAAAGTATGGGCTCTGCAAGGAGTCTATGAACATGTCCGCCAACTCTTGGTCTAGAAACGGTGGTTACACTTTGGAAGCAAATTCTCTCCATCTCTGAGCATACTTCCTGAAGGGTTCATTGTTCTCTTGAGACAAGCTTTACAACTGCATGCGACTGGGAGCCATGTCAAGATTATATTCATACTGTTTCATAAAAGCCTTGGCTAAGTCCATCCATAATCGTATCTGATCACTCTCTAACTGCATATACCAACTCAGAGATGCTCCAATCAGACTGTCCTGGAAACAGTGAATCATCAACTTGTCGTTCTGCACAAACGAAGTCATTCTTCTGCAGAACATCACCAAATGTTGCCTCGGGCAACTATCTCCTTTGTACTTCTCAAAATTCGGTGTCTTAAACTTCGAAGGCATCACAAGACCGGGAACCAGACACATGTCTGAAGCGTTGAGACCAAAAGAATCTTTAACTTCCAAGGCCTTGAGTTTTTCATCCAACGCATGAAACCTTTTAGCATACTCGAGAGCTCTTGGGTCTTTAGTCTTCATTGTCGGAACCTCTCTTCTGGAATTCGGCACAGAGTAAGCTACATCTTGACAATCTATAGTATCACGAGAAGAAGAACGTTCACTTCGGACAACAAACTGTTCATGTAGATCTTGGTCTTCAACAGAGGGTTGCACAGGCTGAGCTTCAGTAAGGTTGTTCACTTGCGAAAAGTCTTCATCGGGCAGAGAACCATATAGAGGATTGGTCATCATAGTAAAACCTGATAAGGTATCAACATTCTGGAGGTTGTTCCCTGACATAGCTACCAATAGTTCTCAACCTGACTTTACTTCTTGACACTGCTTGATTTTTCTCCAACCACTTGGTCATCTTCTAACAATCACCACTTATTCAGAACAAACACCAGGGAGTCACCTTCTGATCAAAACAAAGGCAGGATGAGAGCCCTGGCCAGCTGAAGAATGATATGCAAAATGATGCAGAAATGCTTATGCAAATGCAATGCAAGATGCAGCAAACACGGGATCACAACCCCCACAAAGTTCTGAATACTACTGTACTGCTGACTGAGTAAGTTCAAAAGTCCGCACTGAAGAGAAAACCAAAATACCGGGTTGGCTGGAGGTCAAGTTTCCTGCATAATCCCACCCACTCACAAGTATGAACCTATCATCTGACAAGGTCCGACATCCTATGTTATCGTCAGCGTCACAGACTTTCGAGAAACGATGATACGTTCACCATTTTTGGTTTGGCATCATTGCCTCGCGAAGCGGCCTCACTTAGCTGACTCCCAAGTGATCGGTCTCCAGATTCGACAATTTCCAGATCCAACACCCTTTCCTGACCAATGCACATGATAGGATGTCTTCAACAGAAAACCTCGTCTGAACGCGAATTTCATGAAGACTAGTGCACGCCTAACGTGCAGGTCCTCACTACTTTCCACTAATAATGCTATGTGTATCCTCAAGCCTGGTTTTTGGCTTATCTCTCAAAGGAACAACCATCCAACAGCACGACAACAACAGATAATAATAAAGTGCGGAAAATGTAAATAAAACAATATACAAAATACAACACACAAAAATACACAGCCACAAACAAAAACAAACAAGCGTTAGGATTGACTCGCATAGGGGAACAGACTTCCCCAGCATAGTCGCCAGTTGTCGCATCGCTGCAAAGAGGGGTCGGCAAGGACAGAAGAGTCTCCATCGTTCGTTATTTATCCCAAAAGAGGGAAAGGAAACAATCATAGAAAACCTACGGAAAGGGAGAAGAAAGGTCATCGCAACCAAGCCTTGGGTTCGGGAGTCGGTTACGCAAGGGGAAGGTATGAGTACTATAACACCCCACTTCCCAAATTAAACAAAATATAAATATTATAAATAAACATCAGAGTTTTCACCAAAATAGTGGGATATCACATCACCAAATTTTTATAAAAATACTTTATTAATTATTCTCAAAAATAATACAGCGGAAAACATTATTCCAACATTCTCGGCCATCCGCCAAATTTCGTAAAATCTTTATTATTATAATTCACAAAAAAAGTGATACGTCACAAGATTACAACAAGTTTGACATAAAACAATTAAAACACCCATATCCCGTGTTACGTATCAGAGCATCCTAGACTCGACTGACACACCACCACCCAAGCTATCTAAGTACCTGGATTATTTGTACTTCCGGAGAAGCACAGACACAACAACAACCAAGGGGTGAGAAAACATGATCAAAAATAGATTGGTAATGTAATACATGTAAACAAGGTAGTAAAACACACCAACACATCAATATTCACCCCAAAAACTCCATATAACGAACCTACTGTTCGAATTACAACATAACATATTATAATGCAAATATGCAACTCAACACCATGCATGCGGTACCGACTCATTGGTTCATTCAATCGAACCTGAATAGATCACTTACGCTCCTCCTGAGACATGATCTATCCCCCACCATTCTCCACAAAGGAGTACGGATGAATCACTTACGCTCCTCCTGAGACATGATTCATCCCACCAAAACACCATGGTATGCACACACCAATGCATAACTATCATATTTAGGCACACTAAGTGCACACGATCCTCCTGATCATATCATCATACATCAATGCATATATGTGTAGATATATTACACCAACACCATATAAATCAATCAGATAGTAAATAAATTCATACTATAACACCATATATAACCACATCCCAACACCCGGGAACACACGATCCTACTGATCACTACATACATATACGTTAACTAATTGTTCACCAACAATATCAAGGAAAACGAGTACCATCACCAAGTAAACAAGTTCATACTTTATCACCAAGATATAAACACGTCCCACCACTCGGGAATACACGATCCTACTGATCACTACACCATGCTCCGCATGATTCATACACCAACTAATTATCCATTTAAATAATTAGTAACGGAAATCACATACTATCACCGAGTACTCACCCTATAACACTCAATCATCTCCCCTATAATCAACAAAGTCCAAGGGCACTACACTCTTAGCGCACACAGCATAACAGCATAGAAAAACCACATTCTGCTACGCTCGCTACACCCTCGCTAGGCGAGCTCCCAGCGAATGCTCGCTACCTGTTCGCTTAGCGAACCTCCTCGCGAATGACAGCAATGGCTACTGTAATGATTCTCTATCCAACTCGCCACAGCGAATACCCAGCGAATACTCGCTACCTGTTCGCTTAGCGAACCTCCTCGCGAAGGCAAACAGAACCTACTGGACTCACTCGCTACCTCACTCGCTAGGCGAGCACCTAGCGAACGCTCGCTGCCTTCTCGCTAAACGAAGTGCTAGCGAGTTGCCTGCGACTTCTCAAGTTCTCACAGTTCAGAATTCTCACTCTTCTACGATTCAAGCCTATTCTATAACATCCACTTCCTATACTATCCGTATTACGACCAATGCATATTAGGCTTATCAATCTTCCTATAATTCTACTCCAGATCAACATTACGGCATACTACCGGCACTTTAGAGTTACTCTGAACCTTACTCAAACCAAACCAACACCAACAGTCAATCAACAATGGCAACATCAAACATCCGTACATCATCATATACATATTATTCCAAAGTCATCACTTAAACAATCTATCGACACATCAAAAAGGTCACACAGAACTTCCCTAAAACCGTAAACCCAACCTATACGCCAAATTAACCAAAAACAACAATTCACCAACAATCAACATATTTCAATCCATCAACATCAACATAACTCAACAATTAATAGCATGTCAATATAAAACTTCATCAACGATACATTCCTACGGGGTTAAGGAATCCCCACTACCCTATACATGTATATACCATTCCCAATCAAGTTTCTCCCCCTTACATTGTTAATCGGTTGATCGATGAAATTCTTCCTGGATTTGGTCTCTTGGCCTCCTCTTTTCTTTCCGTTCTTCGTTCCTTTTTCCTTCGTTCTTCTCACTTTTCTCGTTCTTTCCTCTTCTCTCTTTCTATCGCTCTTTCTCTCTTCCCTCTTTCTATCGTGTTATTTTCTCTAATACTTCCCCCACCCCTTCATATTCTATTTTCCTTTTTATTTCCTATCCCAATAATAATAATAACTAATAAAAATAACATAATAATAATAATAATAATAATAATAATAATAATAATAATAATATTATTATTATTATTATTATTATTATTATTATTATTATTATTATTATTATTATTATTATTATTATTATTATTATCATCACACCAATTTCCCACGATCTATGGTAATCCCTTTTCTCTCTATTCCAACTTTTCTAATATCTCCTTGCTACCCCTTCATATTTCCTTCCTCATGGTTTCTATCATGACTTTTCATATTTCCATTCTAACTTCCCAATAACCCTTCCACCTCTTATTTTACTTATTCCAACCACTAATATTCCCAATAATAATTCTAATATAATAATTATAATAATCATTATAATATTAATAATAATATAATATAATACTATTATAATATTATAGTAATATTCAACATCATAATAATAATAGTAATACACCCAACAATAATTATAATTATAATAATAATAATAATAATATCACACCTATAATAATAATAATATTAATAAGAATAATATAATAATAATAATAAATATAATAAATATAATAATAATAGTAATACCCCCACCAATATTACTATTATTCATTATATTATCATATTCACACCAAAGCACCACCAATATTACCATTAGTTATTATATTATTATATCTACACCAATTCACCACCAATAATTCTCCCATATCAGGGACACCCACCAATAATAATATTCATACTAATGATAATAATAATAATAATAATAATAATAATAATAATAATACCACCAATATTACTATTATCTATTATATTATTATCTCCACACCACCAATGATCCTTACATATCAATGGTACTCACCAATCATATACCAACACACCCCACCTAAGGGCACACCAACATAAAATATTTAAAATAATAATAAAATGACTAAATAATTAAAATGGGTGTTACAACTCTCCCCCACTTTAATTATTTTCGTCCTCGAAAATTACCTGATGGAAACCAATCCGGATACGCTTCCCGCATCCTTCATTCCAATTTCCAGGTCACACTGCCTTCTACAGCACCTCTCCAAGCCACTTTCACCAAAGATGTCTCCTCCCCTCGGAGTTGACTTTCGTTCGTCAAAACGAACCAGCAATGCTTCAACACTCAAATTATTTTTCACTAGTACATCATCCACCTGATTCAATGTACTTTCTCCACCAGACACATGGAACACGTCATGCCAATTCACGACGGCAACGGAAAAACAGTCTAACATGTTACTCCTCCCATGCCTCCGCTGCGCCACTCTGATACAAACCACAGAACACGGTGCGAACTTCTAAGACTTTGAAGTTCGACCAACATCAGTCACTGGCGTGACCCTCAAAACACATTTTTTTTGGATCCTCTTGATCTTCTCAGCCATCTCAAACATAATTTTCAGGTCTGAGCACAACACTCTCACTCGACCCATTCCAACACAGTAGATTCCTATACTCCCTACCTCACCAAGCCACATATAGTGTCATTCCGACACTAGGATGGTAACCGTTATTATAGGTAACTCAATCAACGGTAATTAATCATCCCACGCTCCACCTTGATCCGACACCCAAGCTCTCACCAATTCTCTACAGACTCAATAGTCCTCTCTGACTGACCATCAGTTTGCGGATGGTAGGTCGAACTCAGCTTCAACTTAGTACCCGAAGCTTCCTGTAAGCCCCTCCAAAATCTCAATATAAACCTCAAATTTCCATCTGACACAATATTCGTCAGTATCTCATCCAACTTCACCACTTCCTCAATATGCATCTCGTATATCCTCAACACGGAATAGTTAATCCACTCCTAACAATTCAAATTAAAATTATGTCTTTACAAATTCTTTGGAAATCTCAACACCAATTTCGTGAAAATACTACCTGATTTCCACTCTGGAATATTTAACGACTGCATCAGACTCAACAGTCTCTGATGTTCACTCTTCGAATTCCTACAATTCTAACCAGCATATTCCACCTCAACTACTCCTTCCGAAGTCTCAATTATTTCCTATGCCTCATATTCGTCTGATTCAAATTAAACAAACACCTTAAACTCTTAAGATCACCAAACATCTTCGATCTCAGTCTGAACTTTCGAAGCCTCCGATTCTGGTACAACAACAATAGTAACCAACTCTAAATCACTGGTCGGATGATTTCTCTTATATACTCCAAGTTGCCTTTTGCATAATTGAAACTCGCTGAAGTTGTCTTTAGTAAATCCCCTAATTATATCAACAAGCATCACAAACACCACAATTAGTTCTATCGGATTCGGCAGAACTTTCCTTACAGAAGTATATCACCGCTCTTTTTCCAACACTGATAACTCCAGTTCCTTATGCTCAACATAATCCTCTATACTCTTCGAATACCTCAAAATATCATTTATTAACACAACCATCGCCTTATATAAATAATTAGAGAAGATCCCATGCCAAATGGACAAACAAGTTGTGAGTTATGGCGGGAACACGTACCGTACCGCCCGTCCTTACCACAACATTCAAACACACTTCATCAATAAATAGCTTAAATCTATGTCAATACTTCACCATCTCATAGATAATTTGAATAGCTTTCCAACGCTTCGAACCGCGCGTCATTCCGAGTTACGGTTCTCCCGTTACGGAAAAAACACCAGAATAACATTTTCTGCCCAGGACCCCTTCGCCAGGCGAACACCGCAGCGAATATGGACGTTCGCCAGTATGCTCGCCAGGCGAACATGACAGTCCCAAAATCCTCTTTTCGACCGTTACCCAACTTCCGAGTGTCCGATTTCGATTCCGTAAAAAGCTGCGATCTCAGAATTAACGTACAACAACAATTTTATACTTAGGAAGCCATCCAACACATTTTAAATCTATGAATAATTTAAAACTCAATTACTTCCAATCTCAACAGCAGATCTTTGAGCCTCCTAATACGATAGAACTTTTGACCTTCGTCCCATCCACCACAAGAACTCTACTCGAGATCACATGACCAAGGGACTCACATCCCTCGATCAATTGTTCCATCAAATCATTAACTCTTGGAAGCGAACACCTATCCTTGATAGTCACCCTGTTCACTTATCTATAAGTTCACCCAAAGCTTCACAAAACCTTCTATCTGTCTAACCAACAAAATTGGTGCACATTACGGTAGCACACTCAAACAAAAGAACCTCTCTCCTAGAAGGTCTTCAAGTTGACTCTTCAACTTCTCCAATCCCAACGAAAACACACCATATGGAGTCACTAATATCGGACTCGTTCCAACAACAAAGTCAACGTGTGAGCTTTACTTCACACTCCGATAGTAAATCACCTACCTCATCTGGAAACCTCCGGCAATCGCAAATAATTGACAAATCCCAATTTTTCTCACTTTCCTTCTCATTCCAAGTTTCAGTCAAAATAGACACTTCAACACCATCTTACACCAAATTCCTCAAAATAATCCCTTAAGCACTTAGCTTAACTCAAGACTATTCACTGCTCACGCCACCCAAGCTTGTAAGATACGTCTATCCCATCCAACACAATCCCGTCCACTATTAAC
Source organism: Lathyrus sativus (assembly GCA_963859935.3). Lineage (NCBI taxonomy): Eukaryota > Viridiplantae > Streptophyta > Magnoliopsida > Fabales > Fabaceae > Lathyrus > Lathyrus sativus. The sequence continues at coordinate 512,602,393 of OZ012735.1, forward strand.
AAGAGATTAAGGGTGATCAGTTCCTCAATTTGTTAATAGACAGCCGAAATCATGATGGGGTACAAACCATCTTTACCAAACTATGATATCACTCCTCAACACACTAAGCCACCACACTGTAGCTTTTCGGAGAAATACAACTTCTCCCCCACTGGAATCATTCCACTTCTACCAATGAAGTTAACCAACAACATGTATCGACGGTGTTTTTACACACATGTCGCATACCAGGAAACAATAACACTAGACAACATTGGCCGGACGGACCGACCTGCTCTGATACCAATTATAACACCCCACTTCCCAAATTAAACAAAATATAAACATTATAAATAAACATCAGAGTTTTCACCAAAATAGTGGGATATCACATCACCAAATTTTTATAAAAATACTTTATTAATTATTCTCAAAAATAATACAGCGGAAAACATTATTCCAACATTCTCGGCCATCCGCCAAATTTCGTAAAATCTTTATTATTATAATTCACAAAAAAAGTGATACGTCACAAGATTACAACAAGTTTGACATAAAACAATTAAAACACCCATATCCCGTGTTACGTATCAGAGCATCCTAGACTCGACTGACACACCACCACCCAAGCTATCTAAGTACCTGGATTATCTGTACTTCCGGAGAAGCACAGACACAACAACAACCAAGGGGTGAGAAAACATGATCAAAAATAGATTGGTAATGTAATACATGTAAACAAGGTAGTAAAACACACCAACACATCAATATTCACCCCAAAAACTCCATATAACGAACCTACTGTTCGAATTACAACATAACATATTATAATGCAAATATGCAACTCAACACCATGCATGCGGTACCGACTCATTGGTTCATTCAATCGAACCTGAATAGATCACTTACGCTCCTCCTGAGACATGATCTATCCCCCACCATTCTCCACAAAGGAGTACGGATGAATCACTTACGCTCCTCCTGAGACATGATTCATCCCACCAAAACACCATGGTATGCACACACCAATGCATAACTATCATATTTAGGCACACTAAGTGCACACGATCCTCCTGATCATATCATCATACATCAATGCATATATGTGTAGATATATTACACCAACACCATATAAATCAATCAGATAGTAAATAAATTCATACTATAACACCATATATAACCACATCCCAACACCCGGGAACACACGATCCTACTGATCACTACATACATATACGTTAACTAATTGTTCACCAACAATATCAAGGAAAACGAGTACCATCACCAAGTAAACAAGTTCATACTTTATCACCAAGATATAAACACGTCCCACCACTCGGGAATACACGATCCTACTGATCACTACACCATGCTCCGCATGATTCATACACCAACTAATTATCCATTTAAATAATTAGTAACGGAAATCACATACTATCACCGAGTACTCACCCTATAACACTCAATCATCTCCCCTATAATCAACAAAGTCCAAGGGCACTACACTCTTAGCGCACACAGCATAACAGCATAGAAAAACCACATTCTGCTACGCTCGCTACACCCTCGCTAGGCGAGCTCCCAGCGAATGCTCGCTACCTGTTCGCTTAGCGAACCTCCTCGCGAATGACAGCAGTGGCTACTGTAATGATTCTCTATCCAACTCGCCACAGCGAATACCCAGCGAATACTCGCTACCTGTTCGCTTAGCGAACCTCCTCGCGAAGGCAAACAGAACCTACTGGACTCACTCGCTACCTCACTCGCTAGGCGAGCACCTAGCGAACGCTCGCTGCCTTCTCGCTAAACGAAGTGCTAGCGAGTTGCCTGCGACTTCTCAAGTTCTCACAGTTCAGAATTCTCACTCTTCTACGATTCAAGCCTATTCTATAACATCCACTTCCTATACTATCCGTATTACGACCAATGCATATTAGGCTTATCAATCTTCCTATAATTCTACTCCAGATCAACATTACGGCATACTACCGGCACTTTAGAGTTACTCTGAACCTTACTCAAACCAAACCAACACCAACAGTCAATCAACAATGGCAACATCAAACATCCGTACATCATCATATACATATTATTCCAAAGTCATCACTTAAACAATCTATCGACGCATCAAAAAGGTCACACAGAACTTCCCTAAAACCGTAAACCCAACCTATACGCCAAATTAACCAAAAACAACAATTCACCAACAATCAACATATTTCAATCCATCAACATCAACATAACTCAACAATTAATAGCATGTCAATATAAAACTTCATCAACGATACATTCCTACGGGGTTAAGGAATCCCCACTACCCTATACATGTATATACTATTCCCAATCAAGTTTCTCCCCCTTACATTGTTAATCGGTTGATCGATGAAATTCTTCCTGGATTTGGTCTCTTGGCCTCCTCTTTTCTTTCCGTTCTTCGTTCCTTTTTCCTTCGTTCTTCTCACTTTTCTCGTTCTTTCCTCTTCTCTCTTTCTATCGCTCTTTCTCTCTTCCCTCTTTCTATCGTGTTATTTTCTCTAATACTTCCCCCACCCCTTCATATTCTATTTTCCTTTTTATTTCATATCCCAATAATAATAATAACTAATAAAAATAACATAATAATAATAATAATAATAATAATAATATTATTATTATTATTATTATTATTATTATTATTATTATTATTATTATTATTATTATTATTATCATCACACCAATTTCCCACGATCTATGGTAATCCCTTTTCTCTCTATTCCAACTTTTCTAATATCTCCTTGCTACCCCTTCATATTTCCTTCCTCATGGTTTCTATCATGACTTTTCATATTTCTATTCTAACTTCCCAATAACCCTTCCACCTCTTATTTTACTTATTCCAACCACTAATATTCCCAATAATAATTCTAATATAATAATTATAATAATCATTATAATATTAATAATAATATAATATAATACTATTATAATATTATAGTAATATTCAACATCATAATAATAATAGTAATACACCCAACAATAATTATAATTATAATAATAATAATATTATCACACCTATAATAATAATAATATTAATAAGAATAATATAATAATAATAATAAATATAATAAATATAATAATAATAGTAATACCCCCACCAATATTACTATTATTCATTATATTATCATATTCACACCAAAGCACCACCAATATTACCATTAGTTATTATATTATTATATCTACACCAATTCACCACCAATAATTCTCCCATATCAGGGACACCCACCAATAATAATATTCATACTAATGATAATAATAATAATAATAATAATAATAATAATAATAATAATACCACCAATATTACTATTATCTATTATATTATTATCTCCACACCACCAATGATCCTTACATATCAATGGTACTCACCAATCATATACCAACACACCCCACCTAAGGGCACACCAACATAAAATATTTAAAATAATAATAAAATGACTAAATAATTAAAATGGGTGTTACAAGTACCCCTCACGTCCGTCATACTCGATGGGATCCATGCTTGTTGTCTAGTCTATGGGTGAAAACAAACTATCTACGGCTACTGCTAAATGGAGAAAGAACTGACTCGATAGGATATCGCCGCCCTATGCCTATGTATTCCCTCGTGAAATGGGAAAGTCAGAGTCAACGTGGTTCGGGAAACTACAGAGGGGATTGCTCGCCAAGACATCACTGTCTTGTGCCTACGCATTCTCATCTAGCATGAGAAATCAGAGCAAAACTTAGTTCGGGCTAACTACGGGTAAACGGGGTGTTCTCGATCGCACGGGGAGCAAGAGAAAAGGTAGACGATACTAGCGTACGCATTCTACCAGTTAGATGTATTGTTGCTCGACCATTGGAGACTTAAGAGTTACCTGTTTGCGGTAGAACGGGCTTAGTATGTCATTGGTTAAAAGGTACAAGGAACCTACAGGAAAGAGGAAAAAATGCTCGCTAGGATTATCGCAATCCTATGCCTACGTACTCTCAACAGATATGAGAGATCAGAGTAGTCGTAGTTCGGCTAAATACAGAAAACGGTCTTGATTGCACAGGGGCAAGAAAAGGGATCTCAACCGCCAGGATGCGAGAGAAAAGAGTCTCAATCGCCAGGATGCGAGAGAAAAGGTTTGGATCGGGACGCACACGCTAAGTCCTAAGATGTAGGAGCGAATGCGTTGCATATCGTCCGAAGGACATACACTAAACACTCTAGATGAATGAGAAGAGGCTTCCCACTAATAATTTCCCGCGTATCTATCGCTAAACAGCTCACAACACTCGACGGTTGAAAGAGAGATTAAATTAAAACAAAGTTACCGAACGGAGTGGTTCCGTTAACCCTTGACATTGCGTGCAAGCTCCATTCTATACTTCTCATTTTTTATCCTTGATGACGATGAACCGAATTGGGACCAATGTGACGTTAAACCGTCATAGCTCGACTTATAAGGGAAGTCAAACTATAGGAGGTCACGTATTGGTTTCCGTGCTATGGACAAGATAGAGAAACGATATTGAGGATCGTTCTCCAATTGAATCTTGTCGCACGGACCAAAACAATGGGATCTCGTCTTGCGGATACAATGTAACGCCCCGATTCTGAATTCCCATTAATTGTTGAGTCTTTTAATTTATTTAATTGATGTTTGTTTTAAATTGAGAAATTATATATTGCTATGTGGTGTTTTGCTTATTTTATCTATTTTACCGATTCGGAGAGTTTTCGGGGAATTAGAGTAAAAAGAGCATTTTAGACATTTAGCAATTTAGTGTGAGAATTGTTTGGTAAGTGTTGGAAAGAATTTGAGAGGAAAGAAATAGAGATAGAAATAGAATAAGAGAGGAAAGAAAGAAAGATAGTAACATAAGAAGAAAACAAGAGAAAGAAAAGAGGAGAAGAGAAAAAGAAGAAAAAGTGGAGAGGAAAACCTAGAATCATCAAGAGATCATCACCAAAGCTTGCAATCGATCGGTAAGGGTGTGAAACTCCATCATCTCTTTAATGTATATGATTGTATGTGTATGTGTGTGGATTTTGTAGAGTTTCTACTCTTTTTTCACTTAGGTTAGAAGTTGGTTTTGTGAGTAGAATGAGGTTTTAATCGGTTAGAACTCGGATTAGACGATGTAGTTTAGTCGGGTGATGGTTGGGCTGTGCCACTGAGACTGGTTTGGATTAAATCGGTCGATTTTGTGGAGTTTGGGCTTTTGAGACAGCCATGGAAGTTCTGTCTTCGCAAGTTCTCCAGGCGAATGGCAGCGAAGCTTCGCCAGGCAAAGCCCACCGAGCTGTAGCGAAGCAAGTCAGAAGCTAACACCTTGTATTCGCTGGCAAGTTCGCCAGGCGAGGTTAGTTGGCGAAGGTTCGCCAGGCGAGTGTGTAGCGAGCCTCAGCGAGTAATTCCAGAATTACTCCCAGTGGACTTCGCTGGGAAGTTCGCCAGGCGAAGGTCAGCGAGCATTCGCTGCGTGGCTTCGCCAGGCGAAGGTTGGCGAACCTGACAGTGTTATTTGTTTTGTTGTTTTGTTCATAGCATGATGTTTGGTCGATTCAATTATGATTAATGCCTATATGAATGATTGATGTGTGAACTGTATTGACATGTCGTGTTGTGGGTGGCCGAAAGGCGTGAATCCTAGATTGAAGAGCCAATGGTGAATCTTAATCGTTTGATAATCTTGTGTATTTGCTTGAATTGAATAGAAACGCATTGATAGGCTGATATGTGTGTAAACTATGTGTGAAATGGTGCATAATGTGAATGCATGATAGATATGTGCGATGTATGTGATAAATGCAATGAGTATGTTTGTGAACATAGTATGCATTCTGTGTTGAATGATCCCTCGGAGGATTTGCATTGTGAAGCATCTTAATATGCATTTGTGTGTTGATTGATCCCTCGGAGGATTTGCAGAACCTCGTATGATACGATGGTTATATTAGATTCCTTGGAGAATCGGTTGCATTGTGTGATTCCTTGGAGAATCGGTTGCATTGTGTGATTCCTCGGAGAATCGGTCATAACATGTAATCCCGTGGAGGATTGGCTAGAGTATTTGATTCCGTGGAGAATCTGCTGAGTACTTGATTCCGTGGAGAATCTGCTGAATATTCGATTCCGTGGAGAATCTGATGAATATTTGATTCCGTGGAGAATCTGCTGAGTACTTGATCCCGTGGAGGATCTGCTGAATACTCGATTCCTTAGAGAATCTGTTGAAATGAGTCGGTGCCGCATTTGCATCTGCATAGAGTCGTGTGTCGGTCTCTATGAGTTGCATGAGTCATTCGTGTATGATGCATTAGTTGAATGAATATAACTGTGTATGTTATATATGATTGTTTGGAGGAACATATAGTGAATGTTTATGAGCAAGTTTAGAAGCATGATTAATTGTATATGCTTAATGTGGTGAGAACATAATTTGAGTATAACTCGTATGATTATGAGTATATGTATATATACAATTTTATGCATTAACTGTTATGATATTGTTTCTCACCCTTCTGCTGTTTTATAATGCTCTATGAGGCATTGCAGAGTAGGAAGCTGGAGGTTCTTTTTGTGAAGCGATGTCTTCATTCTTTTTGGTCAATGGCTCTGATATGTAACATCTAGGTAGTTGGGGAGCTTTAGGCTCTTTTGAAGCTATTTTGGTTTGATTCTTTTGTGATACATATGTGTGTGTATCTGCTGTGGATATGTTGTAAAGCATGAATTAACTGATGGTTGTATATACGTTTATGAATGTGATTGATTCAATATTTGGATGTTTCCGCTTTTATTCTAAATATTGAGATGTGGGTTACCCATTGTTGCATATCTATTTTGAGCAGGTATCGTATGTGTTTAATTTCATGATAATGTGATGCGCCTCTTATATACCATGTTTTAATTAAACTCTGATGAAATAAATTTTCTAAGTGCCTAATTGATTTATTTGATTAATTTGGGGGTATAGAAAGGGGGTGTTACATTAAGTGGTATCAGAGCCAGTGTTGATTCAGTCGCGTCTGTCTTGTTGTTGTGTTGGTTGAACGGTTGTTTAACCTTGTTGTTATTTTTGGGAATCCTCAGAATATGGCAGGTCGTAATGACAATGCTATGGCAGCGGCGTTAGAGGCTATGGCCAGAGCTGTGCAGGGTGCACCTAACGTGAATGTGAATGATGAGTTCAGGAAGAACCAACCACCGGTGTTCAAAGGGAGATTTGATCCGGATGGTGCTCAGATATGGTTAAAGGAAATTGAGAGGATCTTTAGGGTGATGGATTGTGCTGAAGGGAACAAGGTGAGACTAGGGACTCACATGCTGAGAGAAGAGGCTGATGACTAGTGGGTCAGCATGAGGCAAGTTCTTGAGGTCGACAATGAGGAGATTACGTGGGATTTATTTCGTACTGAGTTTCTAAGGAAGTATTATCCCGAAAGTGTTAAAGGGAAGAGAGAAATGGAATTTCTGGAGTTGAAACAGGGTAATATGTCGGTGGTGGACTACACCGCTAAGTTTACTGAGTTAGTGAAGTTTCACCCTCACTATGATGCGGTTACGGCGGAATTTTCCAAATGTATCAAGTATGAGAATGGCTTGCGTCCTGAGATAAAGCAAGCGGTGGGTTATCAAAGAATACGAAGATTTTCGGATTTGACCGAGTGCTGTAGAATTTATGAAGAAGACAGTAGAGCTTGTTCTACTCATTATAAGGGTTTGAGCGAGAGGAGAGGGAAGCAGCAAGTGCGAAGCGGACCTTATGTGATGCCTGCTGATAAGGGCAAACATAGGGGAAACTTTGATAGGAGACCCGGAGGAGGTTCCGGTGCGATCAAATGTTTTAAGTGTGGCGTGATGGGCCACAAGTCTTATGATTGTGGAAAGTTCAAGGCGAAGTGTTCCAACTGTGGGCTCCTTGGGCATGATGCAGCAGAGTGTAGAAAGAATGCTGTGAAGTGTTTTAATTGTGGCGAGGTGGGTCACATTAGCCCGAATTGTACCAAACCGAAGCAAGCTCCGGCGGGCGGAAAAGTTTTCGCATTAGCAGGTTCAGACGCTACTAATGCGGCGGATCGTTTGATTAAAGGTACATGCTTTATTAATGATATGCCTTTAGTTGCTATTATTGATACTGGAGAGACTCACTCGTTCATTTCTCTTGCGTGTGCTAAGCGGTTGGATTTGTGTATGGTTTCTTTGAGTAGTGCTAAGGGGGTGTTACATACAAGACTTCATCGATCACCAAAAGTAAAAATAAAATCGAAAGATGAAGAGAAATGAGGAGAGAAAGAAGCGGTCTCGGATCCAACATTATTCATCAATAATTTGACTAATAACGGTTTACGGAGGTCTCATCATCGACAAAAACAGATGAAAATGGGACAAAATGCCCAATAACAAAAGAGAAATGGAATTACCTCTAAAAAGAAAATGAATATTCTAAACTCTAAAACTTCTAAAAGAAAATAATATATATTTACATATTCTAAAAGAAATAAAATATAAAACTAAAATTTAGAAAATATGATATGCTATAAAATTAATAAGAAAAAATATAGAAAATTTAATACGAAAAATATATATAAATTATATATTACATAAATAAAATAATATATTTACAAACTCTTTTGAAAAAAAAAACTAAAATATTTTAAAATAAAAAGAAACATAGGGTATGAAATTAAATGGGGGGTATAGATCAAAATGGGACGGGCCGTGCAGTTCTCAAATTACCACGGTGGGCTCAGATCAAAAGTAAAATATAAAAAAAAATTCAGCCAAAAGATCTTCTCCTTCACACGTTCACCATCGTTTCTCTCTGTCTCAACTCAATATCACTCCCTCATGAATCAACCTCAAAAGAAAACTCTCTCCAAATTTTTGATAAATCCCTCTCTGTTTCCACTTCTGTTTGATCTTCACTGCTAAATCTCTGTTCAAACTCAAACCTTGTTCTCTTTTTTACTTCTGAGAATCCAAAATCCAAATCCAAGTCAGAGTTTGAATTCGAGCGAGAACGCTTGTGGATGATGGATTGGGGGTTTAAATGGGTTTAGAAGTTCGTATGGGTTTTGTTCTGGTGGAAGAACAGGAGTGGTGCGGATGAAAATAGAGTGAGTTTGAAGAGTTGATGAAGTTGTTTTAAAATGGGTTTTGCAGAAATGGGTTGGAGCTTCAACAGTGGTGGTCGGGTGACGAGTTTCATATGGGTTTCAGTTTCGTATGGGTCTGGGTAAGATTTGGTTCTTTTCACTCTTCATCTTGCTTTTTTGATTCTAAAACCGATTTGGGTGGTGTTTGAGGTTCTCTGAGAGGTCATTTGTGGCTTTGTTGTTGAGGTTCGAAGAAGAAGATATATTTATGGCTTTGATTGGAGATGGGTTTGGTTGAGGTAGAAATGAAAAGGATTCGGAGCTCAGGTTGTTGTTCATTAATGGTGGGATGTGGTGTTGAATTCGAAATAGATGTGAAGATGGAGGTTATAGTTTGCATCTGGGTTTGTTGGTGTTGAATCAATGGCGGGTCGGAAAAATATGGGTAAGGCTTTGTGAGAGTTTCGAAAGGTGAGATTTGAAGGTTCGCTTGGTTGCTTCCATGGAGTTTCAGATTGAGCTGTGTTTGAGTTGAAGTTCGAGAGAAGAGAAAACTAATGGAGATTATGTGATTAGGGATGAAGTGAGGTGAGCTTCAAATCTGGGTTGAGGTTGTTGGAAGAACGAAAAATGGAAGGAGAAAGAATGTTTAATGGAGGGTTTGCAAGATGAAGGTGATGAAGAAGATAAACAGTAGGAACTGTCAGTTGGCTTAGGGTTGTGTGGCTAGGGTTAGGGTTCTTCAGCTGAGAAGAAGGTGAATAGTAGCGGTTAGGTCTTGGCTGGAGGAAGCAGGAAGTGAACAGGAACCTTATATACAGACTTATGACACGTGTACTGTACTGTTTTTGGCTTTGATTAAATAACTGATAATGAGTAAATTCCATTGATTAAATTTTGTGCTAATTATAACTCTAATGATTAAATACTAACTATTAATTATAACTATATTCTAATCCTAATTAAATTCTAACTAATCAATAATATTCTAAACTACACTTAATTAATTCTAAATAATCTAAACACTAAAAAAAAGTCTATTAAATAATTTAATTAAAAAATCCTAATAAAACTATATCTTAACTAATTGAAATTCTAATAAAGTTCTAATAAAAAATATAAAAATTCTAAATCCTATTTAAACCTAAAAAGACTCTAACAAATCTAATTTCTATTAAAACTAATTAAACTAGCAAAAGAAAATCTAAATTTAAATTCTATGCTAAAAATTACACTATTTCTAAAAAATATCTAAAACTATTAAAATTAATAATAAAGTCTAAATCCTAATTTAATAAACCTATACAAGAAAATAAAGCAAAAAATAGTAAATAAAATGCAAAAAGCCATGGAAAAAACGGGCGAGCACCGAAATGTCACAGAAAATACCAGCACGGACTGGACCAACGGAAAGAGCAACCTCTGCTCGATTCCGAAATAAATCTCCTTATTCGAACTGGTTTGAATCGCCTGAAATGCGAGAAAAGGGGTTGTAATCCCGATAATCCACTCCAATTGACAAAATGCACAGTATGCGATAAATGATATGCAGATGCAGATGAAACGAAACATAAGACAAATTACTAGAAAAGGTTGGTCAAATTTTGGGGTGCAACACATGGCTTGTCACAGGCACTTTTAACTCAAGGGTTTACCAAAAACAGGTTCACGCAAGAAACTTGTCTCTTACCTTGATTGGGAGAATGAAATGGAAAATAGAGGATTGTAAATAGAGTGTTGCTTCTAGTCCCATGAATAAGGAGCATTCATACCTATTTGAAGTCTGTAAAGGAATTCATAAAACATCAATTACCAAGACTTTTAGAACATGAATAACAACAAAATTTTCAAAGTAAGACCAATAAATGATGCAAGCCAAAAACCAAAATAAGAAGGTCAAAGCAATGTATATGTGTTTGAACAAGTTCAAATTACCACACTGAACATGGTTTTACAGCAGTAAAAGTAATATAGTTAAAATCATAGTATAGCTACGTAGTGAAATTTTCACCTTCTAGAAAGAAGTCCAGCTCATACGAAAAACAATATTCCCACCTATCACCATCACTCTGGTCCCCACAAAATCAAGGCAAATTCTCCCAATAACGGATTGAAAATCCTCAAGTTTGTTTTCTCACACGAGTTAGAGGATATTCCTCTAAAATCTTCTTGATCTCACACGTACCAAACTTCCCCAAACTCCCCTATAAATATGGCCTCAATCATTGGCAAAAAGGAGGCTGAAAAACCCCATCGTTACTCTGCTCAAATTATTCCCTATACCATCACACAAAGCTCGTGACCTAAGATTCTCCGAGTCTCATACCGAGGCTCATCTGAATCGAGCTAGTAACCCTAAATAGCAAATCCTAGTAGGGGAAAACTCTAAAAAGAACAAAGGATAAGCAACTCATGTTACCTGAATTATTTGCGCATTGCAGGAGTTAGAAAGCGGTCGTTATAAATCTCGTCGCTCCATCAAGGTAACCATTCTCCTCATTTCACCAATGTCTTAATATTGTTGTGAAAATATTTCTGGCTTGATGATTGTTTTTGCAAATGTCGTAGAATCGTGAGGCTAGGGTTACAATTTCTTTACTTCATGAAGTTATGCTGTTGTGTTCCATTTTTATGCTAAATCGCGAACGTTATTGTTCCAATGAGGATCATTCTCTTCATTTCACTTGGGCTCCTCTATGTTTGATAATTGAGATACGGATTGAGGGGTTTTAAATGAGTTGGTAAAGGGTTCATCGCAGGGAGTAACTTGATTTCTTTTTCATAGGATTAAAAATAAGGTTTGGAAGAAGGGTTTAGGTGTCGGAGAACTTAGGTTTTAGGAAGCAGAGTGTTTAAGAAGAAGGTAGAGGGGGAAGATGATAGGGAAGAGTGAGTGAAGTCAAGGGATGTTGAAATAAAAAGGTGTTGTAAACTAGAAAGAATGGGGTCAGACATTTGTTGTTTCATTTCTTTTTCATATTTTAATAACAATGAATTGAGTTTTAAATGAGTTGTTTTTTCCGAACGTATGCGTGTGTGTCCTGCTTTTATGATTCATTCTTTTTTCACTTGCCACGCGTATCTTGGAAAGGAGTCTAGCTGAATCTCCTTTATTTCCCCTTTCCCCAATTCGGTGGTTGATATTGCAGTATTGGTTTGGCTTTTCATATTACAACTAGTGAATTGTTCAACTTACATTTATGGTTTAGGGATTGTGGGCCACTTGGGCCAAGTCTTATGGATCTAAAACTTACTGACTTTTCCTTTATACCCGTCGCAACTGCGAAAAACACCCGGCGGAAAACAAAAGAGTCTCCACCTTTCGTTATTTATCCCAAAGAGAGGGAAAGGAAACAATCAGAAACACCTAACGAAAAAGGGAAAAGACGAGGTCATCGCAACCAAGTCCTGGATTCGGGAGTCGGTTACGCAAGGGGAAGGTATTAGCACCCCTCACGTCCTTCGTACTCGACGGGATCCACGCTTGTTATCTATCTAAGGGTGTGTTTAATCTATCTAGCTACAGGATCACAGGACAAAAAGAAAAGAACAGAGACTCGGCAGAGCATCGCCGCTCTGTGCCTACGTATTCCCTCGTGCAATGGGAAAGTCAGAGTCAACGTAGTTCGGCTAACTACGGGTGAAGGGGGGAAGGTTGCTCGCCAAGACATCATCATCTTGTGCCTACGTTCCTCGTCTGGTACGAGAAATCAGAGCAAACATAGTTCGGGTTGACACGAAACCACAGGTTGATTAAGTGTTTTAACCGAGTAGGGTTAAACCTCCATTCTAACAGTTAGGGACAATGCCTGTTTGCGGTAGAACCAAAGCTTAACAACACTCTTTTTATGAAAAAGGTTTTCCCAATTAATCCTGAAGGAAAAAGGTTTGATGTTTGTTTTGTGTTTTTTAGTGAAGTGAATTAATTCGGTTTGTGATTCACGTTGCACTAAAGACTATGACATAGGGGAGAATGCATCACGTATCGCCCCCAAACGGGACGTACACTAAACACTCTAGACAAGTGAGAGGATACCCCTCACTCATCATTCCCCATGTAGTTTAAGGCTCGTAGCGCACAACGTTCATCGCATTTATTAGATGAGTTAGAATTATTTTGAGATGAGAAAGAGAGAGACGCACGGAAGGTATAAGGGAAACTCGGCCCTAACGTTGTCATGCAAAGTGGTCCTAAGGTTAGGATTAAAAAGGGGGAATATCTACCCTAATGTTAGCATGCTTGGATTGAACACCTAATGTCTCTCCTACTCCCATCCTAAACTGAGGGACTAGGAACCCTGTGGGGATCATGGCAAAAAGCACAACAAAGCACCAAATAAATTCAATCACAAGTAAGAGATGCAAACATGGAATGCAACACACAAGCAAAGAGAGGAAAAAGTGTGGGGTAAATACCACCACAAGCACATCTCGACCTTTATTAATGCTGGAAATAAAGATGAAAAACACAAGAGGAAATGCAAATGCAAAGGCATCATCACTATGAACAATAACACACAAGTGTGCATCCAAGTGGAAAACAAACACGAGTCGATGAAGTCTCGATTAAACAACCAAAACAGCAAAAAAAATGTCCAGAACATTTCACTTCTAATGCATCATATTGAACTACGATGATTCGATGCGAAACGGTACTCAAACATGCAAGAAAATCAGCAAAACAGACCCACTGGCAAAGCGTTAATCGGCTAACCATATGCGTTAACCGATTAACCACTTAAAAAAAGCTGAAAATATGGAAATTTACACGTGTTAATCGGTTAACCATATGTGTTAACCGATTAACACTTTGAAAATTTTGAAAATTTTGAATATTTGAAATGGTAATCAGTTAACCATGTGCGTTAACCGATTAACATTGTGCCATTTTCAGCAAATAAGCACTTATCCGATCAACCGGATGATCGCATAATCACTTAATCACGAAATTAAACCAGCAAATCATGATTCAAATAGCATGTAAACAGATTAACACAATAAAATCATGGATCAAACGGATCAAATTAACCACAAGCTAATCAAAGATGAAAATCCACATGATTATGCAAATAAGCTAAAAAACAGATTCAGATCCAACCTTCAGAGCGGAGATTTGCTCTGGTTAATGTTGATTCAATTGTAATTGAATAGATCCAATGCTAGAAGTCTGGAATACTTCAAGATCCACACCAATTCTTGTAGTAGCAATAAAGATCCTTCAAGATTAAACCAAATTAAGCCAAATAATCACTTCCAAAATCAATTCAAAGTTCAGATCCAATTTTGCACAAAAATTGGATGAAGAAATTGATTCAATGGAGAGAATGGATGGAGGTTTAGCTCTTAGAAATCAAGGATTCCAATGAAGAATCAATGATCTCAATGAGAAGAGCTTTGGTGAAGGTTTTGGAGATTAGAAAATTGAGGGAATCGAGAGAGAATGAGATGAATTCTGAAAATCAGAGTGAAAAATGAAGATTAGATGTGTGTGGTTTGGAGTGGATCACTTAAATATCACTTAGGCTTGGATCCAAATGAAAGGTTTAGAAAATTTGGTTTGGAATGAGGAATGGGAATTTGGAGGGAAAATGAAATTAACCAAATTTCAAATAGGTTCTTGATCCTTCCCAAAGTGAAAATCACACTTGCACATGACCAAAATTGGACCCCAAAGTGGTTTGCATTGAAAATTCACGTGCAGAGGCAAAATCTGCACTGGTTAATCGATTAACCATATAGGTTAATCGGTTAACACCTTCAAAAATTCCCAATTTGCCCTAATTTTGCCTTGGTTAATCGATTAACCAAATAGGTTAATCGATTAACCAAATAGGTTAATCGATTAACACCTCTAAAATCTGAATTTTGGCGCCTTTTGGAGGGAAATCTGCCCGTTTGTCCGTTTCCAACTGTTGAGCTCTATTCAACTCCTGAAACTTGCTTTTGAGTATCATAACCATGAAAATGCTTGTGATAGCCTGAATGTTGCTTTCTGAGCTGAAAATATCCTGCAAAATAAAATAAAATCGGTCACCCAACCGTTGGGCAAAATAAATGTCAGATCCTCTGATGCTCGCTATTCAGGTTCATGCACCGAGATGAAAACTGAGCCACGGGAAAACGTTGATCCCCTATCTCAAGAACGGGTGCTATGCAAAATGCAGAAATACGAAAATGCAAAGAAGCAAAAGCCAGACACTGGCAAAACGGAAAGGCAAGTTTTGGGGTGCTACAGCTGCCCCTATTGAAACAACTTGGACCTGAAGGGAGGAAAAACATCTGCCTTCAAACATTCAAGGTATAAGGTGATTGAATACAAAAGAACCCGGAAATTTACA
This sequence comes from Lathyrus sativus, assembly GCA_963859935.3. NCBI lineage: Eukaryota > Viridiplantae > Streptophyta > Magnoliopsida > Fabales > Fabaceae > Lathyrus > Lathyrus sativus. The sequence continues at coordinate 512,617,816 of OZ012735.1, forward strand.
CCCTACGGGAATGGAAAAAAGTGAATACCAACCAAGAGTCGGAATACGACATGCTGGGGATAACAATCCAATACAATGTTAACTTCATCCAAAAGATGTCAACCAAGAGTTGGGACACTAAACCCAGGATACCAACCAAGAGTTGGGATAATGAACACCAGATACCAACCAAGAGTTGGGATGACGTCCAAGGGATACCAACCAAGAGTTGGAACAACAAACAGATAGGGTACCAACCAAAAGTTGGGATGACAAACCTCAGATACCAACCCAGAGCTGGAATAAAGATCAACGGATACCAACCAAGAGTCGGGATAACAAACCAAGGAATACCAACCAAGAGTTGGGATAACAAACCCCGGATACCAACCAAGAGTTGGGATGAAACAACCAACAGATACCAACCAAGAGTTGGGAATGACAACTGAAGGATATTAACCAAGAGTTGGAAAAACGAACCACGGAATACCAACCCAGAGTTGGGATAACAAACCCTGGATACCAACCAAGAGTTGGGAAACAACCAAAGATACCAACCAAGAGTTGGGATAACAAACTCTGGATACCAACCAAGAGTTGGGAAACAACCAAAGATACCAACCAAGAGTTGGGATAACAAACTCTACTGGGGAACAAGCATCTACCAAAAGATAACAATCAAAGGATACCATCCAAAAGATGGGATAAAGGTTACTCTCTGGGGATAAAAACCAAACACTACCAACCAAGAGTTGGAATCACCATAACACTAACCGAAATTTAAATGGCGAGGCAACTTCGCTGGGGAGGTATACTGACCAAAAGTCGGGATCATCAACTAGGAAACAAAGGTTACCAACCAAGAGTCGGAATGACGTCAACAAGACAACCAAACCGGATATTATGACCTTACTGGGGAATCAAAGACCACCAACCAAAAGTTGGAATTACAGCAAAAGTTACCAACCAAGAGTTGGAATGACCCCCTCAAACCGACGATCACCAACCAAAAGTCAGAAAAACATCAACAAAACCTCACTAACCAAAAGTCGGAATAACAACCCTGACAAGTTGCAAATTACCAACCAAAAGTTGGGATAACACTCCACAGAAGAGACCAGGGACTACCAACCAAGAGTTGGAATCAACCAAAGCTACCAACCAAAAGTCGGAATCAAATCTGCTGGAAAAACAATACCAAAGGGATACCAACCAAAAGTTGGGATGGCTCCCACACACCGAATATTACCAACCAAAAGTTGGAAACAAACACCTGCCAAGTCCCCAATTACCAACCAAAAGTTGGGATAACAACTCTGTTGATGAACAGAGGAGGACTACCAACCAAAAGTTGGGAAACAAGGCTGCTAACCAAAAGTTAGGATCACTAGGACAGATCATCATCGACCAAAAGTTGAAACACAAGATACTAACCAAGAGTTAGGATTGCCAAGAAAAATCCTCATTGATTAAAAGTCGGAACAAGAGCTACTAACCAAAAGTTAGGATCACCGAAGACGTTAAACGAAGCTGACTCCACCACAGAAGACTACCAACCAAAAGTTGGGATGATCAGCCTGAATTACCAACCAAGAGTTGGAATAAAAGGCTATTAACCAAGAGTTAGAATAAAAGCTACTAACCAAGATTTAGAATACAAAGATTGTCAACCAAGAGTTGGAACGAAGACTCTGCGAGGGAAAACCATAGATTACCAACCAAAAGTTGGAATAATATCCAAACGCCAACAGGTCACCAACCAAACGTTGTAATGAAACAAAGATTACCAACCAAAAGTTGGAATAAGGACTTTGTGGGGAAACCAAAAGACTACCAACCAAAAGTTGGGATAACACCCCAAATTACCAACCAAATGTTGGAAAACCAAACGCAACGATTCAGACTACGTTGGGGACCAACCAAAAGTTGAAATAACACATCTGGAATAGGCCGCAAAAGAATCAAACGACTCCTATCATCAAAGGCAAACCTCTTCCAAGGCAACAAACCTGGCTTATGCTTCGGATGCATATGTTTGAAAATGGCGTAATGCTCCATACGAAATGGAAATGCTACGCATTTGGGAGGATGCTATGCAAAATGCAAATGCAGAGGCACCACTCAAGCAAAATAAATGCTAGAGAGAAGAGACCAACTCCACTGAAGATGAAATCAAACTCTATTGAGGGAAACATCCTTGATGGCCCAACGGAATAAACCATTTTGGGGAACAAAAACTCGGCTGGGGAAATGCTCTAGATGGCCGTCCCTGACAAACTTCACCCACTATAAAAAATAAAATCACCCCACTGGGGGAAACACCAACAAATCCCCTCAGTGGGGAATCCAGAACATTGCCAAGAGTTCCACTCTGCTTCGGAAAGGAACCCACTCTGTTGGGGATATACAAGTAACAATCCGCCCTACTTGGGAACATCAGAGACTTCTACTAAGAACTCCACTCTACTCTACTAGGGAAGGGATCACGCCCTGCTCAAACATTATTATGTCGAGGGAATCAACACTAAACTCTGCTCGAGGAAGAAAATCCTGAATACTGATATTACTGGAAAGACACCAGAACATCGACTCCGTTAGGGAGAGGGCGTCGAAAACGTCGCCTCCGCTGGAGAATAATACTGTATTGCAATCTACCCTGCCACCGAGGGAATATCCTTCCACCTACTTTGCTGGGAACATGCTGCAAACGAATTCACCCTATTAGCCTTTGTAGGGAGACACAACTTTCTTCTATTGGAGATATACTACACACCCCCGTTGGTGATAGTACTTCTGATTTAGTAACAAGACTCTGCGTGAAAACCCAAATCCTCTGCTGTGGGGAAACGAACAAAATGCCTACCTGCATTCCATCCGAAGTAATCACCCTTTCAAAGACTCGTTGGGCTAACTACCCCAGTGCAGTTCAACTTACTCCAGTCTGATCTCTGGGATAGTTCATCTTGAATAGAAAAGCTTGCCAAGATGGCTTACCCCAGCATCTGTACCACGAAAGGATTCATCCCTGGTTGACCAACTCTGATAAACTCTAAAGGTATGGAGAGGAACAAATCTTTTGTTTCCAATTTTGCCCTAGCTTGTGGGATCTCTGCAAAAACTTCCTCACGAGAAGACTTGAAATTTATGTACCTGATGGGTTGAACCGCCTAAACACTTTGAACTTTAAAACGGTGTTGGCTTCTGGATAAGGATAGATTTTGTGCTCTTAGGCTTGCCTGCCCCAGTCTTGCAACGACCTTGCCCCTGACTGACTAATTTATGGAGCAATACCCTTGGCTAATATTTGAGAATTTTAATGAATCTCGACCTGATTTCCCCAAATTAATTAACTTTCGGGTGGCTGACTCCCACGATATGATCATTTGATATAGCTTTCCCCGGTTCAACGAAGTGGGCATTCTGCATTCTATCCTGATCAACCTTCCATTGTGGAAACTTTTCTGATGTCAAGTGCTTACTCGCAAGTAAAACAGATTGTTCTGCACAAAAGATATATTCATGCAATGCATATGACAGTTTTGAAATCCAAGTTTGTTCACTGGAAAAATATTTGTGACATATAGTGAATGAATCACTTATCAGAATGTCAACATCAATACCAACCTAGTAAGAGGAATCCTTTTTAGGAGTCAGTTTCGACGCGATCTTTACCGAAGTATGCTTTCGAAACAACCGTGCTTCAATTAGGACTTTTGAAGGTTGTAACTTGGTCAGGTTCACGGTTCGAAAAAAAGGATATAAGGCTCAAATTTTATTTTAACCCACCCATTCTCCTTGATGTTCTCTAATCCTACATTCAGCTAATTCGACACTAGTGCTTACCTTCCAAAGGTTGAGTGATAGGAGTGATGGTTCAGGAAACCACAAGTTTTTGGTATTGACAGTCACTCGCTTTTCGTCTTTCGGTGCTTGGAGTCACACGACTTGTTTGTTCGAGGATTTTTCTTTTGTAATCCTTTTCACTTTTCTGCTTTTCCCTTAACTTTTCCTTGGACTGACTCTTTTGAGTATTTTGATTTCAAAGTCCAGCGGGATGCCCTAATTTTTGCCTAAGTCACTTGTTCTCAAGATTCGACTTAGCGGGCTTCTTCTTTTTTCTCTCTTTTTTTCTTCTTTTTTTGAACAAATCGTGTGACACCGGCTTGTCTGACTTGTTAAAGGGATTGTGGCTGTTTCACTCCTTGGTCAGTAATGGATAACCATTGTGGGTTTTTTTAGGCACGGCCTATACAGGTGTGATTGGCCCTCGAACGGGAACACTCCTTTTGCAATTTGGACGCTCTGTTAAATTAACTGACACCTACCCTACCTCGGGTTAAGATTGAGGGTTTTTCATATATTTTTTCAGAAAGAAACTCCTACTGCTAGGCTCAAAGGGGTTGACAAGGGATTACCATCCTTATATCTCCGGTGTTTAGGAATTTTAAACAATGTATGTACATCATCAACAAGTTTTATTCGAAAGCATACAATCGGAAGCTTACGCGTCTTTCAATTTCGTCATCCTCCCGGAATTTCGCTTAAACTAGCGTTAGACATCAATTAAAAACATAAGTAAACACAAATGGATTTAATCAAAACATGCATATTCATTTCATTATCATTATCAATCGAAAACAATCAAGTTTTACAAATGAGTTTGCACTTTAACAGAAAAGAAACTACAAGTGCAAAGAAATGATATGATAAAACAAAGATTGCCAGCTTTTGGGAACCGGGTTTTCAAATCTTGACTTGCTGCTGAGTCAGCCATCTTCAAACTTATTCAGATGAGAGGTCGACATGCATCCTCAACCTTCCTCTCGGAAAGGAAATGTACCTCTTGTCGATCAACTGTTGCACCCTGGCTTAAAAGGCATGGCAATCCTCAGTTGAGTGTCCTATGGATCCTCCATGATATCCGCATTAAACAATGGGATCATATCCAGGAGGGCACGACTCTCGCACCGGCTTGAGAGTCTGGGGTTCCATCAATGAGTTCTGAATCAGATGTGGTAGAAGTTGATTGTACGGTATCGGCACTAGATGAAGAGGAGTAATCCTTCTTTCCAAATTTTTACGAGGCCTATTCTGATTTTGGCGCCGATAATTTTGCTGCCGAGGAGCATGAGGTTGTTGGTGCTGATTAGGGATCTCCTTGCATTCAGGAACTTTCATCCTCAGTCTTAGCCCAAGAATCGGCAATAGCTGTGGGAACGGAGATTCAGAAGTCATAAATTGCACGGCATCCTCTTGACTTGATGCAGCTTCAAGGGAGCGAATAGGTACATCCACTTTTTGCAACGACTGGGATAGGATCACTTGGTACGCTTACGTCGCTCGACGTGAACTCAACTGCCTTTGAATCAATTAAGTCTTGAACTTTATGCTTAAAAGCTTTGCAGTTCTCGACGTTATGCCCTGGTGCCCCAGAATGGAAATCACAGTGGGCGCTTGCATCATAGCCCGGTGGTGGCACGCCAGTAAATGGAGCCAGAGTTCGAAGTTTAACCAATCGAAGTTGAAGTAAGAATTGCAGCAATTGAGCATAAGTCATTGGGACATGGTCGAAGATTCGGTCGGGCTACTTCAGCCTCTGAGCATACCTCCTAGTCTTAAGGTTGTCTTGGGGAGCAAGAGGTAGCTGCTGACGTGGCAAATATGGGATCTCAGGTTGTGCAGCAGGTCTTCGAGGCACATCACACCTTGGGAGAGGTTCCATGGACAAAAGTGGAACGAGCATCTCTACTGCATCTTTATGCACCTGATCACCCTCTTTCCTTAGCATATTCCTTATCCCTTTTGTGATCATGCTCACCTGGGTCTTCAGCTGATGAACTTCTTCCTTTAGCACCTTCTGACCCTAACACAAGGCCTGCATGTCCACCGTAAATCGCCCCATCTGGCTTCGGACCTCCCTCAATTCTGCCTGAATCTGATCCATTCCTCTTCGCTGATTCCCCCGAGTTGGATACCTGTAGAAACTGAACTCCTCAACTTCCTCAATCCTAAACTAAAGAAAACCAAGCAGAGTTAGGAACAGAAGGCCACCGAGAACACCTGCGATACAAATGAAAATGTAAGATGCAAAATGTAAATATGTCTATGTATTCACAGGGAGATCTCCCCCTTGATTCCAGTTTCAATAGACAAGAGCAGCAGAGATGTACACCATGAAGATCCTCTCATATATCAGGTAAGATTCTTCCTGAAGGTTTCAAAGATGACAGGCTCAGCCATGGAAATCAGACCAAATAAAGGTCCTAACTCAGGTATCGGGAACTTGGATACAACAAACATCTTTCTATCTACTTCCCTCTTTATAGCAAAAGTGTGGGGTAAATACCACCATAAGCACATCTCGACCTTTATTGATGCTGGAAATAAAGATGTAAAACACAAGAGGAAATGCAAATGCAAGAGCATCATCACTATGAACAACAACACACAAGTGTGCATCCAAGTGGAAAACAAACACGAGTCGATGAAGTCTCGATTAAACAACCAAAACAGCAAAAAAATGTCCAAAACATTTCACTTCTAATGCATCGTATTGAACTACGATGATTTGATGCAAAACGGTACTCAAACATGCAAGAAAATCAGCAAAACAGACCCACTGGCACAGTGTTAATCGGTTAACCATATGCGTTAACCGATTAACCACTTAAAAAAAAGCTAAAAATCTGGAAATTTGCACATGTTAATCGATTAACCATATGTGTTAACCGATTAACATTTTGAAAACTTTGAAAATTTTGAATATTTAAAATGGTTAATCGGTTAACCATATGCGTTAACTGATTAACACTGTGCCAACAGCAGAAGAATAGCAATAGAATAACATTTTCAGCAAATAAGCACTTATCCGATCTACCAGATGATCGCATAATCACTTAATCACGAAATTAAACCAGCAAATCATGATCCAAACAGCATGTAAACAGATTAACACAACCAAATCATGGATCAAACGGATCAAATTAACCACAAGCTAATCAAAGATGAAAATCCACATGATTATGCAAATAAGCTAAAAAAACAGATTCGGATCCAACCTTCGGAGTGGAGATTTGCTCCGGTTAATGTTGATTCAACTATAATTGAATAGATCCAATGCTAGAAGTCTGGAATACTTCAAGATCCACACCAATTATTGTAGTAGCAATGAAGATCCTTCAAGATTAAACTAAATTAAGCCAAATAATCACTTCCAAGTTCAGATCCAATTTTGCACGAAAATTGGATGAAGAAATTGATTCAATGGAGAGAATGGATGAAGGTTTAGCTCTTAGAAATCAAGGATTCTAATGAAGAATCAATGATCTCAATGAGAAGAGCTTTGGTGAAGGATTTGGAGATTGGAAAATTGAGAGAATTGAGAGAGAATGAGATGAATTCTGAAAATGAGAGTGAAAAATGAAGATTAGATGTGTGTGGTTTGGAGTGGATCACTTAAATATCACTTAGGATTGGATCTAAATGAAAGGTTTGGAATATGGTTTGGAAAATTTGGTTTGAAATGAGGAATGGGCATTTGGAGGGAAAATGAAATTAACCAAATTTCAAATAGGTTCTAGATCCTTCCCAAAGTGAAAATCACACTTGCACATGACCAAAATTGGACCCCAAAGTGGTTTGCATGAAAATTCACGTGCAGAGGCAAAATCTGCACTGGTTAATCGATTAACCATATAGGTTAATCGGTTAACACCTTCAAAAAATCCCAATTTGCCCTAATTTTTCCTTGGTTAATCGATTAACCATATAGGTTAACCGATTAACACCTCAAAAATCTGAATTTTGGCGCCTTTTGGAGGGAAATCTTCCTGTTTGTCCGTTTCCAACTGTTTTGAGCTCTGTTCAACTCTTAAAACTTGCTTTTGAGTATCATAACCATGAAAATGCTTGCGATAGCCTGAATACTGCTTTCTGAGCTGAAAATATCCTGCAAAATAAAATAAAAATCGGTCGCCCGACCGTTGGGCAAAATAAATGCCAGAGCCTCTGATGCTCGTTGTTCAGGTTCATGCACCGAGATGAAAACTGAGCCACGGGAAAACCTTGATCTCCTATTTCAAGAACGGATGCTATGCAAAATGCAAAAATGCAAAAATGCAAAGAAACAAAAACCAAACGCTACCAAAATGGAAAGGCAAATTTTGGGGTGCTACAATACCCATCGCATAACAGACTTTAAAAAGTATTTGAATTTTCTTTTTCATGTGGCCTAGTCATATTTTAGTCTTATTAAAAATGATTGAGTTGGGATTAAATAATGAAATAAGGAAAATAAATATTTTCATGTAGTTTAAAATTAAATTTTAATTCCATTATAGTATTATTTCTAAAATTATAAATTATTGTTTTATTTATTTTATTTTTAGACTAATTGATAATTAATCTTGTATTAATTAAATAATTAGAAAGGATAGTTTTGATTCTATTCTAAGTCTTTTTAATCTCGATTAAATATTCTTATCCTATTAAAATATCTGACACATCTAATAAAATTATCTTCTTAATTAATCAATGAAAGTGGTGGATTTTTGGAGTCTAGCACTCCTTGGATCCTTGAACGATTGCTCTTGAGGCGTACACCTTGGGTTGTGATCGTTTCGATTTTTCATTCCTAAAATACTTAACCTAGTTTTCTCAAAATATTTTCTCTTAATTAATAATGGAGATGTCGAATTCTTGAGGACTAGCACTTCTTGGATTCTTGAATGATCACTCTTGGGGTGTACGCATTGGGTTGTGATCATTTCGATCTTTCATTTATAAAACCCTAAATTCATTTAAAATGCCTAACACATCCAATCGAAATGCTCTAATCATATTCTAAATATTTTCTTAATCAAATTATTTAAGAACTAAGTTCTTGGAGTCTCACTCTTCTTGGATTCTTGAATGACCGCTCTTAGGGCACACGCCTTGGGTTGTGGGTTGCTTGACATTTCGTTCCTAAGAAACTTTCCCTAATTACTTGGACAAAGTCATTCACTATCCAACAAACACAATTTCATAATTAATTGAATGAAAAAGGTGTCATTGGGATCTAGCATTCCAATAATGCCCTGATTAATTGGTTGCAAGGCTGACATCTCGAGCAGTCATCATTCTCCCTCAAAATACTTAACAAATCAAACCTCGTTTTCTCGCTCTTGTGCAAATGAAACCCTAAAACCTATGCAAACCAAAACTCTTTTATTCAATTAAAACCCTAACATACTTTAATCAACTCAAACATCTTTTCCATAGAACATTATTTAGTCTTTTCTTCCACGCATATGAACTCGTGCTTCAGCCTCCCCTAACGAGCATATAAGCCAATGTTTAGCAGTTAGAATGCAACCTAAACACTCGTTCGTTTAAAACATAAACCAATCAACCGTAGTCTTCCGAACTATGATTGCTCTAACTTTCTCATTGCACAACGAAGGTACGTAGGCATAAGATTGCGAGATCCTAGTGAGCTACCTTTTTTATTTTTTAACCTTCTCCCATAGTCCCACGAACTACGATGCTCTGACTTTCCCATTGCACGAGGGAGTACGTAGGCACAAGGGCCCCAATCCTTGGCGATCACCCTAATATAAAACCGCCCATTTCCCTTTTATAAGCAAATCTTTAGAAGAAAACAAATAACCCTAGCTAACTTTTCTCTTGAATCGAACCAAGAGGTTTCCGTTGAGTACAACGGACGTAGAGGGTGCTAACACCTTCCCTTTGCATAATCGAATTCCAAACCTAGAATTTGGTTACGACGACCATGTTCTTATCTCTTTAAAGGTTTTATCGATATTTTCCTATTCCATCCTTGGAATGAATAAAGTTTGGTGGCGACTCTGTTCGAACGCTTTTTCCGTGTCCATCGCGAGGATCGTATTTTTCGAGGTACGACAGTAATCTTTTGATCTCCTCGGACCACTCAAACTCGTCTATCACACATCATATAATTTATACTAAAATGTAGAATGGATAAGACTATCTCTAATAGATTTAGGGCAGTTTATCCCTCAATTATGCAGTATGGAGATTAGATGTCTACTACAAGGTATTTGACCTTTACTGTCTTCACGCTCTTATCCAACCTGAATGTTGTCTCGAGTGTTATGTGATTTTATATGTTCACCATCGAGACCGACCGTAAAGTCTTATAATGTCTGAATGTCATCTGGATTAAATCGGAATCTCTCAAAAGCGTCCCAGAAATAGGACGACAACTGAGATTTTAGGATCAATCAACATTCGCTACACGTCCTGATTGTCATACTGCACTGTGATGACAATAACTCTCAAGATTTTAATCCATGACATTACTTTGAAATCTATATTTAATTTAAAAAATGCGACTATTTTTTTTTTCAATTTGAAATATCTAAAAATTATAACATTCATTGCATATGAAACTTGCTAACATCATTTTCTAGCGCATTAAAAACTTACTACACATTTCTAATTTGCGCCTAACTTAAATAAACTACCAAATTTAAATATTTTATTATACTTTAGCTTAAATTACAAATTCAATAAAAACTTGATTTTTATTCTCGCAACCACATATAACATCACATCAAGCTCACTTCATATCTTAAAATCCATTATATCTAAAATGTTAATTTTTAAGGGATAAACGTCCATAATTCACAACCAAAATAAAACTAAATAAAGAATTAAAAATAAAAATAAAATATATTATCCTATTCTTTTGCCAAACATGTATTAAATAGAACATTACCAAATTTCTCAAAATTTTAAAAGATAAAATCATTAAAATTAAAGTATAAAAGAACATATATTTACGCAACTCAAAATAAAGATTTATTATTTATTAATAAAAAATAAATCTTAACATATATAAGTAAAAATATTTTTATAATTAAGCTTTTGTTTTTGCAACACATATATTCTTAGAAATATAAACCAATATCCTTATAATTAATAAATTAACAAATTATCAAGAGAAGTACAATCATATCATCTTAGATAAAGATGTATTACTCATTAAAATATTGAGGGCTTGTATGGCGAACTATCACACAGGATCCAAAATTTTTCAGAGTTAAACCACGGCTAAAAAGGGTCTCACAAAATATTTGTTATGATTAAAATATAACAAAAAAGGATTTATATTTATTTTTCCGCAGTCAAACCATGGTAAACCTACATAGGGCCTCCAAAATCTTGTGACAACTATATATATATATATATATATATATATATATATATATATATATATATATATATATATATATATATATATATATATATATATATATATATATATATATATATATATATATATATATATATATATATATATATATATATATATATATATATATATATAATATTAGAAAAACATAAATTAAAATACCAATTTACAAAAAATGCAAATATGCATTCTCTTAGCCCACTATATGATTAGAATATTATAGTCTATCACTAAGACACCACAAATAATTCATCCTATAACAATGGAAAAAATCGCACGTCACTAAGGCACTACACATAAATACATGAGTCATGTCGTGACACTAAAATGCAATCACACCGATAAGACAAATTCTGCCACTAAAGCAATCATACAATCTGAAAAATCAAATGTGATCATGTACTTGACTAAAATTAATTATGATACTAAGGAAAGAACACAATACAAATAAAATAATACATCATTGTGCATGAATAAATCATATATTTGTGTTGAAGTTCAATTTTCCATTAGTTTAGACATATATCAACTTTACTAACAAAAACTCCAAAAATAAATACCTATTTATAATATTCCAATCATATAATCCTTTTTTTAATATAATACCCATAAAATAAGATAATAAAATTACACTCATATTTTATATTTCAAATCATATAGAGAAACACGTATACATATCGACACAAATAATTTGATTTATTCCTTATTTTAAAACATCTTTTATAACACAACTATCCCATGATTGGGAAAATAAGGAGCACTCAGGATGAAATAGTCTCTAATTGCAGGCGATGGATAGAAGTCGCCTCTCTTGGGTTACAATCCTTTTGCCTTAATAGTCATTATACATATATATTACTTTACAGTCCTTCAATCGTAAGGGCTTTGATAAATGACAAAATGATTCGAGTGATAGAACATTAAGGGTATCCTTCTAGAGATACCCTAAGTCTCCCTGGTGAGGTTATTTGTTGAGCCTATCTGTTGAGACTACAAGTCCCGCATGCGAGGCGTTAAGCCTTTTGGACGAGATTTTGATCAAACCCTCAGACAATACTTTTATCTAAGTCTCTAATGCCAGACTTCGGTTGCGTCTCTTAGGAAGGACTTAAGGTTAGACCTTGCCTGAGGGGACATCTAGTCCCTCAAGTAAGGAATTTAAATGAGCCTATTTGATGGGAATCACAGTCCCTCAAGTAAGATTATATGTGTTAAGCCTTTCTGTTGAAACTCCAAGTCCCTCGAACGAGGCGTTAAATCCCTTGGGTGGGACTTTAATCAAGCCCTAAAACAAGACTTTAAGTTAAGTCTTTTTGGCCAGACTTCGGTCGCTACCCTCAAGAAAAACTTTAGGTTGGACCTTGTTTGAGGTGAAATCTAGCCCCTCATACAAGGTATTTAAATGAACATGTTTAATGGGAATTTCACTCCCTCAAGCGAGATTATATGTGTTGATCTTGCCTTATGAGACTTCAAGTCCCTAAGGCGAGGCGTTGATCTCTTGGGTGTGACTTCTATGAAACCCTTATACAATACTTTAAGTTAAGTCTCTTGGACCATACATTGGTCGCATCCCTTGGGAAAAACTTTTGGTTGGACCTTGTCTGAGGCGATATTCATTCGCTCAAGTGAGGCGTTTATATGAGCCAGTTTAATAGAACTATTAGTCCCTCTGGAAGTATTATATGTGTTGATCCTTTTTTATGAGACTCCAAGTCCTTCAGACGAGGCATTGAGCCTCTTTGGTTGGATTGTGATCAAACTCTCAAAAAAGACTTTAAGTTATATCTTCTGGGCCAAATTTTGGTCGTGTCCCTAGGGCTGGATTTTAGGTTAGACCTTGTCTGAGACGACATTATGTTTCTTAGTCGAGGCTTTTAGATGAGGCAATTTAATGGGAATCTCAATCTCCTAGGCAAGATTATAAGTGTTAAGCCTACATGATGAGACTTGAAGTCCCTATGGTGAGGTATTGAGCCCTTCATGCGAGACTTCCATCAAATCCTTGCACTTCGACCGCATCTCTTAGGATGGACCTTGGTTGTACCTTATCTAAGGAAACATCAAGTCTATTAGGAGAGGTGTTTAGATGAGCCTGTTTAATAGAACTTACAGTCCCTCATGCGAGATTATATATATTAAGAATGCCAGATGAGACTCTTGGTCCCTAAAATGATGTGTTGAGCCCCTTGAGTGAGACTTCGATCAAACCCTCATAAAATACTTTAAGTAAGTCTCTTAGGCAAGAATGGATCTAATTGATGAATTTGTCGTCTTGAAGTGGACGTGTTGATCTTCGTTACAACAGCGAGGGGTGAACCCACATAGCTAGCACTTTTACGCTCAACTCAGTTCAAGATTCAAGATAAGTATTGTAAAAGTGGATATCAGAGAATATTCCTTGCTTTCCGTGTGAATTGAATTTATACCTTAGGTCAAGTGAGAATTCGTACATATATATATATATATATATATATATATATATATATATATATATATATATATATATATATATATATATATATATATATATATATATATATATATATATATATATATATATATATATATATATATATATATATATATATATATATATATATATATATATATATATATATATATATATATATATATATATATATATATATATATATATATATATATATATATATATATATATATATATATATATATATATATATATATATATATGTATGTATTTGTTTGGGTGTGTCAAAAAGCATAAATTGTATGGAATCCCTACACTGGTAGGGATTACTAGAGGCCTTAGTAAATTTTAGTGGTGTTAGGGCTTACTCGCGTTAGTAAGTAACCCTGTTCGGTGGTGTTTTTGCCTATGGAGAGAGAAAGTTCACTTGAGGTGAAAAGCTCTGTATTTATGGTATATTCTACATATGTTATGATCCATCTCTTCCAGTTCTAGGGATGATATATTTATAGTGGCCTTGGGTCCTGAAGTTAGGTTTTCCTTGGGAACAATAACCACTCACTTAATAAGTGGTGAATAGTTGAATCCCTATTTTCTAGGTAGACATGGACTATCCTACTGAACCTTACTTATCTCTGACCGAAGAACATCTTTTCCTATGGTTCCAATGATTGGGCAAGTAAGGAGCGCTCAATATGAAATAGTCTCTAATAGCAGGCGGTGGATGAAAGTCGCCTCTCATGGGTTACAATCCTTTTGGTTTAATGGTCATTATACAAATATATTACTTCATAGTCCCTCAAGCGTAATGGCTTTGATAAATGTCAAAGTGCTTCAAATGATAGAGCATTAAGGGTATCCTTTTGGCGATACCCTAAGTCTCCCTGGTGAGGTTATTTGTAGAGCCTATTTGTTGAGACTTCAAGTCCCACGTGTAAGGCGTTAAGCCTTTTGGCCGAGATTTCGATCAAACCTTCAGTCAATACTTTTATCTAAGCCTCTAATGTTAGACTTTGGCTGCGTATCTTAGGAGGGACTTAAGGTTGGACCTTGTCTGAGGGGAAAACTAGTCCCCAAGGCAAGGAATTTAAATGAGCTTATTTGATGAGAATCACAATCCCTCAGGTAAGATTATCTGTATTAAGCCTTTTTGTTGAGACTCCAAGTCCCTCGAGCGAGGCGTTAAGCCCCTTGGGTAGGACACTAATCAAGTCGTCAAACGAGACTTTAAGTTAAGTCTTTTAGGCCAGACTTCGGTCGCGTCCCTCGGGAAAAACTTTAGGTTGGACCTTGTTTAAGGTGAAATCTAACCCTTCAAACAAGGCATTTAATGAACATGTTTAATGGTATTTTCAATCCCTCAAGCGAGAATATATATGTTGATCTTGCTTGTTGATACTTCAAGTCCCTCAGGCGAGGCGTTGAGCCCTTGGGTGGGACTTCTATAAAACCCTCATATAATACTTTAAGTTATGTCTCTTGGACCATACATTGGTCACGTCCCTAAAGCAAAACTTTAGGTTGGACCATGTCTAAGGCGATATTCATTCGCTCAGGAAGGGCATTTATATGAGCCAGTTTAATGGAACTCTTAGTTCCTTTGGAAGTATTATACGTGTTGAGCCTTCTTGATGAGACTCCAAGTCCTTAAGGCGAGGCGTTAAGCCTCTTTGGTTGGATTGTGATCAAACTCTCAAACAAAAATTTAAGTTATATTTCCTAGGCCAGATTTCAGTCGTGTCCCTTTGGCTGAACTTAATGTTAGACCTTGTTTGAGATGCCATTAACTCCCTTAAGTGAGGCTTTTAGATGTGCCTATTTAATGGGAATCCCAATCTCCCAGACAAGGTTATATGTGTTGAGCCTACATGATGAAACTTAAAGTCCCTCAAGTAAGGTATTGGACCCCTCAAGAGGAACTTCGATCAACCCCCCACAATTCGACCATATCTCTTAGGAGGGACCTTGGTTATACCTTATCTGAGACAACATCTAGTCCCCCAGGTGAGATGTTTAAATGAGTCTATTTAATAGAACTTACAGTCCCTCATGTTAAATTATATATGTTAAGCATACCTAATGAGACTCTTAGTCCCTTAAGTGATGTGTTAAGCCCCTTGGGCGAGAGTTTGAATAAACCCTCATAAAATAGTTTAAGTAAGTCTCTTGGGCCAGAAGTGGATGTAGTTGATGAATTTTTCGTCTTGATGTGGTTGTGTTGATCTTCTTTACAGCGGCGTAGGGTGAACCTGCATGTTCAGCACTTCGATGCTCAATTCAGTTCAAAATTCAAGATAAGTATTGTAAAAGTGGATATGGGAGAATGTACCTTGCTATTCATGTGAACTAGATTTAAACATTACACATATCTTTTTTAACGTTACATGCCTTTCATATGTAATAATGAATTAGAGTATGCAATTGTTTTTGAGACTATTTAGTAAACAATTTTTTAACCATTACACATGTCTAAAAACAGTGAAAACTACCTCTTCATTAATTAAAGAGAAAACATCCATAAGCATTGCCATATTACACATTACATTAATCGATGTTCTTGAACAAAAGGGGACCCATATCAAATACAATTAAAACTGAACAAAGAGGTTTTAAACCTAAACAACCACAACAAAATATCAACAACCAAAATATCAACAAAATATCATTATCCAACACCCAAAACCTTATTGGGTACACCTTAACTTAAACATAAATATCAACATCCATCATCCTACAACCTGAACCGATTTTTAATGATTTGAGATTTTTACAACAAGTCTGACTCTTAGAGGGTCGTGAAGTATGAATGTCGACCTGTCACCTCTTTTGAGTTGTTTGTTCTTAACAAACTCATACCAACCATGCCTGATATACCTTTCTACATAATACTTTCTTTCAGCACGGTGAAGTTTACATTCAAACCTTTTTCGACTATCAGCATCAATTAATAGAATACACCTTTGACCAGATTTCAATAACTCCCTAATAACTCTCTGAGCAATTTTCTATACATTTATAAAATTCCATATCAATATATAGCAGATTACAAAAATTTATTCACTTATAACAATAAACAGGAACATATGAACCTACAAAAACATTTTTTTCCAATTGTCTTCTCGAATTTGGTCTTCCTTTTCCAAACAAAGTTCTTTGGGCACCTTCCCCTACCTTGATCACTTGCCTTTTCATCAGAAAGGCATAAACAACATAACTGTTACATCTTTATTGACCGGACATCAAACGCCACAATATTAACACTAACATACCATTTAATATTTTTAACTACTAAAACTATTATAACTTTAAACATAATATAATATGCTGAAATACCTTTCACTGTTTGAAGAAATCGAAATGTGGCATGATCCAGGACCAGACAAACCTTTCTTTTTCTTAACATCCCTTCCTCCCTTCGGTGATTCAAGATCCTCATTTACATGCACCTTTCCCTTCTGACCTACGGCTTTTCCGACGAGTGTGTGTTCAACTAAAACAACACCTTTTCCCTTAAGATATTTGACTTTTGCAGTTTTGGAACCATCACCAACATACGACCCTCCATTTTTATCTTTATTTTTTCCAACATCAACAGCATATGACCCTCCAGATGTTGCTATCTTAGTTTTTTTTCTTAGCCACGGTTGCTATACGATTAGCTTCCTCGACTTCAAGGTACGTCATGTCGAGAGTCATACGTCTGCAAGCAGGTGGTACCTCCAATCTATCAATCGATCTACACAAAAATACCACAATACAAAATACAATCGTTAAGTGTTGAGAGGACATGATATCATATACATGCAAATAACGTAGATGCATAGAATCGTAACAACCTTCCAACCGGGGTAAAGGGACTGTTGCTTGATATTTTTGGGTTTTCTACAGCAGCTCCAGTTTTAGATGTTTGGACTAATAATCTAAACTTTATTAATTCTTTAAAGGACATGGTCTTTTTCTTACCCTTCTTCCACTCATAGAACTCTTCATATTCGAGATAGTCCAATTGAAGTTGAATTCGTCTATGCTTTGTGGGAACATGAACTACAATAACGAAATAACTTGCAAATCATTTTGTAAATCAACATGCCAAATCGCTAAAACCATAACTGTAACACCCTTTTCTACCCCATAATTTTAATGGCAAAATATTCACATTTATCAGAGTAAAATATTAAACTCAAAAAAAGAATCACCTCAAAGGGCGTACATTTCCCAATAAATCAAATATAGGTCAAGGCTCCGTAAACAACGGGTTTTCCCAAAAGTTATCAAAATTTCACAAAAGGCAGCGGAACTCAAAAAAGGCATAATCCAAAGTTTTCCTTGTACGGAAACATAATTAAAATAAAAAAATCAAATAAAACATGGTTCAACTCAAATACCCCAACCCGATGTTACTCTATCAAAGCAAGACCCTCTAAGTTAACCAAAATGGCCAATAACCCAAAACTCCAAAAAGATCATCGACGACATCCACGGCTAAACATGGTCATCTTAACGTTACCCACGTGGAGGCAACATTCAAACAGACAGGGTGAGTAAAACGATTCATAATAATCAATATAGGAATCAATATATAAAACAACTTAGTTTTCATATTATGCATCATCATATTCATCAATGGGCATCAAAGGCCACAACATCATAAATTACTCAAGATTTCCTCATAGGGTCATCAAGGAACATCAAAGGTCATAATATCTTAATTACACCAAATTATCACATAAATGCAAATGAAACTAGACTCGTGCATGTGGTACCAATCATTGCAGCTCGATGGACATTGGGCCATCAACCCTCCATAGATCCCCATCAATAGGATCGATTATATACAAGAACCGGAGCACATCAAAATATCTCACATCCGCACAATGTAAATGAAGCCAAAGAAATCAAGGTCTTGAACTGAAGTCCGGATGCATATGAATGCATGATGCACACGTCAATATCATCCTCATAATAAAATCACTAGGTGCATCATCATTCATCAAAATCATCATAATAATCATGTCATCATATAATCATCAAAAACTCATGGAATCAACATCATAAATCATTACAATTACTCATGGGATTTCATTATACATTCATGTATTAATCACATAGGAATCACAACTATACTCATAGTAATTTATCATACATTCATTTAATCACATATAAATCAAAATTACCCTCATGGTAATTCACCAGGAAAATCACAACATCAAAGCAACAAGACATCATTGAACGAGAACATAATTCATTAATAAGACATATACCCAATTGACTTATTAAACATAATTAGATATAAAAATATTAGGAAACCAATTCCCTTATCTATACTAGGTTCTAGCCTTGTTCATTAGCTTTCCAACACTTCAAACAGTTCTTCATTTCGATTAACGGTTAAAAAGTTATGATCGAAACCGTTTCTGGCGTTTTTCTACCTATAAGTCGACTCAAAGGTCGAAGCAATGAGTTATGAGTCGACGCACTTAGCTATGAGTTGACTCATACTATTAAAATTTCCATAATTTTGCATTCGGGTGACCTCAGGTCGACCCAGGGGTTCTAGCGGTCGACTCACATTGTTCCGAACCCCAAAAATCACTTTTTTAAGAGCACTTTTACCCCAAATTATCACTCCAAAGTCTATACCGCTAACCCCCATCACCCCAGACCCGATTTTTATATCAAAATAACATCCTAAAACTCAATTAGGCAATGTTTTACTCATGGAGTAACAATAATTCATCATAATTTCATTACAACTACACCACGGTCATTAGAGTACTCACTATCTAATTACCCTACATGGTTAAACCCTCAACAACAGATTTTGGCCATGAAGGTCTACTTTCCCTTAAACCCAAATCATCCTCGAATCTATCACGCCATCCGTTCAAAACTCTTAAGACTCTTAAATTTTAAAAAGGCAACAACAATACAAATGCTCACAAAACCTTCTACCCTTAAACCCTTAAATCGACTTTAAACACATTAAACTCACATATTAAAAACAATGAAGGTAATACTCCCCATATCTTAATTGTCGACTCTAAGCCTTCTCTTTGATTCTTGGAAACCTTGCTAACCTTTTTGCCTCAATCCTCTTTCTCAGAGCTCTGACCTCTATTTCTTCTCTTTTCACGGTATAACAAGAATGAATCCTAATTCTCTCAAAAATCCCTTTTTGTTAAACTTAACTTTGGGCCTATAAATTAGGCTTTTCCAATATTACCTTCACTAACTTCTCCTTAATTGTCCAATTTTCCCTTAGTTAACTTATATTTATTTAAATTAATAATAATACCAATATATTTCATATTATATACTATCATTTAAATAAATAACCTAAAATCCACAATTCTCAATATTTCACACCAATCACCGAAAATCACCAAAATACGAATATTTATATTTAAATAAATTAAATACATTCCAATAAATTTGGGGTGTTACAACTCTCTCCCACTTAAAAGAATTTTAGCCCTCGAAAATTACCTCAAGGAAACAGAGTCGGATACGACTCCCTCGTCTGATCTTCACGCTCCCAAGTCCAACTTTCTCCAGCTGGTCTTCCCCACAATACATTTACCAAGGTAATCTCTTTACCTCACATTGCTTCACTTCTCGTTCATCAATTCGTACTGGCAATGCCTCAATAGTCAAATTATTTCTCACTTGTACATCATCCATCTGAATCCCATGTGACGGATCTGGAATGTACTTTCTTAACTGAGACACCTGAAACACATCATGCAAATTCGCAAGCGACGGAGGTAAAGCAATCTGACATGCTACTTCTCCCACGCTTCCGCTACGCCATTCTGATACAGACCAACAAAACACGATGTAAGCTTTCGAGACTTCAAAGCTCGGCCAATACCAGTTACCGACGTAACTCTCAAAAACATGTGATCTCCTTCATGAAACTCAAGTGTTTTCCTCCTCTTATCATGGTAACTTTTCTGACGACTCTGTGAAACTTTCATCTTTTCTTGGATCATTTTGATGTTTTCAGTCGTCTCTTGTACAATCTCAGGTCCGAGCACAACACTCTCGCCTGACTCATACAAACACAATGGAATCCTACACCTCCTACCATACAACGCCTCATACAGTTCCATTCCGATACTAGAATGGTAATTGTTGTTATATGTAAACTCAATCAATGACAAATGACTATTCCATGATCCACCTTGATCCAACACACAAGCTCTCCGAAAATCCTCTAAAGACTGGATAGTTCTCTCTGTTCGTCCATCTGTCTGCGAATGACAGGAAGAACTCAATCTTAACATGGTATCCAAAGCGTCTGCAAACTCTCCCAAAACCTCGATGAAGATCTCAGATCTCTATCAGACACAATACTTGAAGGAGTACCATGCAGTTTCACAATTTCATCAATATACAATTCGGCCAGCTTTTGTAATGAATAATTGATCTTCATCGGTATAAAATGAGCCGATCTAGTCAATCTATCCACAATCGCCCAAATTGAATCATATCCCTTCAAAGTCTTTGGTAAACCCGACACAAAATCCATGGAAATACTATCCCATTTCCACTCTAGAATATTCAATGGTTTCATTAAACCTAACTATCTTTGATGTTCAATCTTCGACTTCTGGCAAGTCTAACCAGCATACACAAACTCAGCCACTTCTCTCTTTATCCCTGGCTACCAAAACGATTTCCTCAAATCCTGGTACCTCTTCGTAGCACCGGATGGATACTCAATCTACTTCGATGTCCTTCCTCAAGAATACTCTTTTTCAGCTCAACAATATCTGGAACATAAACTCTATCATGAAATCTCATGATACCATTTTCATTAATCTGAAAACCGGCTCTTCGGCTTTGATCCATCAAATTCAACCGATCTACCAAATCAAATCAAATTTCTGACCTCCTCGAATCTCATCAAGAATACCACTAGTAAGCTTCAACATACAAAGCTTAACTCCATAAGAAGTCTCTTCACAAGCCAAACTCATATCACGAAATTGCTCAATCAGTTCTAACTCTCTTACCATCATCATCATCGGTATATGCAAAGATTTCCTAGTCAATGCATCAGCTACCACACTTGCTTTATCCGAATGGTAATTCAAACCAAAACCATAATCCTTCAGAAGTCCCAATCATCTCCTCTACCTTACATTCAATTCTTTCTGATCAAAGAAATACTTCAAACTCTTATGATCATTAAACATCTCAAATCTCGAACCAAACAAATAATGCCTCCAAAGCTTCGACACAAACACAACAGCAACCAACTCTAAATCATGCGTCAGATAATTCCTCTTATGCACTTTAAGTTGTCTTGAAGCATAAGCTAAAACTTGCTGATGTTGCATTAACACACCTCCTAATCCCATCAATGAAGCATCACAATATACACAAATTGTTCTGCTGGATTCAGCAAAATCAAAACATGAGCTACTACCAGCCTCCTCAAAAGCTCTTGAAACTTTCTTTACACTTTGCACCCAAAACAAAAGCTTGAACCTTCCTAGTCCACTGCGTCAATGGAAAAGATAACTTGGAAAAATCCTTCAATGAATTTTCGATAATAACCTGCCAACCCAAGAAAACTCTTAATCTCAAAAACAGGTTTTGGAGCTTCCCATTGCGATACAACTTCAAACTTCAACATGTCAACCACAATAACTCTACTCGAGACCACGTGACCAAGGAAACTCACTTCCTTTAACCAAAAGTCACACTTTGACAATTTTGCATACAACTGCTTCACTTTCAATGCTGATAACACAATTTTCAGATGCTCAACATGATCCTCTTTACTCTTCGAATATATCAAAATATCATCAATAAACACAACCACAAACTTTTCCAAATAAGGATGGAAAATCCTGTTCATATACTCCATAAATACACATGGTGAATTAGTCACACCAAATGGCATCACGAAATACTCATAATGTCCATACATAGATCTCAAATCTATCTTACTGGACACACTTGCAACAACCAACTAGTCCATCAAAAATCATCAATCCCTGGAAGTGGATACTTATTCTTGATAGTCACCTTGTTTAGTTGTCTATAATCCATACACAACCTCACAAAACCTTATTTTCTCTTAACTAACAAAATTGGTGCACCCCACAGTGATACACTCGGACAAAAGAACCTCTCTTTAAGAAGATCTTCAAGTTGATTCTTCAACTTCTTCGATTCCGGTGTGGACATACGATATAGAGTCATCGCTACCAAACTAGTTCCAGGAACTAGGTCGATCGTAAACTCCACTTCACGTTCCGGCGGTAAATCACTTATCTCATCAGGAAAAACTTCCGGATAATCACAGATAATTGGCACATCACCAACTTCTCCACTTTATTAACACTCAAAGTTTCCATCAAAATAAACATCTTAGTACCATCCTGCACCGACTCACCAAAACAATCTGTAAGCACTTAGCTTAACTCAAAGCAATACACTACACACGCCATCTAAGCTTGCAAGATACGTCTATCCCATCCAACATAACTCAGTCTACTATCAATAAGAGATTAAGAGTGATCAGTTCCTCAATTTGTTAATAGACAACCGAAAATACTGATGGGGCATAAACCATCTTTACCAAATTATAAGAGCGTTCATTGACACACTGAGCCACCACTCCACACTTGAAGCATCCTGGAGAAGCACAAGTTTCTCCCCCATTTGTTTCATTCCCACTTTTGCAGACAAAGGTTAGAAAATAAACGTACCGACAATGTTTTCACACACATGTCGCATACTAGGAAACAAATAACATTTGACAAGTTGGGCGAACGGACCGACCTGCTTTGATACCACTAATGTAACACCCTTTTCTACCCCACAATTTTAATGGCAAAATATTCACATTTATCAGAGTAAAATATTAAACTAAAAAACAGAATCACCTCAAAGGGCGTACGTTTCTCAATAAATCAAATATAGTTCAAGGCTCCGTAAACAACAGGTGTTTCCAAAAGTTATCAAAATTTCTCAAAAGGCAGCAGAACTTAAAAGAGGCATAATCCAAAGTTTTCCTTGTACATAAACATAATTGAAATAACAAAAATCAAATAAAACATGGTTCATCTCAAAGACCCCAACCCAATGTTACACTATCAGAGCAAGACCCTCTAAGTTAACCAAAATAGCCAACAACTCAAAACTCCAAAAAGATCGTCGACAGCATCCACGGCTAAACTTGGTCATCTTAACGTTACCCACGTGGAGGCAACATTCAAACAGACATGGTGACTAAAACGATTCATAATAATTAATATAAGAATCAATATATAAAATAGCATCACTTTCATATTATGCATCATCATATTCATCAATGGGCATCAAACGCCACAACATCATAAATTACTCAAGATTTCCTCATAGGGTCATCAAGGAACATCAAAGGTCATAATATCTTAATTACACCAAATTATCTCATAAATGCAAATGCAACAAGACTCATGCATATGGTATCAATCACCGCAGCTCGATGGACACTAGGCCATCAACCCTCCATAGATCCTCATCAATAGGATCGATTTTATACAAGAATCAGAGCACATCAAAATACCTCACATCCGCACAATGGAACTGAAGCCAAAGAAATCAAGGTACTGAACTGAAGTCCTGATGCATATGAATGCATGATGCATACGTCAATATCATCCTCATAATAAAATCATTATGTGCATCATCATTCATCAAAATCATCATAATAATCATGTCATCATATAATCATAAAAAACTCATGGAATCAACATCATAAATCAACACAATTACTCATGGAAATTCATTATACATTCATGTATTAATCACATAGGAATCATAACTATACTCATAGTAATTCATCACACATTCATTTAATCATATAGAAATAACAGTTACTCTCATGGTAATTCATCAGGAAAATCACAACATCAAAACATCAAGACATCACTAAACCAGAACATAATTTCTTAATATGACATATGCCCAATTGACTTCTCAAACATAATTAGATATAAAAATATTGGGAAAACAATTCCCTTATCTATACTAGGTTCTAGCCATGTTCATTAGCTTTCCAACACTTCAAACAGTTCGTCATTTCGATTAACGGTTAAAAAGTTATGATCGGACTGTTTCTGGCGTTTTTCTACCTATGAGTCGACTCAAAGGTCGACGCACTGAGCTATGAGTCGATACACTGAGCTATGAGTCGACGCATACTGTTAAAATTTCCATAATTTTGCATTCGGGTGACCTCAGGTAGACTTGGGGGTTCTAGCGGTCGACTCACATTGTTCCAAACCCCAAAAATCACTATTTTTAAGAGTACTTTTACCCTAAATTATGACTCCAAAGTCTATACCGCTAACCCCCATCACTCTAGACCCGATTTTTATATCAAAATAACATCCTAAAAGTCAATTAGGTTATGTTTTACTCATGGAGTAACAATAATTCATCATAATTTCATTACAACTACACCACAGTCATTAGAGTACTCACTATCTAATTACCCTAGAGGGTTTAACCCTCAACAACAGATTTTGGCCACGAAGGCCTACTTTCCCTCAAACCCAAATCAGCCTCGAATCTATCAGACCATCCGTTCAAAACTCTAAGACTCTTAAACTTTAAAAAGGCAACAACAATACAAGTGCTCACAAAACCTTCCACCCTTAAACCCTTAAATCAGCTTTAAACACATTAAACTCACATATTAAAAACAATGAAGGTAATACTCCCCATACCTTAATTGCCGACTCTAAGCTTTTTCCTTGATTCTTGGAAACCTTGCGAACCTTTTTGCCTCAATCCTCTTCCTCAGAGCTCTGGCCTTTATTTCTTCTCTTTTCACGCTCTAACAAGAATGAATCCTAAGTCCCATAAAAGTCCATTTTTAAACCTAACTTTGGGCCTATAAATTGGGCTTTTTCAATATTACCCACACTAACTCCTCCTTAATTGTCCAATTTGCCATTAGTTAAGTTATATTTATTTAAATTAATAATAATACCAATATATTTCATATTATATACTATCATTTAAATAAATAATCTAAAATCCATAATTCTTAATATTTCACACCAACCACCAAAAATCACCCAAAATACGAATATTTATATTTAAATAAATTAAATAAATATTCTAATAAATTTGGGGTGTTATGTAACACCCCATTTAAATTATTCAGTCGCTTTGGTATTTTCTGTGATGTGTAGTTGTGTGGTGTCCTTAATTAAGGGTATGAGGTTAGGAGTAAGGGAGAGAGGTGACCTTAGTTGGGATATTGTGGACCTAGATAAAGGAGTAAGTTAATTATGATATCGAGAGCATTATAGTGATTAATATTATTCCAACTATTATTAATAATAATGTTAATGAGATTATCATTATTATTATTATTATTATTATTATTATTATTATTCGTATTAATAATATTATTTGGTGGAATATTATTATTATTCATATTATTACTATTAGTATGAATATTATTATTAGTGGGAGAATAATATTAGTATTATTATTATTATTATAAGATTTAAATAATAAAATAATAAATAAGGGATTAAAGGAAATAGAGAAGTTTTTTGGGGAAAGAGAATTAGAACACAATAAACGGGCAGAGAAAGGTTTTGGGAGAAAAAGTGAGAAGAAGAACAAGGAGGAAGAGAAGGAGGTTAGGGCTGTCAATCCTTCAAGATTCTTCAACGATTGAGCAATTAATGGAGGTAAGGGGGGATAATGGATTTCAATATGGGTGAATTAACATGAGAGGGTAGTGAGAGGTCCTTTCTCTTATAGGAATTATGTGTTCTTGAGGATCCTTGAATCCAATTTTCGTAACTTGATTTGTTCTCAAATTTTCTGTTATTGTTGAATACTGTTTGTATGATGTTTTGTGTATTCGAAACCAGAATTAATACGGAATTCGTGTAAGAAATGCTTGATGCTGTCATAGAATACTAGTGAGTAGTAGATTTGGAAATCTGAGCTTTTAGGGATTTGGGTAAATATGTAGAAATGAATATGTTATATCGTTATTAGTACGATGCTCTAAGGTTTCCCTAAGGTTTAGGGATTTGGGTTAATTATGAGAAATAGGGAGGTAACCGTAAGAATCTGAGGTTATGGCCAAATGGTCAAATGATATGTATCGTTGAATATTAATATAGGAAAAACTTATGGGAAATTGAACCTTCGTGGCCAGAACCTTAACATTGTTATATGTCTGACCCTGAAGGGATTAAATATTAGATAGTGAGTAATTTTAATGTCGTAGGGTGTAATTGAAGAAAAAATTGTAATATGTTGTCCCTATAGGAATAGGAATATTCAAATGTGAGTAACTCTGAAGTACTTAGAGCAATTGCAGGAAATAGTGTTTTATGTGTTGCAAATGTTGCCAGATGAACCTAATAAATCATAGAAGTTGTGCAGTTATTGTTGTATAACCTTAGGAATGTTTTTGTGATGTTTTGGGTGCTTTGAGTAAGTGATTCGTAAGAATAATGGAGTAAAAATCAGTTTCGGAGCGTAACAGCGTCTTTCGGTCCATCACGACTGTTCATGTTTTCGGTCGAAATTGTTTTGGACGTGACTTTGGATCCGTAAATCCGTTTTGATCCCCATTCGAAGCGTTGGAAAGCTAATGAATAGAGCTATAACATAGGATAGATAATGGAATTGTTTTCCCAATATTTTATATCTAATTATGTTTGAGAAGTCAATTGTGTATATGTTTTAGTAACAAATCATATTCTAGTTCAATGATGTCTTGGTGTTTTGATAGATGTGGGCCAAGATGGTCGAATGTGGACAATCTTGTGCGATTGTGGTAATTACCGAGAGGATTACGGTGAGAGGATGGCTCGTGTGGATCAAGATTGGTCGTGAATTATGCATGATGTATTACATTGCATAATTGTGTTGACATGCATTTCATATCATGTGTCTTGTGGAGATGGCTAGGTGGGAATCCATGATGGGTGCCTAGTTTCATCCGGACTTCAATGTGGGAGTTGTTGTGGAGATAAGTTGTAGTTCAGAGGAACGTATATACGACTTATCCGGATTCCGACGGGAATTGGGTTCTAGTGTGAACCGTATGAGATTGTGTTGGTACCACATGCATTGTGTCGAGTCAGTGAGTCGCATTGCATTATTGTAATTGAATGTGGGATATTAGTGCCGAATGATTGAGGTGGCACGTGTATGTGCGTTAATTGTGCTTATTTTATGTGTGGTGTGTAACTACTCCTTAACATGTGTATTTTACCGTTTATTTATTGAATGTAGTTCTCACCCCTTTTTGTTGTTGTGTCTGTGCTCTCTTGGGAGTACAGGTGACCAGGTACCTGAGTAGTGCTTGGAGTGTGTTGCTATTTGATCGAGTCTTAGGAGTCGCTCTGATACGTAACATGGGATGACGGGATTACGTTGTTATTTGACTACTTTATTTGTTTATTGTTATGTATCTTCATTTATTGGACTTATGTTGTATGACCTCGTGTCGAGGAGAATTATATTGGAGAATTGATTTGTATTCCGCTGCTTACTTGAAAACTAAATAATATTGATTATTTTAATGAAATAAAGTGACTTAGTGTGATATCCCACTGTGTTGGAGAACTCTGATGAATTTCATGAATTGTTTCTATATATTTATTATATTACGCGTACGGGGTAAAGTGAGGTGTTACAATTAGTATCAGAGCAGGTTGGTCCGTCCGGCCAGTGTTGTAGTAGATTCTGACTATAGAATGTTTATAGTCATGTGTGTGTTTGAATTGTCCAGTGTCGATCTTTGGTAAGGATTTTGGAGTGGACTTGATTTGTTTACCACTCAGCAAGTTGGATGTTATTTTAGGAATGAATTGGCTTGAGAGTAAGATGCAAGAGTCGTATCCGGAACCGTTTTCATCTGGTACATTTTCGAGGACGAAAATATTTTAAGTGGGGGAGAGTTGTAACACCTCATTTAAATTATTCAGTCGCTTTGGTATTTTCTGTGATGTGTAGTTGTGTGGTGTCCTTAATTAAGGGTATGAGGTTAGGAGTAAGGGCGAGAGGTGACCTTAGTTGGGGTACTGTGGAACTAGATAAAGGAGTAAGTTAATTATGATATCGAGAGCATTATAGTGATTAATATTATTCCAACTATTATTAATAATAATGTTAATGAGATTATTATTATTATTATTATTATTATTATTATTATTATTATTATTATTATTATTCGTATTAATAATATTATTTGGTGGAATATTATTATTATTCATATTATTGCTATTAGTATGAATATTATTATTAGTGGGAGAATAATATTAGTATTATTATTATTATTATTATTATTATTATTATTATAGGATTTAAATAATAAAATAAGAAATAAGGGATTAAAGGAAATAAAGAAATTTTTTGGGGAAAGAGAATTAGAACGCGATAACTGGCAGAGAAAGGTTTTGGGAGAAAAAGTGAGAAGAAGAACAAGGAGGAAGAGAAGGAGGCTAGGGCTGTCAATCCTTCAAGATTCTTCAACGATTGAGCAATTAATGGAGGTAAGGGGGGATAATGGATTTCAATATGGGTGAATTAACATGAGAGGGTAGTGAGAGGTCCTTTCTCTTATAGGAATTATGTGTTCTTGAGGATCCTTGAATCCAATTTTCGTAACTTGATTTGTTCTCAAATTTTCTGTTATTGTTGAATACTATTTGTATGATGTTTTGTGTATCCGAAACCAGAATTAATACGGAATTCGTGTGAGAAATGCTTGATGCTGTCATAGAATACTAGTGAGTAGTAGATCTGGAAATCTGAACTTTTAGGGATTTGGGGTAAATATGTAGAAATGAATGTGTTATATCGTTATTAGTACGGTGCTCTAAGGTTTCCCCAAGGTTTAGGGATTTGGGTTAATCGTGGGAAATAGGGAGGTAACCGTAAGAATCTGAGGTTATGGCCAAATGGCCAAATGATATGTATCGTTGAATATTAATATAGGAAAAACTTATGGGAAATTGAACCTTCGTGGCCAGAACCTTAACATTGTTATATGTCTGACCCTGAAGGGATTAAATATTAGATAGTGAGTAATTTTAATGTCGTAGGGTGTAATTGAAGGAAAAATTGTAATATGTTGTCCCTATAGGAATAGGAATATTCAAATGTGAGTAACTCTGAAGTACTCAGAGCAATTGCAGGAAATAGTGTTTTATGTGTTGCAAATGTTGTCAGATGAACCTAATAAACCATAGAAGTTGTGCAGTTATTGCCGTATAACCTTAGGAATGTTTTAGTGATGTTTTGGGTGCTTTGAGTAAGTGATTCGTAAGAATAATTGAGTAAAAATCAGTTTCGGAGCGTAACAGCGTCTTTCGGTCCGTCACGACTGTTCATGTTTTCGGTCGAAATTGTTTTGGACGTAACTTTGGATCCGTAAGTCCGTTTTGATCCCCGTTCGAAGCGTTGGAAAGCTAATGAACAGAGCTATAAAATAGGATATATAATGGAATTTTTTCCCCAATATTTTATATCTAATTATGTTTGAGAAGTCAATTGTGTATATGTTTTAGTAACGAATCATGTTCTGGTTCAATGATGTCTTGGTGTTTTGATAGATGTGGGCCAAGATGGTCGAATGTGCACAATCTTGTGCGATTATGGTAATTCTCGAGAGGATTACGGTGAGCGGATGGCTCGTGTGGATCATGGTTGATCGTGAATTATGCATGATGTATTACATTGCATAATTGTGTTGACATGCATTTCATATCATGTGTCTTGTGGAGATGGCTAGGTGGGAATCCATGATGGGTGCCTAGTTTCATCCGGACTTCAATGTGGGAGTCGTTGTGGAGATAAGTTGTAGTTCAGAGGAACGTATATACGACTTATCCGGATTCCGACGAGAATTGGGTTCTAGTGTGAACCGTATGAGATTGTGTTGGTACCACATGCATTGTGTCGAGTCAGTGAGTCGCATTGCATTATTGTAATTGAATGTGGGCTATTAATGCCGAATGATTGAGATGGCACGTGTATGTGCGTTAATTGTGCTTATTTTATGTGTGGTGTGTAACTACTCCTTAGCATGTGTATTTCACCGTTTATTTATTGAATGTAGTTCTCACCCCTTTTTGTTGTTGTGTCTGTGCTCTCTTAGGAGTACAGGTGACCAGGTACCTGAGTAGTACTTGGAGTGTGTTGCTATTTGATCGAGTCTTAGGAGTCGCTCTGATACGTAACATGGGATGACGGGATTACGTTGTTATTTGACTACTTTATTTGTTTATTGTTACGTATCTTCATTTATTGAACTTATGTTGTATGACCTCGTGTCGAGGAGAATTATATTGGAGAATTGATTTGTATTCCGCTGCTTACTTGAAAACTAAATAATATTGATTATTTTAATGAAATGAAGTAAATTAGTGTGATATCCCACTGTGTTGGAAAACTCTGATGAATTTCATGAATTGTTTCTATATATTTATTATATTACGCGTACGGGGTAAAGTGGGGTGTTACATGTTACGCTAACTCATGGCTCATTAAAATGAACCAACAATGCATATGTTAATCAAAACACTAACAACTTGAAATACATATGTAGATCAACAACAACGATGCAACATGCAAATCTTTTTGTAAATAAACATAGGAACACTTAACGATATGCATCATTGAAGTCGCTAGTGCACGATAACTCGCGTTTCTTTATATCATATGAGCGATGCCAAAAAACAAACAAGAGAAAATAATAAAAGTATTTACCTTATCAAAGACCCAAACTGTTCGTTCTTGCCCATTGTTAGAATGCAGAGCTTCGGTGCTTGCCAAGTGAGAGATTTTTCGTTTCTGCTTGAGTGTACTTTGGGATTAAAACAATTTGGAACCCTAACTTTTCTTTAATATGCCAAAATTGAGCCACTCAATTTCATTTTCTTGGGGCCCATTGTCGCTTGCGCGAAAATAAGGTGCCGGCAAAACAGAAGAGTCGCCACCTTTCGTTATTTATCCCTCAGAACGGGAAAGGAAACGATCGGAAAAACCTGACGAAAAAGGGTAAGACAAGGTCATCGCAACCATTGTCTGGGTTCGGGAGTCGGTTACGCAAGGGGAAGGTATTAGCACCCCTCACGTCCGTCGTACTCGACGGGATCCTCGCTTGTTTGTTTACTTGGACGGGTTGGTTATAATCTATCTACCTATCAAGGCTGGCTGAA
Source organism: Lathyrus sativus (assembly GCA_963859935.3). Taxonomy (NCBI): domain Eukaryota; kingdom Viridiplantae; phylum Streptophyta; class Magnoliopsida; order Fabales; family Fabaceae; genus Lathyrus; species Lathyrus sativus. The sequence continues at coordinate 512,649,677 of OZ012735.1, forward strand.
AAAGAAAAGAAAAATGACTCGGCAAAGCGTCGCACTTTATGCCTACGTATTCTCATCAGAGAATGAGAAATCAGAGTCAACGTAGTTCGGCTAACTACGGGTGAAGGTGGGGAAGGTTGCTCGCTAGGATATCGCATCCTATGCCTACGTACTTTCATCTGGCATGAAAGATCAGAGCAAACGTAGTTCGGGAAACTACGGGCTATCTCCTAACAGAAGTGTTTTTTATTATGTTTGCGATTTCAACCGCACTAGAGACTATGACCTGAGAGTGAATGCGTCGCATGTCACCCAAAGGGTACCATACTAAACATCCAGACTATGGAAAAGAAACTCTCCCACAATCCTTTCTCAGATAGCTTAAGGCTCGTAACGTACGAAAGAAATCATTCATGATTACTGTATCTTAAACTGCTTCGAGATGAGAAGAGAACAGGCCCAACTAGGAGGGAGACTATCAAGTCCTACTGTTATCATGCCATGGATTCATCCTATGGTTGAGGTTTGAACAGGGAACTCCTAGATGTTGTCATGCATAGGTTTCAACCTAAAAGTCTATCATCAAATCCTCATCAGAGGAAATGAGAGTCCTAAGGGATCATATCAATGATACACTAAAACAGACAAAAGCATCAGCTTTAACAGTAAAATGCATGCAATGCAAGTGAGGGAGGAAATGTGTGTGGGGCTTCAGCCTCCACAAGCTCGTCTCGACCTCAAGCCAGTCATGAAATAACAGTAATCATACTGAAATAAACAACATGCTATCAAGCACAAACAGTAAACTGTAATCATACAGACAGAAAATGACATCATGCTATCAAGCAAAATAAACACATGGGCAAGGGAGCTGGGCTCTACCGAATACCCGCAAGCAAAGCCAAGCAATAACAATACAATCAGATGCACTCATGCTCTTAGACTGAACTTATTCTAAATGGGCTTAGTCTAATGCAACAGACAAATCAGACAAAACACACAATACATCAAAGAAAACAGAAGAAAGCCTCAGCTCCTCCAGCAGCAACCCAGTCTTCAGACTTCAGAGATCACTTGCTTTCCAGGTATCAACCCTACAACATGAGTATCAACTCATCTTCTCCCTTGAGCTTCAGCTCCTTTGATCAGCTCTACCTTCAGGCTTCACTATCTTCAGGGATCTTCAGGCATCAATTTGATCTGCACAAAGTCTTCAGACTTCAACAATCTTCAAGGAATCATCCTCTTCAAAGCTTCAGCTTCTATCTTCAAGGGCTCAAATGCTTCAGCAAACAAGATTCAGTCAACAAGATGAGGTGAGGATGCTACAGTACTCACTGACTTCCAAAGGATGCCATTGAGGACTTAACATCAAAGGAAAGGCTCTCTCAAAGTTCTACCTCAGAGGGTAAGGTCACTAATCCCTCCAAAGGAGAGAGGTGAATACCCTTAAGGGACTCTGTGTCATAGAGAAGGAAGGAGGTGAACAGGACACTCCTTGTTTATTGAACAAAATATTCTATCTAGGGCTCTGCCTATGCACCTATGAACCTATAAACAAAACAAACAAAAGCTATGCTAAACTCCTCTGCAATGTCTTCAAAGCTTCCATGATGATCCACAGGGTCTTCAACTCAATCTTCAAAGCTCACACACTCAAAAGAGAAGGAAAGAAAATACAACTTATGCCTTTAAGCAACACACATACTATCCATACATTCAAAAATCAATGAAAAATACTAAAACTCCATGCAATATTCTAGTAAAATTCTAGGGGATTCTATACATACTTACCCTTAACCCATATATTCCCCATACACTAATTTGTCCTAAAAACCCCAAAAATAAAATGTTGAAGTCTACCTATACAACTTGAAACCCTAATTAGAACACCTAAATGTCTAACAATCAAACTACATCAAATTTAATTTCTAAAATCAAGGGATAAATCCTACATGAAACTAGGGTTCAGTATCTAATCACACAAAAAAGAATGAATTAAAAAACCTAAGGGAAGGTCCTAAAACAATTCTTGCAAGATAAGGTATAACCTAAAGGAAAGAAAATACCCTATTTAAAAGAAAATACCACCATTAATTCCACATTAAAAATAAAATTTCATTTTTATTTTTATATTTTTCTACACAAAATTATCTAATCATAGAAAAAAGAAGGAGTAAAAAATCATCATTTATCAATTTTTTATGAATTTTATAAGGTGGCTAAAATATTAAAAGAATTTAAAAGAATTCAAAATAATATAAAAAGGGAGGGGGGTGAAAATAGAAGAGACAGATAGTTCATTTTATTGGGCCAGCGCGCGTGGGGGGTGTGAATAGAACAGACAGGCCCAGAATCAGTCACTAAACCAAACGACTGCGTTTGGCTAAGTGATACGCTGCGTTTCGCAAGCTTCAGACCTCCCTCCATTTTGAATTCAAACCATGGCCGTTGGATTATGAGAATAAGTCAAGGATCTGGAACCATCTGACGGCTGGAGTTCATCTTCTCCAAACAAACCCTAGGGTTTTCAGAAAACCCTAATTTCGAACCAGAACTTCCACTCGATCGTTCTCACTGATGGCTGGGTGAAATCAAGAAATTCCAAAAGCAATCTTGCTCTACTAATTACCCTGAACACAATGATATCAATATTTGTCCATGAAACCTCTTGAATCGCTCTAACAGAAAGCACGAAGGTTGGGGTTCCACCATGATTCTCTGCTATCAACCTTAACCAAACTTCAATCTAATGATGTAAATTTGTTCCACATGTTATCCTAGCCATTCTAAACCACATCATATCTATTGATACACACTAACCAGCTTGCTATCAATCTTGCAAAAAATGGTACCCTGCCACGAAACCTCATGAATCTTCCTCTAATTCTCAGAAAACATCCCTCTAACCTAGCATGTTGATCTTACACCTAAGATTCTAACAGAATGCTCATAATTAAGGACTTCTAGATCAAGATACCAACCTGTTAAGCTTCAATGGTGAGGGGTGTTAGGACTTGATTCAGCACTTGAAACCTTCTCCAAATCTTCCTCCAATAATGAACACCTTTCTGTTTGCAAGAGTTGAAGTGGATGAAGCTTGTAGAAGAAGGAATTGCACCTTACTTGATCTTGAAGAAATCCAACAATGGCACTTTCTCTCTCACTCTCTCCACTAAACTCAGCAACTTTTCACCAACCTTTTCCTCCTTGTGATTCATTCTTTTTATAATGATGGATGGAAACAACTAGATCATTCTAGAATCATCTAGAAAGTGTTGAAAATGTCATGTGATGATAACTTGAAAATCTCATGCATCATGCCTTAAACCTTGCAAAATTGGTGTGAAATTCTCCTTATGTGAGATATTGAAGTGTTCTAAGCCATTACAAGCTTTTTCCTTGCCTTGTGTTAAGGTTTCCAAGGGTGACTTCAAATGCAAGTAACAAAATAACAAAGCATCACCCATTTTAAAGCCTCAAATCAAAATTCTATCTAAACCAATGTTCTCAAAATGATGTTTCCAGTCAAAATGATATATTGGATGACCTATTTTGGATTCCTAGATCTTCCAAACCAATTTTCAAATTCAACTTTTCAAACTTATATGCCATTTTTAGTTCATTTTTTGACCAATCATGCAACTTCATGCTATGAGCTTTTACAACAATTTGTGACCTTCTTTATAGACTTAAAATCACATTTTGAACAACTTTCATGTTTTGAGTTTTTCCATTTGAGGCTTGGAAATAGGAGTTTTAGGCATTGGCTAAAATGACCTATAATTGACAAATGACCAAAATACCCCTGTCTTGTTCAAACCATAAGTTGAGTTCCACAAATCCTATCAAGGACTTCTACCACTCAAATTAAAGATAAGAAGATGCCCTCCAACATTCATGTTGACCAAGAAACCATAGGAATCATCCTACTAGGGCAAAAGTTGTCTGCAAGTTGGGTGACTTTCAAGGACCCAGATTCACACACCTCAGCTGACCTGTAATTTGTCAAAACCATAACTTGAGCTCTGCAACTCCTATCAAGGACTTCCACCACTCAAATTAAAGCTAAGAACAAGCTCTACAACATTCATGTTGTGGGTAAGATGAGATATCAATCACATCTAGAGCTAAAACTGCCTGGAAGATAGGGATCAAACTAGGGTTTTTTCACTGCCAATCCTTGAAAACCCTGACTTGAAACTTCTCAAACTCCTTAATCATGATGAGTTGGTCCAAGAATCATCTTTATAACATCTCCATACATCATTCCATGATCTCATGGCCCTTGGATTAGGTCTCAACCTTCTCAAAATCTTCAGTTATCCTAGGGTTGACCCAGTCAAAACCCTAATTCCACCTCCAAGTCCCAGAATCATCTGAGGAGCACCCACAACTCTCAAGCTATGAAGCACACAACCTTGGTTCCAACCAATTCTTCTGAGGATCTCTTGAACTGTCTGGTGAAGGTATCAACTTTCAAACATTAGATGGATAAATTAATGTTGGTCAAATTTTGGGGTGCAACAGCTGCCCCTATTCAAACGGCTTGAACCTGGCTGGGTGAGGAGCGAACGGCTCTCAACCAATCAAGGTGCGAGACGATTGAATACCGGTAAACCCGAAAATTTGCCCACTGCACGAGCACACGATGCTCTGCGGGGAACACATCTTCGAAAACTGGAACACTAGCTGTACGACAACTAGCTGGAGAAATACTAATCTGACATCACCGTCAGTTATCCCTGTTACCTTCTTATGATATTGCCTTCAGACAACCACAACACCCAACATCGCCGCTGGAAGATTAAATCACCTGACATCTCCGTCAAGAACAACCATAACTCGGGGAAATAAGCGTCCAACATCGCCGCCGGAGACCTAAACCTGAATCACCAAAATACCCAACATCGCCGCTGGAGAAAATACACCTGACAGAATACCCTGCATCGCCGCTGGAGAAACAAAGGGTCTGCGTCACCTAACATCGCCGTCAGAAGACTGGATCACCTTGACACGCCCAACATCGCCGCTGGAAAACTGAATCTGACATCGCCGTCGGAAACAAATGTCTTTACTGGGGATTTAAAGAGTCTGACCTCGCCGTCAAACAAATATCCAACCTCGCCGCCGGACAACTGATGATCTGACCTCGCCGCCAAATCCAAACGTTCAACCTCGCCGTCGAACAAACATCCAACCTCGCCGCTGGACAAATGATGATCTGACCTCGCCGCCAAATCCAAACGTTCAACCTCGCCGTCGAACAAACATCCAACCTCGCCGCTGGACAAATGATGATCTGACCTCGCCGCCAAATCCAAACGTTCAACCTCGCCGTCGAACAAACATCCAACCTCGTCGCTGGACAAATGATGATCTGACCTCGCCGCCAAATCCAAACGTTCAACCTCGCCGTCGAACAAACATCCAACCTCGCCGCTGGACAAATGATGATCTGACCTCGCCGCCAAATCCAAACGTTCAACCTCGCCGTCGAACAAACATCCAACCTCGCCGCTGGACAAATGATGATCTGACCTCGCCGCCAAATCCAAACGTTCAACCTCGCCGTCGAACAAACATCCAACCTCGCCGCTGGACAAATGATGATCTGACCTCGCCGCCAAATCCAAACGTTCAACCTCGCCGTCGAACAAACATCCAACCTCGCCGCTGGACAAATGATGATCTGACCTCGCCGCCAAATCCAAACGTTCAACCTCGCCGTCGAACAAACATCCAACCTCGCCGCTGGACAAATGATGATCTGACCTCGCCGCCAAATCCAAACGTTCAACCTCGCCGTCGAACAAACATCCAACCTCGCCGCTGGACAAATGATGATCTGACCTCGCCGCCAAATCCAAACGTTCAACCTCGCCGTCGAACAAACATCCAACCTCGCCGCTGGACAAATGATGATCTGACCTCGCTGCCAAATCCAAACGTTCAACCTTGCCGTCGAACAAACATCCAACCTCGCCGCTGGACAAATGATGATCTGACCTCGCCGCCAAATCCAAACGTTCAACCTCGCCGTCGAACAAACATCCAACCTCGCCGCTGGACAAATGATGATCTGACCTCGCCGCCAAATCCAAACGTTCAACCTCGCCGTCGAACAAACATCCAACCTCGCCGCTGGACAAATGATGATCTGACCTCACCGCCAAATCCAAACGTTCAACCTCGTCGTCGAACAAACATCCAACCTCGCCGCTAGACAAATGATGATCTGACCTCGCCGCCAAATCCAAACATTCAACCTCGACGTCGAACAAACATCCAACCTCGCCGCTGGACAAATGATGATCTGACCTCGCCGCCAAATCCAAACGTTCAACCTCGCCGTCGAACAAACATCCAACCTCGCCGCTGGACAAATGATGATCTGACCTCGCCGCCAAATCCAAACGTTCAACCTCGCCGTCGAACAAACATCCAACCTCGCCGCTGGACAAATGATGATCTGACCTCTCCGCCAAATCCAAACGTTCAACCTCGCCGTCGAACAAACATCCAGCCTCGCCGCTGGACAAATGATGATCTGACCTCGCCGCCAAATCCAAACGTTCAACCTCGCCGTCGAACAAACATCCAACCTCGCCGCTGGACAAAATATGATCTGAACAAATCTAACCTGGGGTTCATCCCTGGTAAATGGAACAAAAGGTACACTTGAAACTACTCCGCTGGGAATGAGAGACTTAACCGAGCACACTCTGATTTGGGGTTCACCCTCAGAACCATAACGAACATCGGGATACTGCTGCACACTGCCCACCGTAGAACTTCAACATCAAAGATATATGAAACCCTGGCCCTGGCCATTTCCAGCTTCAGCTAGAAAAATCTTCAAGTATTTCTGAAGATAAACATCCTTGACCTTCAAGGACGTAAACTTTGCCCGTCGGCAACTCTGCAGGAGGCATCTTCAACTTCAGTTTAAAGAAATGGTCCTTGGCCTTCAAGGACACATGGCTCTGCCTTCAGGCAACTCCACCTCTGCTATAGAGCATCCGTGACTTCAGTCAGGGATATACTTCGGCCTTCAGTCCGAAAAATGAATCCTAGGTCATTCATGACCTTGGGGATAACCTTGCCCTCCAGGCACCTTCGCTTCAGCTTGGGAAATCTATGACTTCAGTCAGAGAAATGGTATCCTGAGCCATTCATGACTCCTCGGGGATTCAAACACTTTGTCTTCAGGCAAAACTCCGCTTCAGCTGGAGAAACATCTTCGACTTCAGTCAGAAGAAAAACTATCCACTTGATCGCAATCAATCATCACCTCAGGACAACTGACTTGGTCTTCAGGCCAACACGGATCACTTTGCTACGTCTACAAGCTTTGGAACCTTGTCTTCAGCCACCCATTGATTCATCAACCAGGAAATCTGAACTCACAGGAACCTTCTGATACCGCCTTCAGGCGTTTACGCTGTCAATCTTCAGATTAGACAACACTGTTGGAGCAGACATATCGCGCTGCTAAGGACTTCAAGAATCATCTTGAACAAACAAATCTGTCGGGCACCTTCAAGAATCATCCTGAACTGATAACCTTTCTGGAGACTTCGTTCTGCTGGGCATTCCAGGAATCTTCCTGGGCAACTCTTGTTGGGGACGCTATTGGGGAACTCAAACATCATACTAAGCAAACAACTCGGGAAGCTGCACTGGAGTCTTAAGAATCATCTTAAGCAAACGACTCTGCTGAGGAATTCGAGGGTCGTCTTGAACTGAAGACTTCGCTGGGGATCTCAAAAATCATCTTGAGCGAGCGACCATGGGGATCACACCGGGGTCTTGGGAATCATCTCAAGGAAGCGACCTCGTTGGGGAGAATATCAGGAATCGTCCTGAGCAACTGGTCTCTTGGTGGAACACCTGTAAGACAAGAATGATAGTACCCTGGATCATGCCTATGATGCGTATGCTTCTGCGCCATGCCCCACACGGTGGGAATGATATGCGTTTATGCTAAATGCCATGCAATCATGCACAATGCTATGCAATGTTAAATGCTATGCAGTGCTAAATGCTATGCAGTCATGCACAATGATGCGATCCCGTCAGCAAAATAAATGCCGAGGGGGAATTCTCCTGTCAAGGAGAAAGAACTGCTCAGATAGAGGAGCCATCCTGCTGAGGAGAACGTGAACATGCCAATGTCAATCAGGCTTTGTCTGGGGAACTGATCTTCCGCGGACTGCTGCATGGAAAACGACTTCAGCTGGTTTCTGCAGGGGACGAAGCTCTACGAGAACCCGAACCTGCTGAAGGAAAGCGATGCCAATCGCGGGAGTGAACTGCGTGGCCGTCTCGGCTAACTCTTCTGGGGGTAACAACTCTGTGGGGAAACAACTCCAGCTGCTCCACACTCCGCTGGGGAAAGACCAATCATGATCTGATCAACCTTCAAGGACTAGGCCCTCCTGGGCATCTGCAAACTCGGCTGAGGAAGGAGAAATCACTCTGCTTCGCCAAAGGGAGTACGACTCTGGGAGATACAGCATTAGCTGTTCAACATCTGCTAGGGAAAATCCACTCATGGTCCCAACTGCTTCCAAGGATTCTGCTTTTCTGCGGACTCAGACGGGGAGAGAAATCATTCTACTTCACGGGAGAGTACGACTCTGGTGCGGAATTTCAATTTCGCCGGGGAAGAAAGAATCATCTGCCTTCGGGGGAGAGTACAACTCTGTAGGGGAATACAACACCAGCTGCACCAACATTCTACTGGGGAAGAGGGAATCATCCAACTTCAGGAGAGAACATGACTCTGGTGGGGATCTCAATCCCGCTGGGGACTTCAATCTGACACCATTAGTTACTGCATATTTCGGCGTACGACCAATTCCTTACGAAACCTGCACTTGTGACCCGGTGCTGGGGAGGCACCTACTTCGGCGACTTTACTGGGGAAAGCACGAGCTTCGGCACCCGACCATTTCTACGAAATCTGCACTTGTGACCCGGTGCTGGGGAAGGATCCTGCTTCGGGGGTGCGCTCTGCACATCTTCCGGAAGGTGCTACACCTGCAATAACACAAACAAACAAGACAAGACTCCCTCCTCAAAGGGTCCTATCCAGGTTATTATCTCGTGACAATATTCAGTTAATCAATTGTTTCAACAATCAATGGGCCTAGGCCCGTAAGTTTATGTATGTGCATTTTATCAAAAAACCATCGGCGTTTTCATTCGCAAACAAAATAGACAAATGCTAAACAGACAAGTAGAATTGCTGAATAATGTGCATTTTATTGATGATGAACCCCTGAATGGGCAAAAATGTTTTACAACAGAGGCAAACTCCTGGAATGAGGAAGCCGCGCAAAAATAAATATACATCAGTATATACAAATGTTGGCAATCGAGGCGTAGACGAACACCATGAGTTGATCCCTCTAAGACCCACTCGACTTCGGTACTTCCCTGACGCTTCAGCTTTGGAAGAGATTGATTCAGATGAACGGCCCTCGGGTCTTCTGAACCACTAAACAATGAAAGTCCACACGCGGAACGCAGTCATTTGCTTATTCAAATCCCTAACTTTTGCGTGAACCGCCCTTTCGGGTTTTCAGTTCACCGGGATACCCTTTTTTGCCGAAGCCGCCCAGTGTAGGTTTTCAACTTCGCGGGTGTACATTTTTCAATATATCCCTAATTTTTGCCCGAACCTTTTATTCTGTTTTTGGTTCGCCGGGATGCCCCTTTTTTGCCCGGACTATTTCTTTTTTGTCCAGCGGGTCTCTTTCAAGCAAAGTATTTTTTAACTGCGTCCGCGTTCACCGGGGATGCAAAATCTTCACCATCCATCGTGGATAACAACAAAGCCCCTCCTGAGAAGACCTTGCTGACGACATACGGCCCTTCGTAATTCGGAGTCCACTTGCCCCGGTGATCGGAGTGTGGCGGAAGAATCTTCTTCAGGACGAGATCACCCGTCTGAAAGCTTCTGGGACGCACCTTCTTATCATAAGCTTTCTTCATCCGGCTTTGGTACAGGCGACCAAATGCAATCGATGCTAACCTCTTCTCGTCCATCAGGCTGAGCTGGTTCAAACGATTCGTAATCCATTCTGCCTCATCGAGTTTTACATCAACCAAAACTCGCAAAGAGGGAATCTCCACTTCTAACGGTAGGACAGCTTCCATACCGTACACCAAGGAGAAAGGAGTTGCCCCGGTCGACGTACGCACCGTCGTACGATAACCGTGCAAGGCAAACGGCAGCATCTCGTGCCAATCTTTATACGTCACAACCATCTTCTGAACAATCTTCTTGATGTTCTTGTTGGCCGCTTCAACAGCGCCATTCATCTTCGGCCGGTAAGGAGATGAGTTGTGGTGTTCAATCTTGAAGCTCTGGCACAGCTCTTTCATCATCTTGTTATTCAAATTCGAACCATTATCAGTAATGATCCGTTCGGGAATTCCATAGCGACAGATGATGTCCCTCTTTATGAATTTAGCAACCACCTGCTTGGTCACATTAGCGTACGAGGCTGCCTCCACCCACTTGGTGAAGTAGTCGATAGCTACCAAAATGAAACGATGACCATTGGATGCGGTGGGCTCGATCTTGCCTATCATGTCGATGCCCCACATGGAGAACGGCCAAGGGGAGGACATGACATTCAATGGGCACGGCGACACATGAACTTTATCAGCATAAATCTGGCATTTGTGACATTTCCTCGCGAATCTGAAGCAATCCGACTCCATAGTCAGCCAGTAATACCCTGCTCTCAGGATCTTTCTCGTCATGGCATGCCCGCCGGCGTGCGTACCAAATGTGCCCTCATGGACTTCCTCCATGAGCATACTCGCCTCTTTTTCATCCACACATCTGAGTAGCACGAGATCGTGGTTCCTCTTATACAGCACTCCGTCCGGATTGAGATAAAAGTTTCCAGATAGCCTCCTCAGAGTCTTCTTATCCTGTGTGGACGCACCCGCAGGATACTCCTTAGTCATAAGGAAGGCCTGGATGTCGTGGAACCATGGCTTGCCGTCAGTGGCATCCTCGATTGCAAAGATAAATGTCGGTCTATCAAGACGCGAAAGTACAATTCTTGGAGCCTCATTCCAATAATTGACTTTATACATGGAAGCCAACGTGGCTAAAGCATCAGCCATTTGATTTTCAGCCCTTGGTACATGATGAAGTTCCACTCGATCGAAGAACGGAAGCAGCCTCCTAGCATAATTCATGTACGGCACTAGATTCGCTTGACGAGTTTCCCACTCTCCTTTAATCTGATTGATTACAAGCGCTGAGTCACCATATATGTCTAGATTGTTGATTCTCAAATCAATTGCCTCTTCTAGACCCATAATACATGCTTCATACTCGGCTTCATTGTTGGTAACTGGAAACGTCAGTCTCGCAGTAAAAGGGATGTGGGATCCGTGAGGAGTCGTGATGATAGCCCCGATACCACTTCCATAGGAATTAACCGCTCCGTCGAATACCAACTTCCACTGAGATTTCCTATCTGGTCCCTCGTCGGGCAATGGCTCATCGCAATCCTTCGCTTTGAGAAACATAATGTCCTCGTCAGGGAACTCGAACTTCATCGGCTGGTAGTCTTCGATTGGCTGTTCGGCAAGGTAATCAGACAATACGCTTCCCTTAATGGCCTTCTGGGAGACGTACTGAATATCATATTCCGTTAACACCATTTGCCATCTGGCAATCCTGCCCGAAAGAGCCTGCTTCTCGAAGACGTACTTGATCGGATCCATCTTCGAAATCAGCATAGTGGTGTGGTTGAGCATATACTGTCGTAGACGTTTGGCAGCCCAAGCTAATGCACAACACGTCTTCTCCAGCATCGAGTATCGAGATTCACACTCAGTGAACTTTTTACTCAAATAATAGATGGCATGCTCCTTTCTGCCCGTCTCGTCGTGCTGACCGAGAACACACCCCATACTATTCTCCAGAACCGTCAGGTACATGATCAATGGCCGTCCAGCCACTGGGGGTATCAAGATTGGAGGTTCTTGAAGATACTGCTTTATTTTGTCGAATGCCTTCTGGCAATCCTCATTCCAAGTAATCGCCTGATCTTTCTTTAAAAGCTTGAACATCGGTTCACACGTGGCCGTGAGCTGAGAGATAAACCTTGCAATGTAGTTTATTCGGCCCAGGAAACCACGAACTTCTTTTTCTGTTTTCGGCGCTGGCATCTCTTGGATAGCTTTTATTTTCGCAGGATCGACTTCAATACCTCGTTCACTAACGATAAACCCCAATAACTTTCCGGACCGCACTCCGAAAGTGCATTTGTTAGGATTCAGCCTCAGCCTGAACTTCCTAAGCCTTTCAAAAAGCTTCAATAAATTGACCAGATGCTCTTCCTCCGTTTGGGACTTTGCAATCATGTCATCAACATAGACCTCAATCTCATGATGAATCATATCATGAAACAAAGTTACCATTGCTCGCTGGTAAGTGGCCCCTGCGTTCTTCAGACCGAAGGGCATTACCTTATAGCAAAATGTTCCCCAGGGGGTGATGAACGTCGTTTTCTCCATGTCCTCCGGTGCCATCTTAATCTGATTGTAACCGGAGAAGCCATCCATGAACGAAAACACGGAAAACTGGGCTGTATTGTCGACCAACACATCGATATGAGGCAACGGGAAATCATCCTTAGGGCTCGCCCTGTTCAAATCCCGATAATCGACGCACATGCGTACCTTACCGTCTTTCTTCGGTACAGGCACTATGTTGGCGACCCACGGAGGGTAAGTGGTAACGGCTAGAAATCCTGCGTCCAACTGCTTCTGGACCTCTTCTTTGATTTTTACAGCCATGTCTGGTCTCGTCCTCCTGAGCTTTTGCTTGACGGGAGGGCAATCTTCTCGCAACGGCAAGCGATGAACCACGATATCAGTGTCGAGTCCGGGCATATCCTCATATGACCAAGCAAAGACGTCACTATACTCTCGAAGCATCTCAACCAGCCTATGCTTGACATCATTCTGCAGCGCAGCCCCAACCCTGACATTTCTGACGAGCTCCTCAGAACCCAGATTTACAATCTCAATATCCTCCTCGTGAGGCAGAATAACCTTCTCCTCTTGTCTCAACAAGCGGGCCAATTCTTCCGGAAGGTCTTCGTCTTCATCAATCTCATCCTCGGCTTGATAGATCGGGCAATCAAAGTCGTAGTGAGCCGTAGAGGGTCCAGAGTCGATGTCGTCTGTTACGTGGATCCTGCAATAACAAGGGTTAAGTTTAAAGCAGGAATATGCAGGTTAGCACGAACCTCGTTGCCATTTTGCTGTTTTTTCGAAATAAACATAAAATAGGAATAACAGAGAACACAATATTTGATTACGAAGAAAACGCCTTTTATTTGTTAACAAAATGCATACACATAATCCAACAAGGCCCTGACAGTAAAACCACTATGCCTCGGGCAGGACACAGGGTTGTACAAAGATTGTAAAAAGCAAATCATTACTCTTCACTTGTCAGCTTGATAATCTCCTTGATGGTCCAATTGTGGAGGCGCTCGCCTGGTTTGCTCGGTTGAATCCAGGCGTCAAGATCGCAATCACTGTCTTCGCTGTCCTCCGACGTTGCGTTGATGCTCTCGAAAATTACTCCCCCCTTGGTGAATAGGATCGGCCCTTTCCCACGAGACGAGCTGCCAGAAGAAGATGAAGCTTCAGCTTCCGGAGAATATCCCAATCCAAACTTATCCTGCTTGATGGGTATATCCAAAACATGCCCCCAGCCTGGGGTGGAACCGGCTTCGACAACGGCCCGAGCTTCCTTAAACGAGGAGAGGTTCAACTCTTGCTTCTCTACGACGACAGGAGCTACCTCTTTTACCCTGACGGTTTCAAATGCTTGGCAAAGCGTTTCATGGATCTCGCCATCCATTTCAACGTATTTAAAGGACGACAGGTGGCTTACCATGATGTCCTCTTCACCGCAGACTGTCACTATGCTGCCCCCAACAGCATATTTAAGCTTCTGATGCAGCGTGGACGTCACGGCACCAGCAGAATGGATCCATGGCCGACCTAAGAGGCAACTATAGGCGGGCATGATATCCATGATATAGAAAACCGCATTGAACGTCTCTGGACCAACTTGAATTGGCAGGGTCAATTCTCCGAAGACGTGGCGCTTGGTTCCGTCAAAGGCTTTCACGACCAGATCACTGGGCGTGCACAGCAGTCCACGGGTATCCAACTTCATTAGTGCCTTCTTCGGGAGCACATTAAGCGAGGAACCCGTATCCACCAGGACATGTGACATAATCGTGCCTCTGCACTCTATTGAGACGTGCAAGGCGCTATTGTGATCTCTTCCCTTAGGAGTCAGCTCCAGATCTGTAAATCCCAGCCCATTACCAGCATTAACATGGGCCACTACTTCCTCGAGTTGATTTACTGATATCTCCTGCGGCACGTATGCAGCATTCAACACCTTTAGTAACGCGTTGCGGTGCGCTTCAGAACACAGCAACAGGTTAAGAATCGAGATCTTTGACGGAGTCTGATGAAGATGATCTACAATTTTGTAGTCACTTTTCTTGATTAGTCGCATGAACTCTTCAGCGTCTTTAACCAGCAAGTCCTTCTCTGCCCCAGCAGGGACCTCTTCAACAGCTTTACCTTTACCCTTATCCACAGCGTCAGCCCGGACCACTTTCTCTGCTGCAACCTCTGCTGGTGCGAACACTCTACCGCTTCTAGTGATACCACTGACTTCAGTAAGATCCTGCGCAGTCGATCCACATGGCTCAAGCTCTATCTTCTGACCATTACAATAAACTTCGGCGCCATAATGCCATGGAACGGCATTAGTACTCTCAAATGGGATCGGTCCGGCCCTGGTGATAGTGATAGTAGGTGGACGGGGCGCAGAAATAGTAATAGGGTGACGAGGAATAGTAATGGTAGCAACTTCATCTGCCTGCTTCAGCACGACTTCCCCTGATGCACTCTCAACGCTCCGACTGAACTGTAAAATACCCTCGGACATCAGACTTTGGATACCTTCGATCAGCTGCTCACATCCGTCAGGAAGTGTAGCACAAGCCATACATAATTCTCCACATCCAGGAAAGAAACCCCTCTTCAGCAGCTTAGCCTTGACAAAACTCAACGGCGTCTTCAAATCTTTGACATCGGTCAGCAAGTCCACACTCTCCTCAGTGATAACAGCATTCACTCCGCCCCCCTTATGATGAGGCATTGGATTTTTGGTGACGTTAGGCACGTTGTCAGAAAAGTTGATAACATTGGCGTCCACCAAATCTTGGACTTTGTGCTTGAAAGCTTTACAATTCTCAATCGTATGGCCAGGTGCCCCAGTATGGAATTCACAAGTAGCACTGGCATCATACCCCGGTGGTGGCGCCCCTGTTAAGGGAGCCAACGTCCTCTTTTGAACTAGCTGAAGCTGCATCAAAGTTTGCAGAAGCTGCGCATATGACATAGGTGGAGTTTCAAAATGACGGTTTGCCATAGGAGCCCGATCCTGATATCTTTTATACCCCTGCTGATTCTGCTGCTGAGGCTGCTGCTGTTGCGGCTGCGGCGGAGCAGCTGGAATGTTTATGCTAGCAACCTGAGGCTGAGGGCCCTTGCCCTTTCTCCTAGCATTAGTGACAGCACTGGCATCTCCCTCTCGACGCTTGCCAGTATAGGGTTTCTTGCTACCTCCTCCAGTTGAGGATGATTCGCCCTGAATTTTTCCGATCTTTATACCGTTCTCAACATGCTCGCCCAAAGTGATGAGAGCCGAGAATGTTCCAGACATGCCACTGACCAGCTTTTCATAGTAGATTCCAGGAAGGGTAGCCACGAACATTTGTACCAACTCACGCTCAACCATCGGCGGTTGAACCCGAGCAGCCAATTCACGCCACCGTTGGGCGTATTCTTTGAAGCTTTCATTGTTCCGCTGTGAGAGATTCTGAAGCTGAACTCGGTTGGGAGCCAAGTCGCTGTTATATTGATAGTGGAGAACAAACGCTTCTGCAAGCTCTTTCCAGGTGCGCACGGCAGCAGGCTCCAAGCCCATATACCATTCGAGTGATGGACCAGAAAGACTATCCTGAAAGAAGTGCATCAGCAACTTCTCATCGTCAGAATAAGCGGACATCTTTCTATAATAAGATCGGAGGTGGACCCGGGGGCAAGTGGTGCCCTTATACTTCTCAAAGGTAGGCACCTTGAACTTGTGAGGTACTTTAAAGTCAGCAATCAACCCGAGGTTGGACATGTCAACGCCCAATGTGTTCTGATTTTCTATGCTTCTCATCTTGTCTTCCAGCGCCTTGAACCTGAGTCGAGCCTCGGCATTCAACTCTGCCTCTACGCCTCTCTGAGAAAATATGTCATCCTGATGGTCCTCCAGCCACGGTTGAGGCACCACCAGATTTCCTGCACCAGCATTGCCGTTGACCGGCCCCATGTTAACGTTGGCTCCCAAACTACCATTGACGGCGCCAGCCGCGTTGAGTCCGAGATTAGTCATCAGATTGCCGTTAGCACTGCCGTTGCCCCCGGCAGCAGGAACAACGTTCTGTGGAGTATCCCCTTGAGGAGGAGTAGGCACGGCCCCTCCATGAAGTATGCCATTACTGTCAACCCTGGAGATCAGAGGTTGAACCAGAGTACGAAGCTGATCTTGACCATTCGCGACTACCTGCATCAGCTCCATAAAACGATCCATCCGCTCACGGAGCTCTTGAACATCTGACTGTACCTGGTCCATGATTCTCGTCTGATTAGCGCGAGTTGAGTAGCGGTGGATGGGTCTTTGATCAATCCTGGAGATCGAAAGCAGCGCGAAACCTGAAAAACCTGTTAATAATAAAGGTTAGGAAAAGCAATAAGATATACGCCATGCATATATGCTTCATGCAGATGCATGCGTGTGTCTGCGTGCGTGGGAGATTTTCCCCCGATCCTAGTGCCTTAGTGACGGTGCTGATAATAACAAGAGGAAGAAGAAATCCGAGCCCAATCATGGAAACATCAATCTCATATATATATGGAAAGGCCTGTCAAGGCTGTACACAGCATCAGCGAGTACAAATCAACAGCATGACCTCAGCCAACAAGTCTGGTGATGGTCAGCATACATCAAAGATCAAAAACAACAGGGATATAACTAGTCAAGTACGGCCACGGGCATAATACTCTGCTAATAACTCCTTTGTCTCCGAATGATCTGGCGAAGTGAGCAACCCCTCGACGAGTAGTTCCCTCTGCCTGATAGTATGCTGAAGCCCCTGAACTAAACTCTCCCAAGCGCCTTCGCCAAAGCAATCTTCCAGCTTCCGCTTCTTAGACTCAAACATCAGCTTGTGCTCCTTCAGGCTAGCAATAGCTTTGTTGAGACGGGCTTCAGCGGAGTACCTGCGGGCGGTCTCTTCATCAAACCTCCGCTCACTGTCTTTTACCTCGGCTTCTAGCTTAGAAATCTGCAGCATCAGCTTGTCTTCTCGCTCCTTCCTGGTAGCCATGGAGGTCTTCCAATGCTGGTCGAACTTAGATATTCTCCGATATGCTTCCTCCAAATGCGTCTTCTTCGTAGCCAGCACATCATTAGCAGCTCTGAAGTCTTGACCTAAGCGTTCCCGATCAGCAATCTGCTTTGCCAAGTCCGCACTCAGCTGGCTCACCGTCTCTGTTTGCTTTTTGAGAGCATGCACGACTTCGTTCCTCTCACTTCGAAGCTGAGCTAACTCCTTCTCTAATTCTGCATTTGCCCTCTTCAGTTCATCACGCTCAGCTAATACCTGGTTGTGCTGATGAATGGACACAGTGGTGGGCTCTTCGACTGGTGGAGGACTCTCTGGTCTGACATGAGGGAATGGCATCCCTATAGTGCTGGTTCGGGCTCTGATCCAATCGGAATAAGGAGGGTAAGCTTGACTGTCGCTCTTCCCCAACAAAGGCTTTCCTCTCGTGCTGATATTGTTCCACGCATACTGAAGCTTGGACAACAAATCCCCCTCTAGAATACCCGTGAGGTACAGAGATTCCCGTACCTCTTCTTCCTTCGGTGGAGTCCTCAAAGCATATGCAAACTGACGAACTAGCAATGATGGGTTGTAGTTGATGCAACCCTTCCTACCTATCAGAGGTACGTTAGGAAACCCACTACAACTGAAGATCATCTTGGTGCCTAACCTGCCTCTGTCAACGAACCAAACAATGTCTTCTGCCGACAAGCTCATCAGACGCTCAGGCCACTCAGCTGTGGCTGCAGACAAGACAGAAGAACCCCTCTTGGGCAAATGACTATCAAACCACTTGTACAACAACGGTACGCAGCATGAAACATTCTTCCCTCTCCGGTTCTCATTCTTATAATGCACTGAATGGTAGACGTCTCCGATCAGAGTAGGGACTGGATTCCCTGAGGCAAATATATGGAATGCATCAAAGTCTACGAAATCAGGCATGCTGGGAAATAGGATGATGCCATATATGCATAAAGCAAGGATGGCGCTGAAGGCGTCCCAACATTTGTCCTTAGCACACTGCTGAGCCTTAGCTACCAGAAACTGCAGAGAGAACCCTGGGACCTTGTTCCAACTTGTCACCACTAACTCAGAAGCGCTCAAATGGAGTGAGGAAGCCAAGCTAACCAGGTCAGGCTCAGCATCCATGTGGACAAAAGGCATCTATCTGCCTTTTGATAGGCACACCCAGCATATCAGCATACTCTTCTAATGTCGGCGCGAGAACGAAGTCATGAAAAGTGAAACACCTCAAGGGAGGATCATAAAACTGCAGAAGAGCATGTAACCCATTCAACTCAGACGTAGAAGGTTTGCAGACCAGACTAAGCAACTTGCCATAAGACTTCCTGAACCTATCCTTCACAGAATCCCCTGCCAGGGCTATCAAACCAGTCAGCTTCGACACATCGGGGGTCGGGAACTTGTACGCAACAGTCTTTCTGAGAGAAGCCATAATAACAGTAGGAGAAGGGAAATCCTGGATCGGGGAAACGGCACCTGCAACACAGACACACGTTAATGGAATGCAGATGAATGCGTAAACCAATGCAAAATGCAGGTATGCAATAACATATCCAGGTGGCTGCTGTGGAGATTCGGTATCAACAGTCACTGATGAGGACGAAACCCCGGTGTAAAACCACTGATCTGATCTGCTGAGAATAACCATCTGATAGGATCGAGATCAAAATTCTGCTCTGTCAAGAGTAAGTGCATGATAATAAGGACCCCGGGCGCAAGATCAGGGAACATCTGTTGAAGCCTTTAGACCCCAAATCAAAATCTGCCCTATCAAGAACAAACACACAGCTGCTGATGAGATCTTCAGACCTCACTCAAAATCTGCCCTATCAAGAACAAATAACATCTGCCGATGAGGTCTTCAGACCTCACTCAAAATCTTCTCCATCCAGAACAAACCACCGATGATAACATACTGATCAAAGCCTGCTCTATCAAGAACAGACAAACACCCGGCGACAAAATCCTCTGATCAAAAACCTCTTGCTCTATCAAGAACATGTCTGCAACTGAGAACCCAACATAACTGATTCACTGTCAAGAAAACCAGGTAGTCTGAAGGTCTAAGTTTCCTGCAATAAACCCAGTCCCACTTACAGGTATGGACCTAGACTGACTCAAGGTATGGCATCCTATGCGTTCATCAGCGTCACAGACTTTCAAAACTGATGATACGATTCCCAGAAGGAGTGGCATCATCAAGTCCTGAAGAGGCCTCACTTAGCTGAATCACAAATGATCGGTCCCCAGAGTCGACAATCCACCAAACTAGCAACCGTCTCAACCCAAAGGGTTGAAAGTGAAGCCAACCGGATGAACCTCGTCTGAGCGTGGATTTCATGAGACACTAGTGCCTGCAAAGCAAGCACGCGCCCACTAATTTCCACTCTAAGTCTATGGTGCACTCAAGCCTGGGTCTGGCTTCTCACTCAATCAGAACTCCCATCCCACAACAACACAAATAATCATATTATACTGGAAATAAAATGCGGGAAATAAAGTGCGAGAAGTAAAAATGCGGTAAATAAACGCAACCCAACAAGCAAACACACAAGCGGTAGGATTGACTCTCTTAAGGGACGTTGGATCCCAAATGCATAGGGAAGGTCATCCCCAGCAGAGTCGCCAGCTGTCGCTTGCGCGAAAATAAGGTGCCGGCAAAACAGAAGAGTCGCCACCTTTCGTTATTTATCCCTCAGAACGGGAAAGGAAACGATCGGAAAAACCTGACGAAAAAGGGTAAGACAAGGTCATCGCAACCATTGTCTGGGTTCGGGAGTCGGTTACGCAAGGGGAAGGTATTAGCACCCCTCACGTCCGTCGTACTCGACGGGATCCTCGCTTGTTTGTTTACTTGGACGGGTTGGTTATAATCTATGTACCTATCAAGGCTGGCTGAAAAAGAAAAGAAAAATGACTCGGAAAAGCGTCGCACTTTATGCCTACGTATTCTCATCAGAGAATGAGAAATCAGAGTCAACGTAGTTCGGCTAACTACGGGTGAAGGTGGGGAAGGTTGCTCGCTAGGATATCGCATCCTATGCCTACGTACTTTCATCTGGCATGAAAGATCAGAGCAAACGTAGTTCGGGAAACTACGGGCTATCTCCTAACAGAAGTGTTTTTTATTATGTTTGCGATTTCAACCGCACTAGAGACTATGACCTGAGAGTGAATGCGTCGCATGTCACCCAAAGGGTACCATACTAAACATCCAGACTATGGAAAAGAAACTCTCCCACAATCCTTTCTCAGATAGCTTAAGGCTCGTAACGTACGAAAGAAATCATTCATGATTACTGTATCTTAAACTGCTTCGAGATGAGAAGAGAACAGGCCCAACTAGGAGGGAGACTATCAAGTCCTACTGTTATCATGCCATGGATTCATCCTATGGTTGAGGTTTGAACAGGGAACTCCTAGATGTTGTCATGCATAGGTTTCAACCTAAAAGTCTATCATCAAATCCTCATCAGAGGAAATGAGAGTCCTAAGGGATCATATCAATGATACACTAAAACAGACAAAAGCATCAGCTTTAACAGTAAAATGCATGCAATGCAAGTGAGGGAGGAAATGTGTGTGGGGCTTCAGCCTCCACAAGCTCGTCTCGACCTCAAGCCAGTCATGAAATAACAGTAATCATACTGAAATAAACAACATGCTATCAAGCACAAACAGTAAACTGTAATCATACAGACAGAAAATGACATCATGCTATCAAGCAAAATAAACACATGGGCAAGGGAGCTGGGCTCTACCGAATACCCGCAAGCAAAGCCAAGCAATAACAATACAATCAGATGCACTCATGCTCTTAGACTGAACTTATTCTAAATGGGCTTAGTCTAATGCAACAGACAAATCAGACAAAACACACAATACATCAAAGAAAACAGAAGAAAGCCTCAGCTCCTCCAGCAGCAACCCAGTCTTCAGACTTCAAAGATCACTTGCTTTCCAGGTATCAACCCTACAACATGAGTATCAACTCATCTTCTCCCTTGAGCTTCAGCTCCTTTGATCAGCTCTACCTTCAGGCTTCACTATCTTCAGGGATCTTCAGGCATCAATTTGATCTGCACAGAGTCTTCAGACTTCAACAATCTTCAAGGAATCATCCTCTTCAAAGCTTCAGCTTCTATCTTCAAGGGCTCAAATGCTCCAGCAAACAAGATTCAGTCAACAAGATGAGGTGAGGATGCTACAGTACTCACTGACTTCCAAAGGATGCCATTGAGGACTTAACATCAAAGGAAAGGCTCTCTCAAAGTTCTACCTCAGAGGGTAAGGTCACTAATCCCTCCAAAGGAGAGAGGTGAATACCCTTAAGGGACTCTGTGTCATAGAGAAGGAAGGAGGTGAACAGGACACTCCTTGTTTATTGAACAAAATATTCTATCTAGGGCTCTGCCTATGCACCTATGAACCTATAAACAAAACAAACAAAAGCTATGCTAAACTCCTCTGCAATGTCTTCAAAGCTTCCATGATGATCCACAGGGTCTTCAACTCAATCTTCAAAGCTCACACACTCAAAAGAGAAGGAAAGAAAATACAACTTATGCCTTTAAGCAACACACGTACTATCCATACATTCAAAAATCAATGAAAAATACTAAAACTCCATGCAATATTCTAGTAAAATTCTAGGGGATTCTATACATACTTACCCTTAACCCATATATTCCCCATACACTAATTTGTCCTAAAAACCCCAAAAATAAAATGTTGAAGTCTACCTATACAACTTGAAACCCTAATTAGAACACCTAAATGTCTAACAATCAAACTACATCAAATTTAATTTCTAAAATCAAGGGATAAATCCTACATGAAACTAGGGTTCAGTATCTAATCACACAAAAAAGAATGAATTAAAAAACCTAAGGGAAGGTCCTAAAACAATTCTTGCAAGATAAGGTATAACCTAAAGGAAAGAAAATACCCTATTTAAAAGAAAATACCACCATTAATTCCACATTAAAAATAAAATTTCATTTTTATTTTTATATTTTTCTACACAAAATTATCTAATCATAGAAAAAAGAAGGAGTAAAAAATCATCATTTATCAATTTTTTATGAATTTTATAAGGTGGCTAAAATATTAAAAGAATTTAAAAGAATTCAAAATAATATAAAAAGGGAGGGGGTGAAAATAGAAGAGACAGATAGTTCATTTTATTGGGCCAGCGCGCGTGGGGGGTGTGAATAGAACAGACAGGCCCAGAATCAGTCACTAAACCAAACGACTGCGTTTGGCTAAGTGATACGCTGCGTTTCGCAAGCTTCAGACCTCCCTCCATTTTGAATTCAAACCATGGCCGTTGGATTATGAGAATAAGTCAAGGATCTGGAACCATCTGACGGCTGGAGTTCATCTTCTCCAAACAAACCCTAGGGTTTTCAGAAAACCCTAATTTCGAACCAGAACTTCCACTCGATCGTTCTCACTGATGGATGGGTGAAATCAAGAAATTCCAAAAGCAATCTTGCTCTACTAATTACCCTGAACACAATGATATCAATATTTGTCCATGAAACCTCTTGAATCGCTCTAACAGAAAGCACGAAGGTTGGGGTTCCACCATGATTCTCTGCTATCAACCTTAACCAAACTTCAATCTAATGATGTAAATTTGTTCCACATGTTATCCTAGCCATTCTAAACCACATCATATCTATTGATACACACTAACCAGCTTGCTATCAATCTTGCAAAAAATGGTACCCTGCCACGAAACCTCATGAATCTTCCTCTAATTCTCAAAAAACATCCCTCTAACCTAGCATGTTGATCTTACACCTAAGATTCTAACAGAATGCTCATAATTAAGGACTTCTAGATCAAGATACCAACCTGTTAAGCTTCAATGGTGAGGGGTGTTAGGACTTGATTCAGCACTTGAAACCTTCTCCAAATCTTCCTCCAATAATGAACACCTTTCTGTTTGCAAGAGTTGAAGTGGATGAAGCTTGTAGAAGAAGGAATTGCACCTTACTTGATCTTGAAGAAATCCAACAATGGCACTTTCTCTCTCACTCTCTCCACTAAACTCAGCAACTTTTCACCAACCTTTTCCTCCTTGTGATTCATTCTTTTTATAATGATGGATGGAAACAACTAGATCATTCTAGAATCATCTAGAAAGTGTTGAAAATGTCATGTGATGATAACTTGAAAATCTCATGCATCATGCCTTAAACCTTGCAAAATTGGTGTGAAATTCTCCTTATGTGAGATATTGAAGTGTTCTAAGCCATTACAAGCTTTTTCCTTGCCTTGTGTTAAGGTTTCCAAGGGTGACTTCAAATGCAAGTAACAAAATAACAAAGCATCACCCATTTTAAAGCCTAAAATCAAAATTCTATCTAAACCAATGTTCTCAAAATGATGTTTCCAGTCAAAATGATATATTGGATGACCTATTTTGGATTCCTAGATCTTCCAAACCAATTTTCAAATTCAACTTTTCAAACTTATATGCCATTTTTAGTTCATTTTTTGACCAATCATGCAACTTCATGCTATGAGCTTTTCCAACAATTTGTGACCTTCTTTCTAGACTTAAAATCACATTTTGAACAACTTTCATGTTTTGAGTTTTTCCATTTGAGGCTTGGAAATAGGAGTTTTAGGCATTGGCTAAAATGACCTATAACTGACAAATGACCAAAATACCCCTGTCTTGTTCAAACCATAAGTTGAGTTCCACAAATCCTATCAAGGACTTCTACCACTCAAATTAAAGCTAAGAAGATTCCCTCCAACATTCATGTTGACCAAGAAACCATAGGAATCATCCTACTAGGGCAAAAGTTGTCTGCAAGTTGGGTGACTTTCAAGGACCCAGATTCACACACCTCAGCTGACCTGTAATTTGTCAAAACCATAACTTGAGCTCTGCAACTCCTATCAAGGACTTCCACCACTCAAATTAAAGCTAAGAACAAGCTCTACAACATTCATGTTGTGGGGAAGATGAGATATCAATCATATCTAGAGCTAAAACTGCCTGGAAGATAGGGATCAAACTAGGGTTTTTTCACTGCCAATCCTTGAAAACCCTGACTTGAAACTTCTCAAACTCCTTAATCATGATGAGTTGGTCCAAGAATCATCTTTATAACATCTCCATACATCATTCCATGATCTCATGGCCCTTGGATTAGGTCTCAACCTTCTCAAAATCTTCAGTTATCCTAGGGTTGACCCAGTCAAAACCCTAATTCCACCTCCAAGTCCCAAAATCATCTGAGGAGCACCCACAACTCTCAAGCTATGAAGCACACAACCTTGGTTCCAACCAATTCTTCTGAGGATCTCTTGAACTGTTTGGTGAAGGTATCAACTTTCAAACATTAGATGGATAAATTAATGTTGGTCAAATTTTGGGGTGCAACACCCATACGTATAACTTTACAACACATCCTACCTTTTATGATACATATTCTTATAAAGTCCATCTCATCATGTATATAACATCCATTATTTAAACTTTTTGATTTTTTATATAAATATTACTAATCTATACATATCTATTATCAATAATTTTTTTTGCCCTTTGTTTTTTTAAATGATAAAAAAATGTTGATAGTAGTTATTTTATAAACGGTAAAACAAATATGATCATTTATACAAAAATTTAAAAAAGGGTAAAACTATATTATTAATATCAATATCTTTTTAATTTGGAAAAATTATACAATTTTTAATCTGAAAAAATACGTAAAACTACATTGCCTTTGTGAAGGATCGTCAATCCAATTGACGCTTGCATTAATTCAGTACCCTAAAATGGGATACTTTAAAAAATAAATTAAACAATGGAATATTTTGATTTTTTTTAAAAGTGGATTAATTAGTTAAGGTTTTTTTATAATTAAAAATATTTTCATTACGTTTCGTTTGCCCCTTCTTTTTTATTTTCCCTCGTCACTCTTCAATTTCTCTCTTTTCATTTCAGCTTCTTTCTTACAAGTCACAAAGATGATAATATGGGATGAGGCTCCAATGACAAATAAATTTTGTTTTGAAGCTCTAGACA
This sequence comes from Lathyrus sativus, assembly GCA_963859935.3. Lineage (NCBI taxonomy): Eukaryota > Viridiplantae > Streptophyta > Magnoliopsida > Fabales > Fabaceae > Lathyrus > Lathyrus sativus. The sequence continues at coordinate 512,675,252 of OZ012735.1, forward strand.
AGTCACTGGAAGATATCATGGGTAATGGAAAAGACCCATGTAAAAAGATTTTTATATGGAAAGTAGTTATCTTTGGTGATGATTTTAGGCAAATTCTATCTGTTATACCTAGAGGAACTAGGTTTGATATCGTGCATTCAACAAACAATGTCTTGTATATTTGAGAACATTGCAAGGTTCTAACACTTACAAAAAAAACATGCATTTGCAAGTTAGGTCTATTTCAAACAACTTAAAATAGATTGAGAAATTCTCCAAATGGATTTTACAAGTTGGAGATGGAAAATTTTGTGAACCAATGATGGTTATACTGCAATTACTATTCCATCTAAGTTACTTCTAACCAATTATGTGGATCCAATTGATAATATTGTTACAAGTACTTATCCAAATCTCTTGGAAAATTATATAGTTTCTAATTTCCTTCGTAGTAGAACTATTTTAGCTTCAACTATTGAGATAGTGGATGAAATAAATGATTATATTACAAATCTCATACCAGGTAGGTAATATTCTTTATATTATACTTATATATTCTTTCACATCTCAACTTCTGATAATGTTATTTTAACTTGCCATTTATTCTTTCATTTAGGTGATGCTAAAGAGTTTTTGAGTAATGATTCCATTGCCATATCAAAATGTAATGACAATGATACTTTTGAGAATTTGACACCAAAATTCTTAAGCTGTTTGAAAACTTCAGGCTTGCCAAACCATTCAATAAAGTTAAAGATCGGAACAACTGTCATGTTGATAAGAAATTTGGATCAATCTGAAGGACTTTGTAATGGCCCAAGATTGATGGTAACAAGACTAGAAAATCAAGTCATTGAAGCAAAGATTATTTCAGGTACACATGTTGGTAACACTATTTACATTCCTCGAATGTCTTTGTCTCCTTCACAATCTCCATGACCATTCAAACTTATTCAAAGGCGGTTTCTAATCATTATCTCATTTGTAATGACAATAAACAAATCTCAAGGACAATCATTAGACTATTGGCGTCTATATTTTCCAAAAAACATTTTCAGTCACAGAAAACTATATGTTGCTATGTCAAGATTCATAAGTAAAGTTGGCTTGAAAATCTTAATTCACGATAAAGACAAGATTCTATTAAATCAAACAGCAAATATGGTATTCAAAGAAGTTTTTCACAATGTGGTCTAGGTATTCTCTATCCTATTGTTGGTCATTGCATTGTTTTTAGATATAATACTATCATAAGAAAAACATCTCAGTATATAATTTCATAATATGCCAAGGAACTTTAATAGATTCTTAATATGATGCTTTTTATACCATAAAATACAAAGGCATTGTTATAATGAACACATCCATTAAAAAAATTTATATGGTTGACCACCTTACATAAAGTTAAAATGTTCACTTGGTGTCTGCAATTAAATTGGAATTATGGGTGTCTTTGTTGCAGGAGTTGCATTATAAAGCTAGGAATATCTGGACTTTATTGTTCTTCTTCCAACTGTTTGGTTGAACTCAACTTATTTGTAGATATTGGCATTCTATTGTGGTTGTGGTGCTGCTATTACTGTTGTGCCTGCTACTTATTTTTGGTGGCCTTAGTAATTTCTTGGGGATTGTTTTTATTCTTTCTTTTTTTGGGGTCAGCTTGCAGCCATTATCCTACAGTTCCATATGAAGAAAACTATAATCAAGATTTTTCATAGCGATAGTTGGAATTATCGTTTTTTCATTTAGATGTTGGTTCATATGTATTTAAAAATGGAATTCTTTTTTAATTCACATTATAAAAAGCTTCCATTTGTATAGAGGATTTATAATACAATGTGGAGATTTTCATTTATTTAATAGAGTCCAAATCTTTCATATATTTCCTGGTGTTTCAATATTATTGCGTCCTACTTGTACTTTTAAATTTCATCTCTCATGTCCTAGTTTTAATTAATTAATGCGTGCCTCTTAAAAAAAGGAAAAATTATGTTGTTTACTTTCCTTAAAAATTGAATCAATTGTATAATATATTTATTAACACTATATGACTTAACTTTTATAATTCAGAAAATAATAATTACAATGTATTATACATATTTAAAATTTCCAACAAAGTTTGAATTATAACGTTTTTTTAAATTCTGTTATATCAATTTCTTCCCACTTTATTGTGCATATTTGAGAGTAAACTATCCTATACTACTTGGGCCATTATGATCCCACACATTTTACATAAAAAACTACCTCTTCTTTAGTTGTTAACATGCCTTCCTATAAAACAATGAATTTGAGTATACAATTGTTTTTGAGACTATTTACTAAACTATTTTTTTAAACATTACACATATCTTTTTTAACATTACATGCCTTTACTATGTAATAATGAAATAGAGTATACAATTGTTTTTGAGACTATTTAGTAAACAATTTTTTAACCATTACGCATTACTGAAAACAGTGAAAACTACCTCTTCATTAATTAAACAGAAAACATCCATAAGCATTACCATATTACACATTACATTAATCGATGTTCTTGAACAAAAGGGGACCAATATTAAATACCACTAAAACTGAACAAAAAGGTTTTTAAACCTGAAAAACCACAACAAAATATCAACAGCCAAAGTATCAACAAAATATCATCATCCAACACCCAAAACCTTATTGGGTACACCTTAACTTAAACATAAATATCAACATCCATCATCCTACAACTTGAACCAATTTTTAACGGTTTGAGATTTTTACAAGTCTGACTCTTGGAGGGTCGTGAAGTATGAATGTCGGCCTGTCACCTCTTTTGAGTTGTTTGTTCTTAACAAACTCATACCATTCATGCCCGATATACCTTTCTACACAATGCTTTCTTTTAGCATGGTGAAGTTCACAGTCATACCTTTTTCGACTATCAACATCAATTAACAGAATACACCTTTGACCAGATTTCAAAGACTCTCTAATAACTCTCTGAGGGATTTTTTATACATTTACAAAATTCCATATCAATATATAGCAGATTGCAAAAAATTATTCACTTATAACAATAAACGGGAACATATGAACCTACAAAAACATTTTTTCCAGTTGTCTTCTCGAATTTGATCTTTCTTTTCCAAACAAAGTTCTTTGGGCGCCTTCCCCTACCTTGATCACTTGCCTTTTCATCAAAACTGCATAAACAACATAACCGTTACATCTTTATTGACCAAACATCAAACGCCATAATATTAACACTAACATACCATTTAATATTTTTAACTACTAAAACTATTATAACTTTAAACATAATATAATATGCTGAAATACCTTTCACTGTCAGAAGAAATCGAAATGTGGCACGATCCAGGACCAGAGAAACCTTTCTTTTTCTTAACATCCCTTCCTCCCTTCGGTGATTCATAATCCTCAGTTACATGCACCTTTCCTTTCTGACCTACGACTTTTTCGGCGAGTGCGTGTTCAACTAAAACAACACCTACTCCCTTAAGATCTTTGACTTTTGTAGTTTTGGAACCATCACCAACATATGACCCTACATTTTATCTTCATTTTTTCCAGCATCAACAACATATGACCCTCCAAGTGTTGCTATCCTAGTTTTTTTCTTAGCCACAATTGCCATACGATTAGCTTCCTCAGCTTCAAGGTACGTCACGTCGAGAGTCATACGTTTGCAAGCAGGTAGTACCTCCAAACTATTAATCGATCTGCACAAAAATACCACAATGCAAAATACAGTCGTTAAGTGTTGAAAGGACATGATATCATATACATGCGAATAACGTAGATGCATAGAATCGTAACAACCTTCCAACAGGGGTAAAGGGACTGTTGCTTGATATTTTTGGGTTTTCTACACCAACTCCAGTTTTAGATGTTTTGCTTATTAATCTAAACTTTTTTAATTCTTCAAAGGACATGGTATTTTTCTTACCCTTCTTCCACTCATATGACTCTTCGTATTTGAGATAATCCAATTGAAGCTGAAGTCGTCTCTGCTTTGTGGGAACAGGAACTACAGTAACGAAATAACTTGCAAATTATTTTGTAAATCAACATGCCAAATCGCTAAAACCCTAACTCGTGGCTCATTGAAATGACCCAACAATGCATATGTTAATCGAAACACTAACAACTTGAAATACATATGTAGATTAACAACAATGATGCAACATGCAAATCTTTTTGTAAATAAATATAAGAACACTTAACGATATGCATCACTGAAGTCGCTAGCGCACGATAACTCACGTTTCTTTATATCATATGAGCGATATCACAAAACAAACAAGAGGAAATAATAAAAGTATTTACCTTATGAAAGACCCAAATTGTTCGTTCTTGCCCATTGTTGGAATGCAGAGCTTCAACGCTTGTCAAGTGAGAGATTCATCGTTTATGCTTGAGTGTACTTTGGGATCAAAACAATTTGGAACCCTAACATTTTTTCAATATGCCAGAATTGAGCCACTCAATTTCACCTTTTTTGGGGCGCATACGTATAACTTTGCAACACATACTACCTTTTATGATACATCTTTTTAAAAGTTATGATACATCTTCTTATAAAGTCCATCTCATCATGCATATAACATCCATTATTTAAAAATTTTGATTTTTTTATATAAATATTATTAATCTATACATATCTACTATCAATAAATTTTTTTGCCCTTTGTTTTTTTAAATGATAAAAGAATGTTGATAAAAACTATTTTATAAACGGTAAAACAAATATAATCATTTATACAAAAAATTTAAAAAGGGTAAAACTATATTATTAATATTAATATCTTTTTAATTTGAAAAAATTATACAATTTTTAATCTGAAGAAATACGATAAAACTACATTGCCTTTGTGAGGGATCGCCAATCCAATTGACGCTTGCATTAATTCAGTACCCTAAAATAGGATACTTTAAAAAATAAATTAAAAAATAGAATATTTTGAATTTAAAAAAAATTGAATTATTTAGGTAAGGTTTTTTTATAATTAAAAATATTTTCATTACATTTCATTTTGCCCCCTTCTTTTTATTTTCCCTCGTCACTTTTCAATTTATCTCTTTTCATTTCAGCTTCTTTCTTTTTTTCCGTTTACGCTATTCAAAGATTTGATCCAAAACCCTACCATAATTTGAAATCCATTACATCCAAAACTCTAGCCTTTTGTAAATCGATTTCAATCAAAACTCAGAATCAATTGTGTTCATGTCTCCTAACAAACCCTAATACATTTCTGTTTCCGTTTCAAGTCGAATTGAATACACCATTTCTGTTTCCGTTTCAAATCGAATTGAATACACCATTTCTGTTTCAAGCTTTTTCCATCGAGTTCAAGGGTTTATGATTCATCAAAAGCTATTTTTGTTTTGTTATTTCTTTTACTCTTGATGAGATTCTGCTCTTGTCTTCCACGGCTTCTTTACTGCTGCTTCTGCTGGATATGGTGGACGGTTTCTTTACACTTGTGCTTCTGCTGGAGACGTCGATTTTGTTCCTGAATTGTTGACAAGAGAATCTTATCTTGTTTTTGGTGAAGGTGAGTATGGTGTTACTGATATTTTGTATGCTGCTGAGAGGAGTAAAAATTGTGAGGTTTTTAAGATTGTGTTTGATTATGCAATATTGAAAAATAGTGAGTAAGAGTTGGATTTGGATGAGATTTTTAATATAGTGAATAGAGTTGTTCATGCTGCCGTAAGAGGTGATAATTGGGAGTTACTGAATGAGTTTGTTGAAACTGTTTCTAACATTTTAGCTTATAGAGATTCCCATAAAGTCTTGTAGTACATCTGAGGTGTTTTATATCACAAAGTTAACGGCTAGAGTTTGATCCTTGTCAATTACATGATAATTCAGAAGATATTCTCTATTTGGGTAGAGTTGTTGTGGTTTGTGTTGTTCAATCTCAACATTTCTCTTTTATTTCTGTAGTTAACACCAGTCTTATTCCAATTGTACAGGTTTGGCGCGTGAACGGTAAGGAAACGATTCTTCTCCCAGCTTCTGATCAATCAAAATTTTATAATGGCTTGTGGTGTTGTTGGGTCTGGGGTGTGATGCTTCATTGCTCTTGGAGGACAATGCTGATAGAAACAGATCCTCTGAGATGCAAGCTATTCCAAATCAGACATTGAAAGGTTTTGACAAAATTGACTTGATTAAGGAGGAAGTTTAACAAGCATGTCCTGGCGTTGTGTCTTGTGCTGACATACCTGCTCTTGCAGCAAGAGATTCCGTTCTTTTGGTTTGTTCCTAACACTTATAAATTATTTCTTCTGTTATAAGGTCTGATTTCTGATTTGTTCTGTGCACATGGCCATGGCAGGCTGGCGGGCCTTTCTATCCGGTTTTAACCGGAAGACGAGATAGCCATTAATTGTTTTTCGAGGATGCAACCATCAAATTCCAAGGCCTTACAATAACATTAACCGCACGCTTCACCTATTCAATCTTAGAGGATTCAGTGCACGGGAAGCAACCAGCCTTCATGGTAAATTACTTTTATTTTATCTTTATGCATTTTCTTATATGATAGATAAGAAAAATTGAATAAAATTATCATATAAAATATTGAATAAAAAATTGAGGGATCCCATAAAAAATCTATGTTGAATTCCCATTAAATAATTTGGCAGGGATCCAAAGTGTCTGGGTGGTTGGTCTTTCGCAGGGATAGGTCTCCATTGCAGTTAAGGAAAATAGTCTCTCATGTGTTGTTTTGCAAGGGATCATGATTCTCCCTCTACCTTATCCTGTTGCGGAATTAGCACCCCTCTCTTGTACTATATCTTCACCTCGATATCTCGAGCTTCGTTCTTCTGTTCTTAATCGTAAGCTGTTTGTTGATTTCATTTTCTTTCTCAACTCGCTGAGTCGTTCGTTGATTTTTTATTCCTTATTTTTTGTGATGGTTGATACAGTTGAATAGAGTTTCTCAAACCCTAATAAATAACTCTTTATTCTTTCAACTTTATAGGTTGATTCAGAATTTCAAATTTGTAATGATATCCTCATTAACCTAGTCTTGCTTGTAATGTTGAATGGTAGCATAAAATCTGTCTGTTTTAGCATTTCATAGCCTCCTATAGATTCTGATACACCTGGCCCTTGATGAATTAGCTTTGATGGAGTTCAAAGTCATAACATAAATATGTAATAATGCTTTGAGTCTAGTCTTTTTGTTTGGGAATTCTAATATTTATATGTAATGGTGCATAGAGCTCGAAGTCATAAACTGCTTTTACTGTGTTTGCTGCATCAAAGTCATAAACTGATGTTGTTGTTTTTTTTGTTATTAATATAATTCTGTAGTTTCTCGTATTTAGCATGTTTAATGTTTTTGTTTCTTTCAGGCGCGCCAGCCAGCCTCAATGGATTGGGCAGAGTGGACTTTAAAGAGCATGATGCTTGAGAGGATTTAGACAGGTGAACAACTTTCAGTGTTTTTGGCCTCCTAGTGATCAAACTTATATCATCATCATTATCATTTCTATTAGGTACTTGGGTTTTTCAGGCCAGTAGGTCTAAGGAACAAGAAAATCTTTTGAGTATCAGGAATGGTATGATTCTGCTAACTATTGTTTATTGGAACATTGTTGGAAGTTGATGCTTTTGTAAAATGGATTTAAATGCTCATTTGTATCATGCAATTTTTCAATATTGGAAGTGCATATTCTCTACTGATTATTCTTGCTCCATGTTATTCTTCTTCTTTGATGCAGAGATATATGGAAAAGATTCTTCCTTCCAAAATAGCAATCCCTCTTTCTTATAGCTTGTCTCTCTTACATTTCTTAAATCTCTATATCATGTTTTTGTTCTTGTGTTTTCTCTCTTCTGTCCTAAGGAAGATCTTAACGTATTTTGATATGATGTTGTCTTCAACTTCCTTTCATTATGGTTTGTTAGTAATTTCAATTGGAGTGACATTGTACTATTTCCCCCATTTGCATTCTGTCCTATTCACCACCCATTTCCACTACTGGATGCAGGAAAATCACATTGAGTTATGCATTTTTTGTGTGTCCTGTGTGACACTCACCTTATGTTCTAGTGCCTTGGTAGCTAGAAAAACTTAAGCACGACGGTTACAGTGGAAATTAAACTGATATAGTCGCAGTAGGAGGGCTAATATGTTCTAGCTATTATTATTCTCCATTTCGTGCCATAAAGTAGTTAAGCCTGTCTTTGATAATTGATGTTTGAAAGTAGTTTTTTCAATGCTTATCTGGCTTATGTGCTAGTGTCTTGGTTCCTGATGTCACTGGTCAGTGGTCACTCCTTTCTTTCTCTTTGATATCTTAGTTTTTATTTTTATTTTTATATTCACTCTTTTTGTTGAACTAGAGAAAAACACTTTTATACATTTATCATGTTTTATTATGGTTAATTGTTTTGATGTTACACATGCTGGAAACCATGTTGATATCATTGACACGTCAAAACATTATCTTTACTTGGTATCTAAAATAGTTGAGATCAATTGAAAGCTTATGTGTGGCAGTTAGAATCAAGTTGTTTCAAGTTTATTGCAGTTGGAACAAAACCGCTGGAAAGTATATGGATGGTGGGTTGGGTCAGGTTCTAATATATGATTTGATTGATGGCCCTATGAATTAGGTTGGTTTGTGATGATGCTACTACTGCTACATATTTTTGATTGTATTAATTAGATATTGCATTGCATCACATCAATGAATAAGCACAAGTTCTAACATCCATATACTGTCCTCTTTTGCTTCACTCTTCTTCTTGGTTGGTTCACCCTTTTGCTTCCTTCTTCTTCTGTTCTTCATTCAAACACTGAAGAAGTTGTTATTGTTGAGCGGAATCAATGAGTGCACAAGGACAAACACAAGTTCAAGGGATTGATGAAGCGGTTCTGGATGACATTATCCGCCGACTCACTGAGTTCCGATTGTCCCGACCCGGAAAGCAAGTTCAGCTCTCTGAGGATGAGATCAAGCAACTTTGTCTTGCTTCTAGAGATATCCTCCTTCAACAACCTAATTTGCTTGAACTTGAAGCCCCTATCAAGATTCGTGGTACTTACATACTTACCCCATTTTGATTTATTTGATTTCTAGGGTTTGAAATATCTGTTTTTTTATATGTTTATGCTTTTGGGTATCCTTAATTTGTTGCAAGTTTGGAACTTTTTGATTTAGGGTATATTTGATTTGATTGATTGTTAGGGATTGAAGAAGGAAATGTGACTTACTACACTTTTAGTTTTAGGGAATATGAAATTTGGAGGTTTGTGACATGAATTATGTTTGTGAACTTTTTTCTTTAAGTGTTAATTTGTTGAAAGATAAAGCCTTTTAATTTTAGGGTGTATTTGATTGATTGGTAGGGATTGAAGTAGAAAATGTAGTTTACCCTTTTAGTTTTAGGTCTTATAAAATTTGGAGGTTTGTGAACTTTGTTTCTCCAAGTGATTATTGTTATCCTTAACCTGTTGCAAGTTAAAGCCTTTTAATTTTAGGGTGTATTTGATTGATTGGTAGGGATTGAAGAAGAAAATGTATTGTTATGAACTTTTCTCAAAATGTTAATTGTTTGTGTTTAGTCTTTAGATATGCATTTTGAGTGGTAGATTGCCGATTGTTGTTTTGAGTGAGTGTGTGTCGGGATTAAATCGAATTGAATTGAACGTGGAATTTTATTCTGGTATGGTTGGAATTTCAAACCTTTCTTTAAATATAGAAAGTTTAAAGTCATTTATGGGAGATATACTAGAAAATCAAATAAAAAAAAAAAGATTTACTACATAATTAGTAATAAATGAAGAGTGCGAAACATTGCTGTAATAAAGATTTAGTAATAAATAAAGAGTGAGAAACATTAATATACTTCAGATCGAAAACAAACTTAAAAGTCTTTTCAAGACCCAAAGAAAAGAGTATAAATATAAAGTACCTGTTGCTATAAATGCTACTTTAGTTCAAGTTAATTCAGAATTCTCAATCCATCCACGGTAACAGCAAAGCAATCATGAGTTCTTTGAAGAAGGAATTTTTGCAAAGAAAAGTGCCTCATGGTGAACTCGGGGCAAATTCATTGTTTGCCAAAGGAAAATGTATCAAGAAAACCATAAAGAATCATCCATCAGAATGTAAGAGAGCAAAGAATCATCCATCAGAATGTAAGAGAACAAGTGAAAGAAAAGTGGTCAATGGAGCATTGTTTGTCAAAGAAAAATATATCAAGAAGAAAACATTGATTAGTATAGTTGCAAAAAGAGTAACAAAACCGGAAGAAGACGAGGAAAAATTAATGATCAAGATACTTCATTCCAACAAACCGGTCATAAAAAATTTATTGATGATCTTGAAGTGAAGAAAAGTTTATCTAATTGGAGACAACTTAAAGTTCAAAAACAAAGGGAGTTGGCTCGACTCAAACTTCTGAAGATTCAAAATGTTGTTGGTTTCAATGACAACATGGATGCTATGAAAGATTTTTACAAGTTAATCGGATATTGAAGTTGATCTCGCGATTGTCACAAGTATTTGAGTTTTTAGGTTCTTATCTTTTGTCTAACTTGTGCACTTTATATTTTGTCAATATTGTATTATAATATAGTTTTTATTTTGAGAAATGAAAGTTTAATAAAAACATTTTTATTATTTTGTTTTTATTTATTTTATTGATTTATGTATAATTTTTATATTATTCAATTCATAAACTATTGGAATTTTCATCAAATGAATATGATTTTGGATTCAACAATTTCATTCCACTTATATGCAAGATAAGAAAATTTAAATTTAAATTAGTTATCTTTTTTTTAGATTTAAAAAAGGAAAATACTTATCAGTAAGAAAACGTAAAAAAATAAAAAAACGCAAGAATAAATTTTAACCATTCATTATCACCACTATCTTATAATCTCTATTAAAAAATAAATTAAATTTAAAATTAATTTTTTCTTCAAATTATTTTGTACTGAATAAAATTATTCTTTGAAAAAAGTGTTTCAGTTAGTATAGACATCTAAACAAGTTCAAACTTCAAAGGTGAGTTTTTAATATTTTTAATACATTTTAATAAAATATTATATGGAATTTATATTACTAAAGAAAAAAAAAAGAATCCACCCCCACTAGAAAAACCAAGTCATTGTAAGTATTATTTGGTCTAAATTAAATGCACTCACTTCTCTTCAATTTTTATTTTATAAAATTAAGATTTTATAAAATAATAATAATAATAATAATAATAATAATAATAATAATAATAATAATAATAATAATAATAATAATAATAATAATAATAATAATAATAATAATAATAATAATAATAATAATAATAATAATAATAATAATAATTACTATTATTATTATTATTATTAATTATCTTCCAACTCATTATTATCTAAAATATTATTAAATGAATATAATTTTTTTTGACACATTAAATGAATATAATGTTTGATCAAATCTTATTTTATGTGAAGATAAATAAACTTAATAAATTCAACCTAAAATATTTTTAAAAATCAACTAGGATTCTTTTATAGATTTTTTCAATGAAATTAAATGTTCAACGTGATTTCCCTTTCTTAAAAGATCTTGCGAGTAAATTTAATTGAAACTAAAAAAAAACCAAAAATAATGACTCCAAACTTAAAATTAAATGATATTAATATTAAAAACTAGATAGAATATTAATCTACTGTGATTGTTAGAGTAAAGATACTATTTTTAGATAGAATACATTTGTATCAAACATTATTGTATTTTAATTTTTGAAATTTGAAATGTATTAAACGTTATTTTATTTTAGTTTTTGAAAATTTGAATTGACGTTAAGGATTAACGGGACCAATCTCACCCCATAAAATTGTATATTTAAATTTAAATTGATCAAAATTAATTTGTAAATTGATGTAAAAAAATTGAAAATAGTATAAAATTAAATATTACTAGATGTCATTTTTGTGAGAATCACTCGGATTTAATGACAATTTAAATTGGACTATCAACACTTACTAAATCAAATCAAACTCCATACATATAATTTAATTTTTTTTAGTATAATGTACTATATTAGTTTATTATTAGTTTGTTATAATTTTTTAATACAAGGCTTTAGTAAGGATTGACCGATCCGAGTGATCAATTTCACCGTTCACATGTTTCTGTGTGTTCAAACCTAAACCGATCAAAATCAAATTTACAAATCAATTTAAAAAATTTAAAAAAATCATATAAAATTAAATATTATTAGATGCTATTTTATAAAAATCTGTCGGATTTAATCACATTTTGAAAGGAATTTCCAAAGCCACACTAAATCAAATCAAATTGTGTATATATAATTTATAATATATATTTATTTTTATTATTAGTATAATGTACTTTAGTCTATTATTAGTTAGTTTTTAAAATTTTAATACAAACTATTTATTAAATTTAAATATTTTTTAGATTTAATTACAATTCATGAATTTTATTCAATAATACTAAATTTTTACATATTATTATATATGTTATACTTGACATTAAACATATTATTTTATCGTGTGTTTACAATATTATCTACCATATAAAAAAACAAAGATTCTTGGAAATTATTTTTCTACTCTTATCTCATCTATCAACATGTCATCAATTTTGAACAAATTAAACATTTTCTTTTCAAATTATAAATACTGAATGATATTAGTTCTAATCGAACCATATGTGTAGCATCTGTACCAATTATGCCTCCGTTTTGATAACCTAATATACTTCTTTTCCCACTTTCTACAAAACAAATCTTTCTAAATCAATTATGTGTCTAATCACTGTCTTTTATTCTGCCTTTCCATCATCTTTCCTCCTTTCCAATGTCATACTGCATTTTTCAATTCACACGCTTATGCTTTCTAAATCATTTCATCAATCTTCTCTCTCTCTCTCTCTCTCTCTCTCTCTCTCTCTCTCTCTCTCTCTCTCTCTCTCTCTCTCTCTCCCCTTAATTATTTTGGAAAAAAAATTCCAATACTTCTCTTCCATCATTAACTTCTTCTTCACGGGATTCCATCATCTTCTTCTCAATACATCACCTGGTTTATTTTCTTATGCTACTTTAGGGTTAAGACTTTATGTTTTCAAATTCTTTTCATTTTTCGCTTTCACTTTTCTATTATTAAACCCTTTATATTTTTTCTCTACTATTTTATCCTGATTATTTTTTCTCTAATCTTAACAGGTAGACCAACAATATCGGAAAAATCTCAGGTTTAAGGTTTGGTTTCACTAGGTATATTTTTATTTTCTTTATGCTTTACTTTCTAATATTTTTTCTTCATCTACGAGTCTTTATTTTTGAATGGATTTTGCGGGTCTCCTGAGTAGATTTTTTAGATCTGGAAATTAGAGAAGAACATAATGCAAAATAAAAGGATCATAAGAAGAGATTTTAAAAGACAAATTTTAGAACACAAGGTTCACATCAGCGAGTATATTTTTATTTTTTTATGCTTTACTTTATAAAAAATTTCTTCTCCTTATAATTCTTTATTTTTGAATGAATTTTTGTTGAGATGTTAGATATAATTCAAGTTGAATTATGCGGCCCAAACCCAAAGCTAATTAGGGTTTATGGTTTGTTATTTCACTTAGTAGTCAAGTCACTTAGGTGTATATAAATAGACACTTTATAATTCAATTTTATTCATCCAACAATATCAGTCCTTATTTCCTTATTCTCTCTCTCTCTCTCTCTCTCTCTCTCTCTCTCTCTCTCTCTCTCTCTCTCTCTCTCTCTCTCTCTCTCTCTCTCTCTCTCTCTCTCTCTCTCTCTCTCTCTCTCTCTCTCCCCTCACTAAAAGTGTATCACACGCTCAAAATTGATATCTAGAGCTTCAGTTAGATTCTTGATCGTGTTTTCAAGAATCACACATCAGAGATTATATTCTCGGGATCGTGTATTGTTGTTGATCAATCGCTGCAAAGATGAATGGTAACACAAATTTATCAAACTCCCTTCCAACTTTTGATGGCAAGAATTGGGTTCGATGGAGAAAACAAATGCAATATCTATTTTTCTTTCATGAAACCCTAGAAGTGGTTAATAACGGTGTTCCTGCGCTTAGTAAAGATGCAACTGATGCATAGAGAACCGCTCACAAGGATGCCAAAAAGAAGGATTGCAAGGCGGCGTTTTACATCGAATCGGCGATTGATGCAGCTAATTTCGACAGAATGACTTATGCTGAATAAGCAAAGGAGGTATGGTATATTCTTGCCAAGTATTATGAAGGAGGCGAGAAATTCAATGTTGTCAAGTTGCAAACTTTGTGACGACAATATGAATTATTGTCGATGGGAAAAAGACGAAAAGATCGCAGGCTATGTGCCGAAGGTGCAGAAACTCGTACATCTCATGAAGGGTTGTGGTGAAATCCTAATTGATAAGATGATAGTTGGGAAGTTAATGCGTACATTGACCTCTCACTTTGATCATGTTATCATAGCTATTCAAGAATCCAACAATCTTGAAACCCTAAAATTAGAAGATTTGGTTGGTTCGTTGGAGGCACATGAGTTTAGGATTGTCGAAAGGAAATGAGTTCAAGACTCGATACAAGCACTGCAGGCTCAGTCGTGGAAGAAGAATAGTGGTTCCAACAAGTTCAAAGGAAAAATTAACAAGACTCAGGGAAAAAAGTCTTGGTCGATTCCTCACATTGTTGGTACATGAAAGATAAGGTATCAATAAAAGACAAGGATGAAGGAGCTAACCTTTCACATCAAGTTCGCACGATTATGATGATATGGTGGTTATGGCTGTAGTTGCAGATGACCATGTCAAATCCAAGATCTAGTTCCTCGACTTAGGCTGCTTGAATTACATGACTGGTTGAAAAGTATGGTTAGTAGATTTCTACGAGTCAAAGAAGAGCAAGGTCAAACTTGTTGATAATAGCTCGTTGTAAGTAGAAGGTACTAGTAACATAGTTATTCAAAGGAGTAATGGGCCAAAAGCCTTGATCAAGGATTTATTGTATGTCATCGGAATGAAGTGAAATCTGTTAAGTGTAGGACAACTGGTCGAAAAGGGGTTCTCTGTGGTTTTGAAAGATGAATCCTTATTAATTTTTGACATCCAAAATAACTTGGTCTTGAAATCTCCTATGTCGAAGAATAGGAAATTTAAGACCATGATTAGTTCGACTGATGTACAATGTCTGAAAATAGTTGTCGACCACAAGAATATTTGGTTGTGGCATCTGATATTCGGTCATCTAAACTTTAGGTCGCTTAATCAACTGATCACTCAAGATATGGTAACTGGTATACCAAGTTTTGAGATGCTTGAAAAAACTTTGTGAAGGTTGTCTAGTCGAAAAGCAATCTAGGAAATAATTTATTTCGACTATGCCAATGATATCATCTTGCATACTTAAAGTTATGAGGGCAAAGCCTCATATATAGATGTGCTCGTTTCGATGATGTCAAAACTCAGCTCCATAGAAAAATATATGTTGGACGTTGTCACCATGTCGTGTTTGCATGTCTTGTCTCTCATAATCCAAATGCTCGTAAAAATCACGATTGTTGCATATAGAGATGGCCAAATCTGTGTGTCATATAGGGTTGACTAAGTTGGTGTTGTTTGCCATACTATACTTTTCATCAAATGTGTCGTAAGGCATGAAAATAGACATTTTTTCCTGTTTCAGGGTTTTGAGTCGACCCAAAACCTGCTCCAGTCGACTCACAAAGAAAGTCATTTTAATGAATTAGTCTCAAGAGGGCTCGTGTCAACCATCCGGGCGACTCATACTGTGATCATTTCCATTTGGCTAAAATTGCATGCTATGCATCGACGCATGCTATGCTCCGGTCGATACATGGTCCTGATTTCTACATAGTCTTGAGTTCGGGTAAGCTCAGGTCGACCTTCTCTACTGCATAGGTCGACCGCTCGCTATTTTGTGTCAAAATTCTGTTATGCCAATTGTCTTTGTGAATTGGTTTTGTTTGTTATGTCAGTTATGTTTGGTATACAAGTTGAGTTGCTCTTTCATTTCATAATAACCAAGAAAACAATAAAAGTGAAATTACGTGTCGATTTGGTTCTCATCATCTTTATTCTCTTCATAGCATTTCACAAAAATTACACATAATCATTTTTGTTGTGCATTGTGCATGTTCGAGGTGATAACGTCCAAAGCCAAAGATTGGTTTTATCTGGTTTGGGTTGAGTAGTGGGCAGGTTTTTCTTGAATAAAACCATTAGGGTTTTGTCCTCCAAGAATCTCAGGTTTTGGGTTTTTTTTGCACGATTCGTTCCATCACATATTCAGCCGAGTGAAGGTAATCGAAGAGCTGGTGGTTCTGTCGGTTTAGTAATGGTAAACAGAGGATTGTGAGTGGGAGATTCGGGTTCGACACGTGGGTAACTGAAATCAGCCGGACCAGATTTTGAAGACCGAGGGTTGTTCAAAGAGAGTGCTGTAATCAGAGGTTTATTCCCCGCATTCGAAGTACTTGATTCAACTTGAATCAAGGGGCAAGAAGAAATAGTCTCTACAACAACAATTGTGTTCGTTTGTTTAATTTCTATTTGCTTCTTGTATAAGCATTGATAAACAGGTTATATCTATCTATATACAGGTCTCAATTCTCTTGTTAGAATTGAGGACAGACGTACCCCAGGCGAGGACGACGGGGGACTGCCTCAACCAATCATTGTGTCTTTTTCTTTACGTTTATAGTGCAAACGATTATATCAATCAAGTTCTGATTTGAGTTGTGCTGAACTATTTTTTAAGCCAATTACAATCATTGATTGTAAGAGAAAACTTGAGCACTAAACTCTCAAAACATAATTCACTTGTAGTGCTTTGCACTCTAAGTGTTTGATAAATTGTGTGAACTAAAAACCTTGTGTGCTGTCTTTTCAAATTGTCAATATTTTAAAGGCATTGGAACTAGTCACACCTTATAGTGAGCATAATCAAATTGAAAGTGTGATTGACGTAGTGATTCTCATATCTCGTTTATCAGATTCCATAGGCTTAACGCATATTCGGTTTTCTAGTAACCGTTTGTTTTAGACGTGTATAGTTCCTTGGCCGCTTCCGCTATTAAACAAATTTTAAAAACCAATATTTGGTAGTGCCGACTCTGTTTTAAACAAGCGGTCTATTCAATCCCCCTTCTAGATCTGCACCATCATCTAACAAAAGTTGTACATTCATATGTATGTGGTTCTTTTGAAGAGTGTACCGTTGGTGAAAACAAGTATTTTGTTTCGTTTGTCGATGAGTTTAGTCGAAAGCTATGGATATATGTGATCAAGAGAAATGACGAAGTATTCGAAATCTTTAAGAGATTCAAGATGCTTGTCGAAAACCAAAGTGAGAAGAAGATCAAAGTTTTGCTAACAAATGGAGGTGGAGAATACACATCCAAGATATTTGAACCATTTTGCGCAGAACATGGTGTTGATCATGAAGTAACTGCTCTTTATACCCTTCAACATAATTGTCGTACCTCAAAAAATAAGGACGACCTCGTGAAGCGCAATCGCACGCCGGCAGGATGGACTTAAAAGAGTCGTCACCAATCTTTATTTATTCCCATAGATGGAAAGGAAAAATATTGAATAAAACCCTAAAATAAAGATAAGGATATGGTCATTGCAACCAATATCTAAGTTCGGGAGTCGGTTACGCAAGGGCAAGGTGTTAGCACCCTTCACGTCCATTGTATTCAATAGTAACCGTTAGGTTAGTTGTGCGTGTTAATGTTTGTTTAGGAATTAGGCTTCTCAAGTTATTAAAAGGGGAAAGAAAAGAGAAAGGGAACCTAAAGGTTTTTATTACTAGGGGGCTGGCAAGATTTCACAATCCTGCTTCTACGTATCTCAAAAGAGAAATCAAGGCACACGTAGTTATGAGTAAAATTTTATTTTTTGGTCGATTTTAGAGAAAGCTATCTTGTATTAATCAATATAAAAACATTTTTTTTACCCAAAACAGGTGAGGAGCAGACATTTATACCATATTGAATGGATTTACAAATCACATTCACGATACTTACCTCAACTGAATGGTTGTGGATGAAACATTGCTCTTACATCACCTTCAGACAACATATCTTTCATTTTATAAAAAGGGCTTGAAAGATCATAGGGAGGCAAGAAAAAAAAGTTCGATGTGTTGAGATATTTTGAACTGATGAGAGAGCTCGGACGGTCGAGAACTACATCTCGTGTCCTCCTTCTCGAGAACTACACTCCGCTCCTTATTCATCTTTATTAATGAAAAGTGTTTGAGTTTTTAGATGTTTTGAGGTTTTTATTAAAATAAAAACGACTTGATGAAATTAAAAGTGATTAACGAAAAATGGTTTGAAATTATTTTGAAATTGATTAGGAATGTTAGTGAAGCTAGTGTGAAATTAGTTACACATGTGATATGAACATGGATAGAGATATTAATTAATTAAATGATTCAAACACAATAAAATCAATAATTAAACAAATTACTTTAAAGATACAATTAATTAACTATAATCTAAAAAGTTAATAATAATAAAAAATAAAAAAGGTAATAGTCCAAGAAATAACTAATATTTTAACTAATTAACTTAACTATAAGTGACTAATAGATTACTAATTTACATTAAAACAATAGTAGAATAAATAAAAGAAAAAATAAGGGTGCATGTTAGAATGAAGCTTTTACTAAATAATGAAAATGGGCATAAGGCTCATCTCCCACCCTAATTACCCAAGGTTATTTAAAATAAAAAAGATTAGAAACTATTAAAATATATCAGCATTCAAACATGGATGGAAGAAAGAGTATTTTTTTTCAAAATTAAAACACATTTTCCCCAACTACATCCTGACACATGTCAGACATGAAGAAGGGAAAAAAACATAACAATGCAAAATCCTCTCTCTCTCTCTCTCTCTCTCTCTCTCTCTCTCTCTCTCTCTCTCTCTCTCTCTCTCTCTCTCTCTCTCTCTCTCTTGTTTTGTTGTAACATGAAAAAGGGATATAACAAAAACTTTTCATCAATCTCTTTCACTCAGGGACTTTTCTCTGCTCCATGCTTTCTCTCGGTACTCTCCCTCGCTCTCATGTTTCTCTCACTCTCTCATGCTCTCACTCTCACTCTCTTATGCTTTCACTCTCACATCGCTCTCACTCTTTCTCTTATGTTGGATTCTCTCTCCCTCACACTTGTTCAAACAACAACAACGACAAAGGACAACAACAAATCAATGCAAGAAGAAGGAGAAAGATTAATGGAAAATAAACTCTAACGATGGTTTTACGGAGATGAAGGTTGAGTTGATGCTGGTGGCAACTAATGTGTTGGTTTTCAAACTCACCGAAATAGAGACCTCATGAAGATCTGCATTATTTTATTTTCATTTTTTTAGAGTAGTAGAAATGATGTAAATATGGTGTAGGTTGTCAATGATAGGGAGGATGATGATTCAAGGGAGATGTGAGTTGTGGTTGAGATGTAGAGGTTTTGAGTGAAAGGTTGGAGGTGGTGGATGTTTATGGATATGATGAAGGAATGAAGTTGAGAGTGTGTGTATTGTGTATGTTGGTTGTGATGTACGTGAATGAAGAAGGTCACTTCTTCATAGTTTCATTTCTCCTCTCCTCCTTATGCTACCTTTCTTTTAATCTTTGTTATATTTTGAAATGAAAGTATGGATATAGATGGAAATATAAGGTTAATAGTGAAAGGTATTATGTTGATGCATGATATAGGAATGGTGAAACCATGAAGTGGTTATGATGTTTATGGTTGTTGTTGGAAGAGAAAAATGGCGAGAGGTTGATGTAGGAGGGAGGAAACGTTTGAGGAAGAGAAAATATTGTGAGGTTAATATGGTTATTTGGGTGTGTTTCATGAAGAAAATGGAGGTAATAACTATGGTGATGGAAGGTTGTTGTTGATGCATGAAGGTGATAAGGTTTATTGGTGATAAGTTATATGTTGTAGAAGATAAAATGAGTGGAAAAGTGGTGTTAAAAGTATAGCAGTAAGTTAGTTCATGAAGAAGTAGAAGGTGAATATTGTATGTATGGAAGGTAAATGTTAAGAAATATGGTTGAGCCTAACTCAACCCTACAAAACCGGCTGGTAGAATGAGGATTACCCCCATTTATAAACATATGTTCATGCCATATATTGTCCGATGTGGGACTCTTAACACACCCCCTCACGCTCAGGACTGGACAACTGAAGCATGGAAATAAATGGTGGATGGCTCGATAGTGGAAACCATAGAAGGTGGCCCACCGGATCTTAAACCAAGCTCTAATACCATGTTAAGAAATGTGGTTGGGCATAACTCAACCCTACATAAAGCCTCTCTCTCTCTCTCTCTCTCTCTCTCTCTCTCTCTCTCTCTCTCTCTCTCTCTCTTGTTTTGTTGTATCATGAAAAAGGGATATAACAAAAAAATTTCATCAATCTCTTTCATTCATGGACTTCTCTCTGCTCCATGCCTTATCTCGGTACTCTCTCTCGCTCTCATGTTTCTCTCACTCTCTCATGCTCTTACTCTCACTCTCTTATGCTTTCACTCTCACATTGCTCTCACTCTTTCTCTTACGTTGGATTCTCTCTCCCTCACACTTGTTCAAACAACAACAACGACAAAGGACAACACCAAATCAATGCAAGAAGAAGGAGAAAGATTAATGGAAAATAAACTCTAACGATGGTGTTACAGAGATGGAGGTTGAGTTGATGCTGGTGGCAACTAATGTGTTGGTTTTCAAACTCACCGAAATAGAGACCTCATGAAGATCTGCATTATTTTCTTTTCATTTTTTAGAGTAGTAGAAATAATGTAAATATGGTGTAGGTTGTCAATGATAGAGAGGATGATGATTCAAGGGAGATGTGAGTTGTGGTTGAGATGTAGAGGTTTTGAGTGAAAGGTTGGAGGTGGTGGATGTTTATGGATATTATAAAGGAATGAAGTTGAGAGTGGGTGTATTGTGTATGTTGGTTGTGATGTACGTGAATGAAGAAGGTTACTTCTTCATAGTTTCATTTCTCCTCTCCTCCTTATGCTACCTTTCTTTTAATCTTTGTTATATTTTGAAATGAAAGTGTGGATATAGATGGAAATATAAGGTTAATAATGAAAGGTATTAGGTTGATGCATGAGATAGAAATGGTGAAACCATGAAGTGGTTATGATGTTTATGGTTGTTGTTGGAAGAGAAAAATGGTGAGAGGTTGATGTAGGAGGGAGGAAACGTTTGAGGAAGAGAAAATATTGTGAGGTTAATATGGTCATTTGGGTGTGTTTCATGAAGAAAATGGAGGTAATAACTATGTTGTTGATTCACGAAGGTGATAAGGTTTATTGGTGATAAGTTATATGTTGTAGAAGATAAAATGAGTGGAAAAGTGGTGTTAAAAATCTAGCAGTAAGTTAGTTCATGAAGCATGAAGAAGAAGAAGGTGAATATTATAGGTCAACATGTAATCCTCGGTTCCTTGTAAATATTGCATGACCTTTTTAACAACTTTTCCAATTACCCAATCCTGGGCTACTCAAGTATCTCCCTAAAACATTAACTGCATATGCAATATCGGGACGAGTACAAATTTGAGCATACATCAAACTGCAAACAGCAGAAGCATATGAGACTCTTTCCATTTCAGCAGTTTCTTTATCATTTTGAGGACATTCAGATGTAGAGAGTTTATCATCCTTTTGGGCATGAACAGTGAACAGGGAGAAAGACTGCATATTAAAGCGTTTAAGTATTCTCTCAATATATCCTTTTTGAGACAAACCAAGAACACCACGTGACCTATCACAAAAAATTTGGATGCCTAAAACAACAGAAGCATCACCTAGGTCCTTCATATCAAAGTGGTTACTAAACATTATTCTTGTATCATTCAAAAGACTAAAACTAGTGCTAGCAAGAATGATATCATCGACATATAACACTAAGATTATAAAATCTCTCCCACTGGTGTTTAAATAAATGCACCGATCTGAAGCATTTCCATTGAAACCAATAGAAGAGACAACTTTTTCAAACTTTAAATACCATTGTCTAGATGCTTGTTTTAATCCATATATGGATTTCTTCAGTTTGTATACTAACTTCTCTTTTCATGCTTCAATAAAACCTTCAGGCTGAATCATGTAAACATCTTCAACAAGTTCTCCATTTAGAAAACTTATCTTCACATCCATCTGATGAAGTTCCAAATTAAAGTGTGCAACCAAAGCCATAACAACTCGAAAGGCATCATTGGTAGAAACGGGTGAGAAAGTCTCTTTGTAATCAATCCCTTCTCTTTGACTATAGTCTTTTGCAACTAGTCTGCTTTGTATCTTTCAGTTTTACCATCAGGATTACATTTAATTTTGAAAACCCATTTGCATCCAATGGCCTTGCAACCAACTAGCAACTCTATGAGATCTCAAACACCATTATGAGACATAGAATTTAATTAATCATGCATAACATACAGCCACTTAGAAGCATGAGAACAAGGAATTGCTTCATTAAAAGTGGTAGAATCATCATCATCATGAATATCAAACTCATGCTCATGGAGATACACAACAAAGTCATTTGATAATGTAGGCTTTCAAGCTCTATGAGAACGTCTCAATGGAACAACTTCAACAATGTTACTTAGTTCAATAACACTAATAGGCTCTAGGGTATCAATATGTTCATGCTCATCAATTTGTGGTGACACAACTTGATCATTATTTTGAATTACTGGAATCACAACCTCATTAGGGAATGGAACAATTGGTATAGGGAGAAAAGTATGATCTTCTTCAAGAGTAACTAGTTGTGGCGTAAAGACTCCACTATCCAAATCACCCTTAAAGAAATTTACTCTATTAGATTCAATGACTCGTGTAGAATGAGAAGGATAATAAAATCTGTAACCTCTAGACCCAACACTATATCCAATGAAGAAATCACTAACAGTCTTCATATCAAGTTTCTTCTGTTGAGGATTGTAATGTTTGACTTTAGCCTTACAACCCCAAACACGAAAATGTCTCAAACTTGGCTTCCTGCCTATTAATAGTTCATAAGGAGTCTTCGACACTGATTTACTAGGCACCTGATTTAGAATATAGACAACAGTCTTCAAAGCATCACCCCAAAGAAAATTAGGCAATGACGAATGACTCATCATGCACCTAACCATGTCCCTAAGCGTGTGATTACGTCTCTTTGTAACTCCGTTTTACTGAGGAGTGTCTGTCATAGTGTATTGAACCTTAATACCACATTCATCTAGAAATTTAGCAAACGGTCATAGATTTCTTCCATACTCATCGTATCTACCACAATATTCTCCTCCTCTATCAGACCTCGCACATTTGACATTCTTTCCTGATTTCAACTCAATGGCAGCTTTAAAAGATTTGAAGGCATCCAAGGAACTAGACTTGTCTTTAAGAAGTTATATCCATCCACATATGGAGAAGTCATATATGAAAGTGATAAAATACTTGTATCCACCCATAGCATTGGGTGTAATAGGTCCACACATGTCTGTGTGAATCAATTGCAATACATCTTTACATCTATTCGCTTTTGTATTCCTGGTTTTAGCAATGAACTTTCCTTTGAGGAAATCAACGTAAGTTTCAAAATCAGAGAAGTCAAGATTAGGCATAATACCCTCCTTAATTATTCTTTCAATACGAGGTCTATAAATGTGCCCTAAACGTTTATGCCACAATGTCGAAGAATTCTCATCTTTCCTATTGCGCTTTATCCCAACAACAGATTAACAAACATCTCATTCACATTCAACATATATAAACCATCACACAAATTTCCAAAACCAACTGTAGCACCCCAAAATTTTCCCATCTTTTTTCTTATATCTTGGCTTATGTTTCATATCATTTTTGCATTAGCATTTGTGCATAGCATTGATCTTAGGTAGAGGATCAAGGTATCTTACTCAACAATCAAGAGAAGAGCTTCACCTTCAAAGCTTAACCAAGAGCTCAAGCTCAACCTTTTAATAATATCAAGTCACAAGGTCTCCATCATCATTAAGGCATGTTAATCAACCACTTGAATTAAGAACTCAAACATTGATTCTCCTCCTTCTATCTCATGGATAACAAGTTAAGATTTTAGTTCAAGGGAGATTTGTGGCTAGTTATTTGGGAAAGACATGATTATAAAGCTCAAAACATACCTTAAGGGTCCTGTACATGGATTAGGTGTCATCACAAGCCATCACAAGAGCCTCAGTCAGTGAAATGGTCCTAGGGTTTCATTTGGTCAACAAAAATCAATTGTGATTCAATTAGGTCAAGATCTTGGATCTCAAGGTTAATCAAGGGTATGATAGTTATTTTCAATTGATTTCATGTGTTTTTAACAAGAAGAATCAAGAAGAAGCATAAAATCAATAGTTTGACTAGATTAGGGTTTTGGTTGAAAATTTTCTAAGTGTAGAAAACCCTAATTCTAGCCATCTTGCAACTTCCATTTTCTCATTTTTTATCCAATGAAGGCAAACTTGCTACCAAATTAAAGAGGACATCATGAAATACAAGTTTATGGAAGGAAGCATGTCCAAAAGATTTATGGTTTGGGAGATATGATGAGCTAAAGTTGGAAAAATGGAGATTTTGACATTTCAACACTTAGAATTTTTTCTAAGTATAGAAAATCAGTTTGAGGTACCTACTTTCAAGCCCAATTTTCATGGTTATACAAGATTCAATTGAATATTCCTACAACATGAGAGTTATAGAGCATCCTTCAAGCTTTCTTTTGAGTACTAGATCATCTCCATTGGATGTGTAGAGCTCAAGTTATGATACTTCCAAATTAGGATTCCAAAGATGTTAAGTTTGGCAAGTTGTTAGGCAGATTTTTCAACAAAGTTTCTAAGGAATGTTTCATCTAGTTCTTCATCTAAAATGAATTTTCCCATAACATTAAAGTTGAAGATAATTCTTCAAGATTTTCATCCATTACTATATCATTTCCATTGGATCAAAATTCCCTTAGTTATGATGTTTACAATTTGGTGTTTCATAGTGGACAAAATGTTCTCATGACTTAGAAACATTTCATGACGCTTAGGCAGATTTTGCAAGTAACTTTCATGCTTGTTTTTTACATTGATTCAAGCCTCCTATCAAGTTTATTCCAATATAAATTTTGTTCCTTGATCTCCCTAGTTTCTTTTGGGCACAAGAATGACATGATTTGATGACGAATTCATCCAAATATGTTCCATACAAGTAACATGCATGAATGTTAGCTTTACATATCATGTGGTCATTAATTTTGGGCATGACTTGAATCTCTTGGAAGAATTTCTCTTTGTGTACAATCCACACACATTTTCCATATTTTTCTTGTCACAATCCTTACCATAAAAGAACCAAACAAGATATGTACAATGGTATCCTTCATGAGCAAGTTTTTCCAAAAGGAGGAAAAGTAAAACTTGTGCAATTTGTACAAATGGATCGTATCCTCCCATATGCCTATCCTTCCACACTTTGTGCTCTCATTTTTCCACTCATTATCACTCAATCAAACCTAAAAACAAAGTTGGAACCCGTGGCAAAGGCATGATAGTGGTTTTCTCACATTTTTATGTCCAACTCTAAAACAACAATCCCCAAACCTCCAACTTTGTTTTCACACTTTTATCCAACCCTAGGCAATCCATATAAAAGCCTTTTTTGTTCCAAAAGAGAGGCAAAGACTCCATTATTTTCAGAATCTCAAAATTTCTCATTTTTCTTCTCACCTTCGAGTTGCTTCATTTTTAAGAGATTTAGTCACTTTCTTGGCTGAATCATCATCCATTAAGATTCATCTTATTTTTGTAAGCAAGGAGTACCTTCTGTTTTCATCATTGGAAGCACTGCAATCTCAGGTTTTCTCACCATCAGTTTGAATCTGATTGAAGTTCTTCAATAACTTTATGAGCAAATCAAGCTTTAATCTACACTCCTCAAGTGATTTCAAAGCTTTCCACATCATTCCCTAGGTCTATCTCTTGCTGAGAAGAGGCAACAGACTTTCTCTGTTAAGTAAACTTTCAACTTTCTTTTCTCTCATGCTAGACTTGTTTTAGGATCATTTTGGATGCATCTGAAGTCCTACTCATGGTAGGCAATGTTTGCCATGATTGTTGTGCTGTTTTAATTGAGTTTCAGTTTCAATTCTTTCCTTTCATGCTTTGATTTACCTGTGTTATCTTGTTTATTTGTGAAAATGGAGGTCGGATTCGTGGTCAGCAAGGAAATCTGAGTGGGACAATGGTTTCTTTTTGTATTTCTGGGTGGTTTCATGTTAACTCCGGTGGTGGTTGGCCGGAGAAGACGACCGAAGCTAGGGCTTCGGCGTATGAAGGTGGGGATAAGTTGACATGGCTTTGGCGATTTTCTTTTAAATTCAAATGATTTGGGGTGTTGCTGTCTGATTCGCTGCTTGGTGTGACTCATTGCCACCTCAATTAATGAGGATGACATGGACATGCCATGTTTGCCTTTTTGTTTGATTTCTGATTTTATTTTATTTGGGCCTAACCATTTCTACTTTCTGAACCCTCATTGTTTGAGACCATTGTGCATGTGAACTGAATCCATGTTATATTTGTTTATGCTAGTTCACCCCCTCCCTCTCTCTTTCTCCTTTAGTTTTACTTTTATTTTAGCTTCATTTTAATTTATTTTTAATGGTTCTAAACATGCAAAATTTCCACAAAAATATTTTTTTATTGACTTTGACATCTTATTTTATTTTTCATATGTTTTATTTTTATTTTTATTTTATTTTAATATTTCATTTTGAATTAATGGTATAGTGTGTTTTGATTGACCTAATTTGCAACATGACTTCAATTCTTACCATATTCAATTGACTTTTGACCTAATCTTTTGCGCACACTTAGACACCTGTTTGATGACTGTTTGAGTGCTGGTTGAATGTTTTGATGATAACCTTTTGCATGATTTTCATTTGGTTTTAGTTCGCCCTCGATTATTGCTCGATTAGTTGCTTGCTTTGCCTTGTTTGGTGCATTTGGTGATATTCTCTTGCTATTTTTGTTTTGACGCTTTGTCGTTTGATTCATACACTATGCCAGAATTGACTTTTAGCAGCGCATACAAAGACAACGCTTTTAGGAAAAGCGCTGCTAAAGAGTAATTAAAAAAAAAGAGAAAAAACAGCATACCTAAGACAGCGCTTTTAAAAAAAGCGCTGCTAAAGGGGTACACTAAGAAAGCGCTTTATTTAAAGCGCTGCTAAATGCATGGCCTAAGACAACGCTTTTGTAAAGCGCTGCTGTAGGGGGGTCCTATGAAAGCTCTTTTCTAAAGCGCTACTGTAGGTTGATGGAAAGAACGCGCTTTCATTCTAAAGCGCTGCTATATGCTTTTGCAAAGAAAGCGCTTTTCCAAGCGCTGCTGTAGGTATTAAAAAGCACTGCCATAGGTGTTATTATAATTAATTTAAAATATCATAGAATTTTTTAAAGAAACATAACAGAGCTCGCGTATTCATTCTTTCTTTCTCCTATGTGACGAACAAGAACGCCTACTCACCACGACCGTCGCCCTCCTTCGTCCGACAGCCGCGCCTCCGTCGCCCTCCTCCGTTCAGTCTGTGTTCCATTTCTCCTCCATTTGACCGTCCGTTTTCTACAGCATCCTCTATAGCGCATTTCCGCCATTGTTACGGTATTTGAAGTTTTTCATTTTTCATTTTTCTGGATTATTGTCTTAGTATTTCATTTTTCTGGATTATATGATGTTAGTGTTACTTCTTTTTTGAGTTATTGACTTGTTTTTGTTGATACCGTTGATGAGAATTACTCTTTTGATATTGGCTTGAGTTTTGTATACAAGGTGTTTGTTGAAATGCCACAATGAATTTATTTATGTTAACTTTCAGTATATCTAGCAGTATACAAGGTGTTTGTTGAAATGCCACAATGAGTTTTGTATACAAGGTATTTGTTGAAATGCCACAACGAATTTACTCTTTTGAATATAATGTGTTCTTATGTATTTTTAACTATTGCTTTGAGAAGTTTCTTTAGAATGTGGCCATGTTTTTTAAAACGTTTTTGTTTGTTCTTTTTATAAATAGACCAAACACATGTTTGTTGTTTTATGCTTTGTTAATGAGTGAGAGTGAGGTATAACAAATAAGTTCTTTTTATTATTAAAAATAAGTAAATGTGAACTCATATAAAGTGTATTATACAATATGATCTTTAACACTTTATATGAAGTTCTTTTTATTATTACATATTAATTACAAATAAAATTTTTACACTTTATATTAATTTTTACAATATGTAATAGCACTTTATAAAGTGTATTATAAAAAGAACTCATATAAAGTGTACTAATGTCTAATTTTTACACTTTATATGAGTTCTTTTTACTAATAATTAATATGTTAGTAAAAATTGTATAAAATTTTAGATAAATATAAACTCAACCATAATTTTAAATTTACTAAAATATTTGGGGTTATCATAATTTTAAATTTAATAATAAAAAGTTAGTATCCAAGTAATATTCATTCATGACCTCTTTAGCCATATAAATTACAAATTAATTAATTTTATTGCAAGTTTTATCAATAATTGATGTTCCAAGAATTATTTAATGTTGATGATGTTATTAATTTTGTCTGTTATAGGGGTTACCTGTGAAGAGCAAGGTTGTGATCATTTTCAAGCATCCTACTGTGTAGCTTTCTTAGAAGTTATTGATTTCTTTACAGGTATTCTTTGCATTTGTTTAACTTTCTTAGTTTATTTTAGACTACTCAATTAGTATGGATAAAAAATAGGTGTCTTCCAATCGATTGTCTAAAGAGTACGAGAATAGGGTATCAAAATTCGTTAAGTTTGCTGTTGAATACGCCAAAGACCCCAGTAGGATCACATGTCCTTGCTTAGGTTGATGTTATGAGCGTCGAATTGACGCCGTTCAGTTGGAATCTCATTTAATGAGACATGGAATTGATCGAAGTTATACATGGTGAGATAAGTAACGAGAATGTCGAACCCGGGGATAATACGACATATGTTTCAAAGGACAATGGCAGAGATACATATGATTGTGATCGAGTCGAAGAGATTGCAGAAGCACTTGAAAAAGATCTTCAAGATTGTCCCAAGATGTTTGAGAGGTTGGTAAGCGATGCAGAGAAACCGTTGTATAAAGGTTGCACTACTTTCATAAGATTGTCTGCGGTATTAAAGTTGTACAACTTAAAGGAGGGTAATGGATGGTCGGATAAAAGTTTCACAGAGTTGTTAGCCCTACTTCAAGAGATGCTTCCGGAGGATAATGTTCTTCCCAATCGAACCTATGAAGCTAAAAATATGTTATGCTCTATTAGCATGAGCTATGATAAGATACATGCTTGTCCAAATGATTGCATTTTGTTTCGAAATGAATATGCATCATTAAACGAGTGTCCTAAATGCGGTGTACCTCAGTATAAGAAAACGTTGTCACCAGCAAAAGTTTTATGGTATTTTCCTATAAGTCCGAGATTTAGACGCATGTTTCATAGTGAAACAGATGCAAAACACCTGACTTGGCATGCAGATGATAGAATTATAGATGGGAAGTATCGACATCCGACAGATTCACCACAGTGGATGAAAATTGATAATGAGTATCCTGATTTTGGAGAAGAAGCTAGAAACCTTCGCTTGGCATTATCAACTAATGGAATGAATTCGCTGGTCTGCAAAGTATCTCACATTCCACCTGGCCTATAATTATTATGATTTATAACCTACCTCCATGGCTATGTATGAAGCGTAAGTACATGATGTTATCTATGTTAATTTCTGGCCCTAAACAACCAGGGGATGACATAGACGTATACTTGACACCTTTAATCGAAGACTTAAAGAATTTGTGGGAGAATGGTGTGGAGGTTTATGATGGATATAGGAAAGAAAGTTTCAATTTGAGGGTGATGTTGTTTGGCACAATTAATAATTTTCCAGCATACGGAAATCTATCGGGGTATAGCATTAAAGGTTAGTGTGCATGTCCTATCTGTGAAGAAAACATAGATTGGACACGGTTGGAATTTGGTCAGAAGAATGTCTTTCTTGGTCATCATAGATTCTTAAATTCTAGTCATCACTACTGTGGGTGGAGAAAAGCATTCAATGGAAATTCAGAACAACGTAGAGCTCCACCTACATTGACCGGCGAACAAATTTTTGAAAAGGTGAAAGATGTGAGTACTCAGTTTGGCAAGCCTTTTGCACATACTATTGACACACGTGGGTGGAAGAAGAGGTCAATTTTGTTTGAGTTGACGTATTGGAAGTCGTTGTATGTAAGACATTTTCTTGATGTTATGCATATTGAAAAAAAATGTATTTGAAAGTGTTATTGGTACGTTACTCAATATACAAGGAAAGTCTAAGGATGGCCTTAAAGCAAGAAAGGACTTGGTAGCAACGGGAATAAGAAATGAATTAGGACCCTAGAAGAAAGGAAATCGCACATATCTACTACCTGCTGCTTATACTTTATCTAGAAAGGAGAAAAAGATATTGTGTAAGTTTCTGAGTGAAGTTAAAGTTCCAGAAGGATACTCTTCAGATATTAGAAGACTTGTTTCTATGAAAGACCTCAAGTTAAAGAGTTTAAAGACACATGATTTCCATGTTATAATGGAACACTTTCTACCAATAGGTATACGTTCTATTTTGCCAGAAAAAGTGAGTGGCGCAATAACTAAATTGTGTTTTTTTTCCAGGTCAATTTGTAGTAAGGTGATCGATCCTGCGATCTTACCATCATTAAAAAAAGAAATAGTTATTACTTTGTGTCAGCTTGAAATGTATTTTCCTCCATCATTTTTTGACATAATGGTACATCTAGTTGTCCATCTTGTGAAAGAGACACAATTGTGTGGACCAGCTTATATGAGATGGATGTACCCTGTTGAACGTTATATGAAAATATTGAAAGGGTATGTGGAAAAAAGAAGCCGACCAGAGGGATGTATTGTTGAACGATACATTGTTGAAGAAGCTATTGAGTTTTGTACTGAATATTTGTCCAACGTTCAATCCATTGGCCTCCCAAAATATAATGTTGTTGAAAAATAGTAGGTAAACAATTAATTGGAAATAAAGTTGTGACAGTTTCAAGGGATGAACGGGAGCAAGTGCATTTGTATGTTCTGCACAATGACATTGAGGTTGAGCCGTATGTTAAAATGCACAAGGACGTTCTCCGAGGTTTAAATCTGAATCGAAATGAAAATTGGATAGTACGTGAGCACAATCGAAGTTTTATAACATGGTTCAAGGATCATATTTTTTCAAAGTTTTATTCTCACTACGCCAGAATTGACTTTTAGCAGCGCATAAAAAGACAGCGCTTTATAACAAAGCGCTGCTAAATAGTCAGTAAAAAAAAGGAAAAAAAATTACATACCAAAGACAGCGCTTTTAAAAAAGCGCTGCTAAAGGGGGAGCCTAAGACAGCGCTTTTTAAAAAGCGCTGTTAAAAGGGGACCCTAAGAAAGCGCTTTTAAAAAGCGCTGCTAAAGGAGGACCCTTTGAAAGCGCTTTTTAAAAGCGCTGCTAAAGGGGGACCCTACGAGAGCGCTTTTTCTATAAAGCGCTGCTATATGTCATTGCTAAGGCACCCTATGAAAGCGCTTTTTAAAGCGCTGCTAAAGGCCTTTAAAAAGCGCTGCTAAAAGGTATTAGTATAATAATTTTTATATACCCTCCAGAATTTTAAGAGAAACAGAAGTCGCGAGTTTCTTTTTTTCTTTCTTTCTCCTCTGCTCTGGCGAACGAACTTTGCCCTATATACCCTCCAGAACCATTCCGTTGTCGTCGCCCTCCCTCCGACCGTTGCCGTCGCCGTCTTCCGTTCACCGTCCGTTTTCGAGTGCCTCCGTCCATTGCATTTCCAACATTGTTACGGTATGTGTAGTTTTACTATGGTTTTCTTTTTTATTGATCTTTTCACCATTGTTATATATTTCTTTGAACCTTGATATATGATATATGATAGATTTATTGGAAAATATTTGCTGTCGCTTTATTGGAAAATATTGGAAAATATATGATAGATTTATTGGAAAATATTTTTGTTGATGAAACTTTTGGTATTAAAATTGAAACAATCTGTTTGTAGAGAGAAGGAATGTGCTTCATGTTATATATATATGTATATATATATATATATATATATATATATATATATATATATATATATATATATATATATATATATATATATATATATATATATATATATATATATATATATATATATATATATATATATATATATATATATATATATATATATATATATATATATATATATATATATATATATATATATATATATATATATATATATATATATATATATATATATATATATATATATATATATATATATATATATATATATATATATATATATATATATATATATATATATATATATATATATATATATATATATATATATATATATATATATATATATATATATATATATATATGTTGTTATGGTTTTATATGTTGATGGTTTTATATGTTGATATGGTTTTATATGTTGATGGTTTTATATGTTGATGGATTATCTAGTATTTTTAATATGATATATTTTGGTGGATTATCTAGTATTTTTGTTTTGTAAATTATTAATATGATTTTAATAAAATTTATATTTTGTCTGTTATAGGGGTTACCTGTGAAGAGCAAGGTTGTGATCGTTTCCAAGCATCCTACTGTATAGCTTTCTTAGAAGTTAGTGATTTCTTTACAGGTATTATCTGTTTTTGCTTAGACTACTCAATTATTATGGATAAAAATTGGATGTCTGTTAATCGATTGTCAAAAGAGTACCAGAATGGGGTATCGAACTTCGTTAAGTTTGCTGTTGAACACGCCAAAGACCCCAGTAGGATCACATGTCCTTGCTTAGGTTGCTGTTATGGGCGTCGAATTGACGCAGTTCAGTTGGAATCTCATTTAATGAGACATGGAATTGATCGAAGTTACACATGTTGGACATTACACGGTGAGATAAGTAACGAGAATGTTGAACCCCAGAACAATACGACCTCTACTTCAAAGGACAATGGTAGGGATACATACGATTGTGATCGAGTCGAAGATATTGCAGAAGCACTTGAAGAAGATCTTCAAGATTGTCCAAAGATGTTTGAGAGGTTGGTAAGCGATGCAGAGAAGCCGTTGTATAAAGGTTGCACTACTTTCACAAGATTGTCTGCGGTATTAAAGTTGTACAACTTAAAGGCGGGTAATGGATGGTCGGATAAAAGTTTCACAGAGTTGTTAGCCCTACTTCAAGAGATGCTTCCGGAGGATAATGTTCTTCCCAATCGAACCTATGAAGCTAAAAAATGTTATGCTCTATTGGTATGAGCTATGATAAGATACATGCTTGTCCAAATGATTGCATTTTGTTTCGAAATGAGTATGCATCATTAAACGAGTGTCCTAAATGCGGTGTATCTCGGTATAAGAAAAAGTTGTCACCAGCAAAAGTCTTATGGTATTTTCCTATAATTCCGAGATTCAGACGCATGTTTCGTAGTGAAACAGATGCGAAACACCTTACTTGGCATGCAGATGATAGAATTATAGATGGGAAGTATCGACATCCGGCAGATTCACCACAGTGGATGAAAATTGATAATGATTATCCTGATTTTGGAGAAGAAGCTAGAAACCTTCGCTTGGCATTATCGACTGATGGAATGAATCCGCACGGTCTGCAAAGTATCTCCCATTCCACCTGGCCTGTAATTCTTATGATTTATAACCTACCTCCATGGCTATGTATGAAGCGTAAGTACATGATGTTATCTATGTTAATTTCTGGCCCTAAACAACCAGGAAACGACATAGACGTATACCTGACACCTTTAATCGAAGACTTAAAAAGTTTGTGGGAGAATGGTGTGGAGGTTTATGATGGATATAGGAAAGAAAGTTTTAATTTGAGGGCCATGTTGTTTGGCACAATTAATGATTTCCCAGCATACGGAAATCTATCGGGGTATAGCATTAAAGGTCAATGTGCGTGTCCTATCTGTGAAGAAAACACAGATTGGACGCGGTTGGAATTTGGTCAGAAGAATGTCTTTCTTGGTCATCGTAGATTCTTAAGTTCTAATCATCAGTACCGTGGGTGGACACAAGAATTCAATGGAAATTCAGAACAACGTAGAGCACCACCTACATTGACCGGCGATCAAATTTTTGCAAAGGTGAAAGATGTGAGTACTCAGTTTGGCAAGCCTTTTGCTCATACGCTTACCACGCGTGGGTGGAAGAAGAGGTCAATTTTGTTTGAGTTGCCGTATTGGAAGTCGTTGTATGTATGACATTTTCTTGATGTTATGCATATTGAAAAAAATGTATTTGAAAGTGTTATTGGTACGTTACTCAATATACAAGGAAAGTCTAAGGATGGCCTTAAAGCAAGAAAAGACTTGGTATCAATGGGAATAAGAAATGAATTAGGACCCCAGAAGAAAGGAAATCGCACTTATCTACCACCTGCTGCATATACTTTGTCTAGAAAGGAGAAAAAGATAATGTGTAAGTTTCTGAGTGAAGTTAAAGTTCCAGAAGGATACTCTTCAGATATTAGAAGACTTGTTTCTATGAAAGACCTAAAGTTAAAGAGTTTAAAGACACATGATTGCCATGTTCTTATGGAACACTTTCTACCAATAGGTATACGTTCTATTTTGCCAGAAAAAGTGAGAGGCGCAATAACAAAATTGTGTTTCTTTTTCAGATCTATTTGTAGTAAGGTGATCGATCCTGCGATCTTACCAACATTGCAAAAAGATATAATTATTACTTTGTGTGAGCTTGAAATGTATTTTCCTCCGTCATTCTTTGACATAATGGTACATCTAGTTGTGCATCTTGTGAAAGAGACACAACTGTGTGGACCTGTATATATGAGATGGATGTATCCAGTTGAACGTTATATGAAAATATTGAAAGGGTATGTGAAAAACCGAAGTCGACCAGAGGGATGTATTGTTGAACGATACATTGTTGAAGAAGCTATTGAGTTTTGTACTGAATATTTGTCCAACGTTCAATCCATTGGCCTCCCAAAATCTGATGTTGTTGAAAAAGTAGTAGGTAAACAGTTAATTGGAAATAAAGTTGTGACAGTTTCAAGGGATGAACGGGAGCAAGTGCATTTATATGTTCTGCACAATCGAAGTTTTATAACATGGTTCAAAGAGCATATTTATTCAAAGTTTTATTCTGATCCCGCTTCAATAACAGAAAGGTTGAGATGTTTAGCATATGGTCCAACTTTGCATGTGTTTTCTTATAGCGCATACGCAATTAATGGATACACATTTTATACCAAGGAGCAAGATGATAAAAGTACAATGCAAAATAGTGGTGTCACTGTGCTTGCCGAATCAATGCACATTTCCTCGTATTTTGGGGTAATCGAGCACATTTGGGTGTTTGATTATGAGAAGTTTCAGATTCCTATCTTTGGATGCAAGTGGGTTGAAAGTAATAGTGGCATACGTATGGATAAGTCAGGTTTTTTGCAAGTGGATCTTAATAAGGTGGGGTACAAAGATGAGCCTTTTATTCTAGCCACGCAAGCTAAACAAGTGTTTTATGTCACTGATCCGAAAAGTACGAAATGGTTTATAGTTCTTTTTTCCAACAAAGTAATCAACGATAACATTGGAGAAAAGGGGGAGGTTGATGTTGAGAATGAATCTTATGTTAGGGATGATCCAGATGAGAATATTATAGCAGACGAATCATATATTAGAAATGATCATAGCGAGGGAATTTGGATCAATCCATCCGTCCGTGTTGTTAAGAGACAAGTAAAGCACCTTCGAACTAAAAAAAGAAAAAGATGTTAAAGGTACTTGTAAAATTACATATTGTCTCATTTAATAAAATAACATATTATTTCTTATTTATACGTTTCTTATGTGTATATATATATATTTATTATTTACATATTTGAATGTCATTCATTTGATACTTTAGTTTTCCTGAATTACAGGTATATTATGGCCAGCAATGAAGATTGGAAGAAATTAAAGTAGAATTGTATAATTTGTGATGTTGAATTTCGAGTTGAGAATTGTATATAATTTGTGATGTTGAATTGTGAAGCTTTTGAATTATATATATTAAAGTGGAATTGTATATAATTTGTGATGTTGAATTGTGCATATAATGCCAAAGTGTTGAATTGTGCACATAATGCCAAAGTGTTGAATTGTGTATATAAAGCCAAAGTGCTGAAATAAAGGGCTAAATTATATAAGCAGGTATTGTAATATAAGCAGGTTTATTGAAAAATATATAAAAAATGTCATTAATCAGGAAATTTTTTTTCTTCAAAACGTGCACATTAGACAACGCTTTTATGTATAAGCGCTGCTAAAGGGGACAGAGAAACTGCTAAAAAAGCGCTGCTATAGGTGGGGAAAGGAGGTCTAAGACAGCGCTTTCATAAAGCGCTGCTATAGGGGGGGTCTAAGACAGCGCTTTAATAAAGCGCTGCTAAAGGGGGGGAGGGGGAGATTAGGCAGCGCTTTAAAAAGCGCTGCTAAAGGGGTAAAAAAGCGCTGCTAAAGGTGATGTCTTTAGCAGCGCTTTTTCCACAAAAAAAGCGATGCCTTTACCTTTAGCAGCGCCACTTTAGGCAGCGCTTTAAAGCGCTGCTAAAGGTCAAAAAAAGCGCTGCTAAAGGTCTGTTTTGGCATAGTGTCTGATCCCGCTTCAATAACAGAAAGGCTGAGATGTTTAGCATATGGTCCAAGTTTGCATGTGTTTTCTTATAGCGCATACGAAATTAATGGATACATATTTTATACCAAAGAACAAGACGATAAGAGTACAATGCAAAATAGTGGTGTCACCGTGCTTGCCCAAGCAATGCACATTTCAAGTGTGAAGGACTTAAACCCCAAATATGTGAATCTGTCGTATTTTGGTGCGATCGAGCGCATTTGGGTGTTTGATTATGAAAAGTTTCAGATTCCTATCTTTGGATGCAAGTGGGTTGAAAATAATAGTGGCATACGAATGGATAAGTCAGGATTTTTGCAAGTGGACCTTAATAAGGTGGGGTACAAAGATGAGCCTTTTATTCTAGCGACGCAAGCTAAACAAGTGTTTTATGTCACTGATCCGACAAGTACGAAATGGTCTATAGTTCTTTTTTCCAACAAAGTTATCGATGATAACATTGGAGACAAGGGGGATGTTGATGTTGAGAAGGAATCTTATATTATAGATGATCCAGATGAGAATATTAGAGCGGACGAATCATATATTAGAAATGATCATAACGAGGGAATTTGGATCAATCCATCCGTCCGTGTTGTTAAGAGACAAGTAAACCACGTTCCAACTAAGAAAAGAAAGAGATCTTAGTGTCAAAGGTACTTGTAAAATTACATATTGTCTCATTGAATAAAATTACATATTTCTATCATGCAATACAATTACATATTATGTCATTCAATAAAATTATGTATGTGTTTTTCTTATTTATACATTTCTTATGTATATATTTCTTATTTACATATTTGCATGTCATTCATTTGATACTTTGGTTTTTCTGAGTTACAGGTATTATGGCCACCAATGAGGAAACATCACATGATGGAAATGAAACAATAAAAGACATGGAACGCGATATCAAAAGAGGAATAACGATTATGAAAAAAATCATCCGTGCAAGAGATAAGGGTGTTAAATATGATGTGCATTGGAATGAAAGAGATCAATTAGTTGACCCTAACAGTGCGATGCTGACAAGTTACATTGGAGCACTTGTACGTTCGTAAATTCCGATTACTTACGATAATTGGAGAATTCACTCGCTACAACCGCCTAAAGACAAAATTTGGAGCGAGATACAGGTATGATACTTGATTATTTTTAGTTATGTTGACAGTTACATCTTTAAATTAATTATACTAACATGTTATATGTATGTGTATTTGTTTGCAGAGATCTTTTAATATTGATGATTGCAGAAGAAAATATTGTCTTCAATTGGCCGGTAAACGACTGAGGGGATTCAGAGCGTTTTTAACAAACAAGTTTCTCAAAGATTCTGATGGAAACTTTGTCGACTCGGAGCGTCCAAAGAAGTACGTTGATCTGATTTCAGAAGAAGAATGGGAGATATTTGTTGCAAAGCGAAGAACCAAAGAATTTTTAGTAAGTACAACTTATCATGAATAATGTATAGTATATATACTTCTTCCACAAGAATTCTGATATGACTTAAACTTATTTTTTCAGGTTGTGAGTGGCGTAAATCGGCAACGGGCATCAAAACCCGCGTATCCATACAAAAAAGGGTGTTTGGGATATGCATGCTTAGAACAAAAAATAGTAAGTATATATAAATGCTTTAATATGATATAGTTACCAAAATTAGCAATTATATATAATAGGATATGGATGCTTTATTATCCGTCTTAATGCGTAGATAGAAGAGGAAAAAAGTGATGCGACATCTCTTTCGGACCATGTTGAGTTTAGGAATTTATTTGAATTTTATCAAGTCATTTCCCTATTTTTGATTGATGCCTAATTGTGACTTGGATTTGGATTGTGTATGCATGAAGTTTGACCTAGTTTGGATCCACTTTGCTTACTTATGTTTGAGTGAGTTTTGAAATGATTTGTTGATGTGATAACATGCCGTCTAAAATTAGTTTAAGCTTTGGTTTCACTTCCATTTGATTATTTTTCAATTTATGGTTGAATTCTTAAGTTGAGGTTGTTTTGAGCTTGCTCCTTGGTTGTTCTTGACCTAATTCCTTGAGTTGATTTCTTGTGTGACCTAATGGATGTTTGCGAACACTCATATGATTTAAATGACATGTTTGAGGGTTTGATTTTCATGATTTGATGTTCCTTTTATGATCATTTCCCATCTTTCTCTTCATATGATCTCTTTATCCTTGTTATGAATGATTTGAATGATGTTTGTCTAACCTTTTGAGCATGATACTTGGTGAACTTATGTGATATCCTAAGAATGAATGTGATATGAATCATTTGAGTGTGCTTCTGACCTTGATGTTGTGATATGTATTACTTAACCATTTGTGCCTTGTACCATTCTTGTATACATGAAAATGATCATAGTTGATGTTTGCATAGTCTTGGTGCATGATTTGAGTTTGATGTTTGAGATCTCCTTTTGTGATTCATGTGTTAATGGTGGATTGATATAGTGTTTCTACTGCCATACTTTATTTTCCCTTTCATTTGACTTTATCGCACTTTGTTTGATGATTAATGATGCTTATTGTTAGACATTGAGTCATTTGTGTGAGTTTGGGTACTTTGTTTTGCCACTTTGCTTTAAATATTTGAGCGTGGCTTGGCATAAATGTATTCTTATTTCATTTTGATATGATGTGGTGTATAATTTGTGTGTGATTGAATTTAGTGCTCACTTGTGTGTTTGTCTTGTCACTTGAATTGAACTTCCTTGAAAAGTCGCTTGTTGTTGCTTTTTCTCCTCCATAGCTTTCTTTTTTTTTTCTTCTCTTTCTTTTGCCTTGAGACTTGTTTAAGTCTTGAGTTTTGTTTTTATTTGTGATTGATTAGTATGGTGTTTACTTGTGCTTTCTCACATGATCTCTTAGGATTCCTAGTCCCTTTGTTTAAGATGGGAGTAGGAGAGACATTAAACTTTCAATCCTTTGCATGATAAAATTTAGGATAGTCCCTTTTGACCTTAACTCTAGGTTCATCATTTGTATGATAACATTAGGTAGACTTCCTTTTCATCCTCCCCTTAGGACCATTTTGCATGATAACATTAGGGCACACTCTATTAGAGTGTTCCCATTTTTCATAGAGTTCTCTGAGCTTCAGTAGACGCGTCAATAATAGCGTCAGACTTTTCAGTTCTCAAAGCTAAGTCAAGGTTGGCTATAGCTAAATAAAGGTCGAGAGACTCTTTCCAATCCTCATAATTGGTCCCATTTTAGAGTTTTGACAGAGTTAGGAAAAGAGATTGTTATGAAAGAATAAGAAATCATTAAGTGAATAATTATGTAATATAGGAAAAATGATTCCACATATACTAGCCAAATATTTTTCTAATAAAACTCTAGATCATTATGATCTTACATCAAAGATACAATAATAAACAGAAAGTTATATTACCAAAATTTCAATATCGATAAATAAGCATAAATTATCAACAATATTTTGTATCATAACAAAATTACACTAGTAATAATATACCGATAGGGTATAGTTCTTACTAATATGATATATATCATAATTATTAATAAATAAAATTTTATTTATTCTGAATTTATATCAATAATAACATATCAATAAGATATGATCATTATTGATACAAATAATTGTTATTTCCAACAAATTAATTATGAAATAAATAATCATGGTTCATATAATTAAACTCACGATAGGCGAGATTATAATCATAAGAAACAACAATATTCATGCTTAAAAAATATGACAGTTTATATTATTATTATAATTATAATCATGCATAATAATTAAACAGATACAATAATATTATATTTCTCAAATAAAAATAATAATATTCTAATGAATATTATATCATTAATGATCATATTAAAAAAACATACAATATATTATAATAAAATAAATTGTTAATATAACAAAAAATGACGTCATGAATAGCATCAATGTCATGTTATAACATAAATATAGTTGGCGTGATATAATATATTATAATAAAATAAGTAAGTTGCTATGCTTTAGGGAAAATGACGTCATCAATGGCATATAGCCTTAGAATCGTTCAACATTTTTTAAATTGTTGTGAATCAATCAATTTGATTTTATGGAATTTTTCTGTTATAAAAAAATTATTATTATATTATTGTTTTTTATCTTTGATATCTTACCAGTTCAGTATTACAGAATACATACAGTTCTATTAAAAAAACACTATTTTCATTACGTAAATGAAAATATGATATTAATGGTATAGGTAATGGATAAATATATTTTATGAATTATCAATTAAGTATCGCTCATAATACATGTAATTTCATAATCACAAATCTATAAATTATAAAAAATAGCCTTAGAACATATCTATTTGGTTTTGAGACCAATTGATAAAAAATTAATAGTATAACCTGATCTGACCTGATCAGAAGTGGATCACGAGCTGGCCACACGCTGTTGGACTGCTACCTGTCCACCGGTGATGAGGAGGAGAGAGGGGGTGTACCTGCAAGACACTCTGATGCCAAAGTAAGGAATTGAGCAGAGTGAGAGCAAAGTACATAATTGGGGTAAGAAGTGAATTACCTGACCCTCTTGAGGAGGAGGGTATTTATAGAGAGACCTCAGCGCTGGGCCAACGGTCACTTGCGTTGGGCAGGATTGACAGGCCCAACCCATGTAACTGCTAGGGCTTACGTGGCGTAGTGAAGACCAGGATGTGGTCTTCGCCCTAGTCCAACTGCTCCTTGATCTCCGGAAAGTGGGTTTGACCTATTCTTTCGGAGGTGGGTGGTTGGTTGGTGACGTGTCCCCGCGGAGGGGAGCACATGGAGAACGTGCACAGGCCACGTTGTTCTCCCCACGGAGGGGAGCTCGCGAGGTTCATCGGAGCAGTGTCGTTCTCCTCGAGGAGGGGAGCACACGTGGACGTGGGAGAGCCAAGGGCTCTTTCTCGGTGGGATGGGGAATACCGCCCGCGGAGGCTGTTCTGTCCGGCGAGGGAGAGCGCCGAGGACGCTTAGAAGCGCGTCGTCCTGCTTGATAGGGAGCGTATCCGCCCCGTCCGGTGGGTGCGTGCCCGGTCAAGCTGTCTCACTTAATGGGCTGGGCCGCGAGGCTGGGCCCAGGCCAGAACAGGAGCCCCCCAAGTCGAAGCTCTGTGGAGAAAGAGCGAGGACTTAAGGTCGATGCTTCGGGAAAAGGGATAGCGAGGCGGGCAGCTCGCCGGTTTTGTGTTAGGAGGGACGCGTGCGCGTGCAAAGGTCCTCTTGTTGCCGGGTGAGCGGGGCAAAGGCATATGAAGGGACGCGACCGTCAGGTTACTGCCACATGTCACGCGCTGAGTGGGCACTAGGGCGACTACCCTAGGACACTCAAAGGCCTAGTGTCGCTTCGAGTTCTGCGCCGGGTTATAAATATGGGCGTCCCCGAGCATTTTTTACTTTTCACCTTGCTTTCTCACCTGCGAAGTTCTGTGATTCCTCCCCGTCCGCCGTCACTGTGAATCGCCGCCGCACCGTTAGTTTGCACCCCGTTCGTCGCCGTCACAAAGTGAGTTTCCTTCTTCTCTTCTTTTATTTCCGCCGTTTAATTTGGGTCCGTGGTCGGGGCGCGATGAATGCCCCGAGGAGAGACGCGAGTTTCCGCCGTGTCTGGTGGTTTT
The DNA here is from genome assembly GCA_963859935.3 of Lathyrus sativus. NCBI lineage: Eukaryota > Viridiplantae > Streptophyta > Magnoliopsida > Fabales > Fabaceae > Lathyrus > Lathyrus sativus. The sequence goes on from OZ012735.1 coordinate 512,717,724, forward strand.
TTAGGTTTGTTTGGATGAATGCCCCGGGGAGGTTCGGCTGTTCCGATGAATGCCCCGGGGACGTTCGGTTGTTCCAATGAATTCCCCGGGGACGGGTGCCTTCTCCGATGAGTACCCCGGGGAGGGGCGATAGGTTAGCTTTGAATGCCCCGTGGAGACGCGGCGGGGAGCGTCCCTCAAGGGCCGCCCGCGCGCTCGTCTTTTGCTCGCTCGCCCGTCGTCGTCGCCCTTTCACTTGACTTGCGGTGGAAGGGTGAATTTGATCCTGGTTATCGAATTCACCATTATCCTCTGCTTTTCAGGTGTACATGTCGGCCTTGATACCAGGGACGATGGTCGAAGACAGTGATGCCGAGATCCCAGATTTTGACGAGCGGGTCCTCCCCGTCGAGGAGTGGGTGGCCGAAGAGCCCCTGTCCACCCCTTCTTGCTTCGCGCTCGATGTGTCCGGCGCCTATGCTACCGTGGAGGATTGGGTGGAGGGGGAGCCGCAACACTGGCAGGTGTATCGCCTGAAGGAGCATCATCGCATCTGCTCGAGCTATGGGCGGCGGATGTTTCCTATGCACGAATTCTACTTTAAAGAGGCTCGACTCAGGTTGCCGTTCTCCGCCTTCCACTTGGGTCTTTTTGACTGGTCACGTTTGGCCCCGTCTCAGCTGCATCCCAACGCCCTGGCCTTTATCCGTGCGTTCGAGGTGGTGTGCGACTTTCTCGAGGTCGAGGCCACGGTGCCCTTGTTTTTTCGTATATTCCACCTGCAACGTCAATCGGTGAATGGTCGTCAGGTTGGGTCTCGTTTAAACAGCCGACCAAGCTCTTTAAGACGTACAACGACTCTGTCCGAGATTTCAAGGGTCGGTTCTTCCTCGTGCGGCCGATCACCCGGGAAGGTTCGGACACTCTTTTTACTGAGGGGGAGCGAATAGTAGACGGCCAGCGGTTCCTCGCGTGGCTCCCTAAGGTGCATTTACTGTGGACCTCAGAGCATTTCAACCGCGGTACTGACCGGTATATAGTGCGGGCTGGGACTCTCGACGAGAGAGACATGGCCGCTTATCTGAAAATAATGGCGTTTGTACGTGTCGCTACTGCGAAAATCGGCGCCGGCTATGACAGAAGAGTCGCCACCGTGCGTTATTTATCCCATAAGAGGGAAAGGAAATGCTCAGAGTAAACCTAACGCAAAAAGGGAAAGGAATGGTCATCACAATCAAATCCTAGATTCGGGAGTCGGTTACGCAAGGAGAAGGTATTAGCACCCCCCACGTCCGTCGTACTCGACGGGATCCACGCTTGTTTTCTATCTAAGGGTGTGTTATTCTATCTACTCTACAGGTCTGGGTTAAAAAGAAAAGAAAATGACTTGGCAAAGTATCGCACTTTATGCCTACGTATTCCCGTCTGGAACGAGAAATCAGAGTCGACGTAGTTCGCCTACCTACGGGAAAGGAGGGGAAGGTGGCTCGCTAGGATATCGCATCCTATGCCTACGTACTTTCATACAACATGAAAGATCAGAGCAAACGTAGTTCGGGCTACGGAGGATACAAGCTTGTCTGACAGTTTTTTATCTCCTTACAAAAGGGTTTTCCTGATTAAGAGTCCAAGCGGACAAAAATGACATTTGAAATTTGTTTTCAGTTTTTTTATGAAAAAGAAGTATTTTTTAGTTGTTTGTAGCTTGTACTGTACTAAAGACTTGTGATCTGAGAGTGACTACGTCGCATGTTACCCTAAGGGTACCATACTAAGCAGCCAGATTACTGAAGAGTGACCCTCCAGCAACCTTTTCTCAAATGGCTTAAGGCTCGTAACGTACAACACGCGTTATCCTTATTACTGTGTTTTTGAATTGTTTCGAGATGAGAAGAGAAAGACGCTCTAAAAAGCCTATGGTTGAAAGGGAAACTAGCCTAATATTATAATTCATGGGTCAAAACCTAATGTCTGTTATAATTTCCTCTTGCACAGAGGAAATCAGAGATCCTAGGAGATAAACAGCAAAAGAAAACAAACAAATACAGTAAATAGTAAAATGCATGCAATGCAGCAATACAAGCGAGGCAAGAGAGTCCTGCTCTACCTCGAACCAAGGAAAACAACAGGCAAAGTGAATCAACTTCACTTCAAACCTATGGGGGCAAGCAACACAAGCCAACAAACAATACAGAGAAAAACAAAAGATACAAAGAAGGCAACCCAAGCAGCAACACCCAACTCCTACAGCAAACAGCAACAGCAGTAGCAAGCCCTAAACAGCTACAGTTGCTTTGACAGCAAAAATTGACAGCAAAGGCTTCATCTTCATACTAGCTTCTATTTCAAGCTTCATCAATCTTCAATCTCCAACAAGCACACTCCAAGAAGAGGATTAATCATCAAGATCAAGTTATAATGTTAAGAAACTTAATGACAACCAAAGGAAATCATTAAGAACTCAACATTGCAAATGAAAGGTATCCTCAAAGTTCTACTCACTTGGGCATACCACTCATCCCTCCTAAGGATATATGGAGCTTCCCAAGGAGGACTTTATGTCATTGGATAGAATAGAGGCAAACAATGCACTCTATGTTTGAAGAAAGAATCAAAACTAGATCTAAGGCACTTCCTAAAATCCTAATTCATAAGCTCCTAAAAAAAACTCCCCAAGAGGAAAAGCCTTCAATCCAAGCTCCAATCTTCAATCCCAAGCATCTTCAATGAATCCAGAAGCTCCACCAAAAAGAACTCAAGCCTAAACCAACTCCAAAGCAGCCAACTAAACCAAACAATCCAAAGCACTCAAGAGAGAAATCCACAAATGCAAGCCACTTGAAAAATACAACTAAAATAGAAAATGAAGTTGTAAAATTCTAATTAATTTCCTAGGGGAACCTGAATGTTTGAACTAGCTAGTGTAAAACAAGTGAAGCCTAAATCAACTTCTAAGTTATCTAAACAATTCCTACATTTAGATAGGTCAAAGGAATCCACAAGTTTGGGAGGGTCCTAATCTCAATACCTAAAATAGACCTTAATTTTGTTCTAAAATTATAATAAAAATGCTAGGGGAACATGAATATCTACCCTAAAACATACTAAAAGATCTAAGCCAGAAAAATCACCAGATGGAAAAACAAAAATAGACAAGGCAGATGAAGAATTATGCAAAAATAAAGAACAAAATAAAATGTGAAAAATCATATTAAATTGAAAAATGCATGGAATTGCATTTTGTTAATCCCAGAAAATCATAAATTCCATAAGGATCATGAGGATATTTTTAAAATAATTTTTGGATCAAAATTGGAATTAATATGATTTTTGGAATCAACAAACAATTAAAATAAAACAAAATGGAATAAAAATCAAATAAAAGCCACGAATAATCCACAGCCTTTGGATCAGTCAACAAGTTAAGGGATCCAACGCGCCTCATGCTGCCAACACATTTAGTGATACGCAGCTTTTTGAATTAAAATTTCTTCTCCTCAGATATAAACACAAGCGTTGGATTGAGTGGTCTGTCAATGGTCAAGGCAAGATCCTGTGGTCTACAACTCATCTTTTCCAAATCTCAGGTCATCAGAGTGGAGGTTTCACACAGTGGATGGTGGTGGCCGGAGAAGACTCCGGTTGTCTTCTCCGGCGAGGGTTCATGTGCAGGTCATCAAAAATGACAAAGTCTATATCAATTTTGCTCAGAATTTCACGTACATTCCAAATATCTCATCAAAATCCTCTAGATCAGGCTAGGTTTCAAAATACGAATCAACTTTCAGAGATCATGTCAATTTTGATCATCACCAAAATCTAAACTATTGGTATAGAAATCATCCTCACGTTGCATACATCATCTTGATCTAAACAACTTGCATTAACTCCTTATGAATCAAGAGATTCGAACTCAAACAGTTTTGGTATGTCATCTTCAATCATCACCAAATGCTTCCAGATCAAGCCTAAAACGATCTATGTCTTATCTAGATCCTAACCATAGGTCTAAAACTATCTAACTCATGTTGAGTTTTGAGAGATGCTAACCTGGTATAGATCTGTTGACAGAGGTACTTGGAGCTCGTTGCTTGCTTCAAAAGGCTCCAGATAGCTTCAATGATCCAAGAGGAAGAACTTGCACACCTCAATTTGGCTTGAATTGGTCTGAATCACAAAACACGATTTCAATTTGCAGCTGTGGAATTTCAAATGCTCTCTCTGGTTCTGGAACGAAATGAGGTTCAACCTTGATCTGAACTCATTCTAATCAATATATAGAAGAGTTTCATGGGCTTTTGGATCCAAATTGAAGCCCAAAATAGTGCATTGCAATTTCTGGTTTTTCATTCAAGTGCAATGTACCAGTCGTGCTTTGCAAGCTTTTCCTTGTTCCAGAAGGTTCCAACACATTGCAAATTGCATTTGGAGCGAATTTGAATTAGTAGAATGGACTGAATTGCTTTGTGTATTGATTTGGTAATGTGACTTGCAAATGAAGCAACTACATGGCAACTTCCAAAACTTGAACTGAACTCAAAATTCTGTTAAAACCAAAGTGTTTGAAATGTGATTTCCAATCAGAAAATGTACCCACTTGCTTGGTTTGAGGCATCTAGAACAAAATCACATTTTCCCCTCCTTTCCATATTTGAATTTCCTTCATTTTCAAGTCATTTCAAGTGACTTTTAATATGAGCCAAACCAAACTCTCATGACCACTTGGTTGCACTCAAAACATCATTTTAAGCAAGTTCCATGTTGAACAAATTTCCATTTGAAACTTGCAAGTTGGAGATATGGACCTATGATTGAAAATGACCTATAATCTCACTTTCCCAAAATACCCCTGACTTGTAAACCTCATAACTTGAGTTCTACAAATCAGATGGAGGAGTTCTAGTACAATTTATAAATCTAAGATCATGAGGAATAACTTTCATGTTAACCAAAAGTTCAGGTGACACCTCCTTCTAGGTTAAAAATTACCTTGAAGTCAGATGATTTTCACAGACAAATTTCAGAAGCATCTGAGGACCTGTAACTTGTCTGGACCATAACTTGAGTTCTATAATTCCCTTGAGGACTTCTAGTACTCAAATTAAATTTATTGAGATGCTCTACAAGTTTCATGTTGGCCAAAGATCCATTTGAAACTTGTATCTTGACTTATGTGGTTTTGAAGTTAGGCACTAAACAGGGGATTTTGCACTGAAACCCTAATTTAGCAACTTCCCACATTCTTGATTCTTCTTGATTTGATCTTGGCACAACACCACAAATGTCTTATCACATCATTTCATGAACTCCATAACCTAAAAGTAGGCTTTGATACTTATCAATTTTCCAGTTGACCTAGAACTGATCCAGATGAAACCCTAATTGCTTGCACCTCAATGTGGCTCTTGATTTGAATCAACAACTTGATCTAGCTCCAACATGGACCTCTAGGCACTCCATGAGCTCTATACACATCTTTTATTCGCAAACAATGCTTCACACCCCATTGATGGTCCTCAATTGCCTCTCAAGATAGGAGAAAATCCACATGTAGGCATTCAAACTTCACAAAGCCTCAAACCACCTCCTGATGACTTGGATAACCTCTCAAGCTTGGATAAGACCTCTTGCTAGGCTTCTCTTGATAAGAATCAGACTTGATCCCCTGTTGGATGAATGATATGCAATGGTATGCAAATGATATAACTATGCAAATGATAATGCAATTAAACATAAACCAGGTAAAAAGAGGTTGAGCAAATTTTGGGGTGCAACAGCTGCCCCTATTCAAACGGCTTGGACCCGACTGGGTGAAGAGCGAACGACCTTCAATCAATCAAGGTAAAAGACGGTTGAATACCAAGAAACCCGAAAATTTGCCAACTGCAGACACGAACTACACAAATTATTTGGAGAACAAAATCCACCAAATTATACTCCATCTTTGCTATGGGGTTTGTCACCAAGATCCACCAAAGACGGTTGAATATCTCTGTTAACAGAATACAATATTTTCTGACGTTTTTACTGGGGAAACAACTATGCCAACAACACAGGAAATAACTTTGGCGACTTCCACTGAGGAAATAGTTTTATCAACAAATAAGAAATAACTCTGCCAACAACACAGGAACTAACTCCGCCAATAATACAGGAAAATAACTCTGCCAATAATACAGGAAAATAACTCTACCAATAATACAGGAAAATAACTCCATCACCACTATGGGAAATAACTCTGTCCGATACAAAGAAAATAACTCTGCCAAATACAGGAAAATAAATCCGTCACCACTACGGGAAATAACTCTGTCCGATACAGGAAAATAACTCTGCCAAATACAGGAAAATAACTCTGTCACCACTACGGGAAATAACTCTGTCCGATACAGGAAAATAACTCTGCCAAATACAGGAAAATAACTCCGTCACCACTATGGGAAATAACTCTGTCCGATACAGGAAAATAACTCTGCCAAATACAGGAAAATAACTCCGTCACCACTACGGGAAATAACTCTGTCCGATACAGGAAAATAACTCTGCCAAATACAGGAAAATAACTCCGTCACCACTACGGGAAATAACTCTGTCCGATACAGGAAAATAACTCTGCCAAATACAGGAAAATAACTCCGTCACCACTACGGGAAATAACTCTGTCCGATACAGGAAAATAACTCTGCCAAATACAGGAAAATAACTCTGTTACCACTACGGGAAATAACTCTATCCGATACAAGAAAATAACTCTGCCAAATACAGGAAAATAACTCCGTCACCACTATGGGAAATAACTCTGCCCGATACAGGAAAATAACTCTGCCAAATACAGGAAAATAACTATGTCACCACTACGGGAAATAACTCTGTCCGATACAGGAAAATAACTTTGCCAAATACGGGAAAATAACTCCGTCACCACTACGGGAAATAACTCTGTCCGATATAGGAAAATAACTCCGTCACCACTACGGGAAATAACTCTGTCCGATACAGGAAAATAACTCTGCCAAATACAGGAAAATAACTCCGTCACCACTACGGGAAATAACTCTGTCCGATACAGGAAAATAACTCTGCCAAATACAGGAAAATAACTCCGTCACCACTACGGGAAATAACTTTGTCCGATACAGGAAAATAACTCTGAATACAGCTTCTCTGCCTATCTTTGCAGTAGCTAACTCCATCAATCAAATGGGTAACAAAATACTGGTCCAATCTTCAAACTTTTAGCGCGGACATGGCATCAAATCTGAGAAGGACTCTACTGGGGATTTTCTGAACCCAAACTTCCAGACACCTACTTCGACATAGGCGACAACTTCCAAAAATTGATTCACGAAATCTTTTGATACTGTCATAACAACAATTTTGAAGAAATACTCCGCTGGAAGGGTAAGAGAAACTAATCCAAGCAACTCTCTGGTGAATAAGACAAACATTATCATTACACGTCTCACGCCGAGACCTTGCTTATCTGGTGATTAATCTGAGCAAGAGCTCCCTCCACCTGCAGGGAAAACAACAATTGAAAACAAAAGGTTAACCAACCTGGCTTATGTTTCAAAATGCGTATGTTTGACAATGGCGTGATGCTCCATTCGACATGGAAATGCTACGCGTTTGGATAGATGCGAATATGATAATATATGAAAATGCTACCGCAGGCTCAAACTGCTGAGAAACACTATGGTATGTGTTGCACCCTAAAATTTGACCAACCGGTTCTCCTATCTGGTTCGTGGTTTAATTCATATTCGCATATCAGATGCATGACATTTGTACACAGACAGAAGGATGTCAGGGTATAGTTTGGTTTTCATCTACCGGATATTTCAGATCCAGTCTAGATCATCAGGGTTTTATTTTCGGGAAATTGTGCGCTTCTCGGTGTTTTCAGCTTACATGGTGATTTTGGGGATGTTCTGATGCCAGGGGTTTACTGTTTGCTTTAATCTGGTCGTGCGCTCTTTTATGTTGGTTACTTGCCTCTGTTTGCATTTTTAGGGTTTAATAGATTTTTTATATTTTTAATAGGTTTTTAGATTTTTCAGAATTTAATTAGATTTTTTAATAGCTTTAAGTCTTTTTAGAATTTAAATTGTTTTAAATAGATTTTATAGTGATTTTCTTATAGGATTTAATAGTTTAGATATAGATTTAATAGAGTTTTATTTTTAATATAGGGTTAATCTTTTGTTAAGCATTAATTGCCTTTATTAGGTTTAATATAGGTTAATAGTTTTTTTTAGATATTAATAATTGTTAGGGTTTTATTAGTTTTAGTTTAATATAGAATTTAATTAGATTTTAATCATCTTAATAGAGATGAATTAGGATTTAATCTTTTGTTTAGATTTTATTTGAGTTTGTTAGATTTAATTAGGTTTAGTCAGATTTAATTAGTTAATTAGGTTTAGTTAGTCTTTAATCAGTTTTAATTAGGCTTAATCCATTTGTTTTTTAATTCAGAATTTTGGTCCAAAGCCTCCAAATTCGTTGGGCCCAGTTGTGCTGTTTGAAGGCCCAATTTGTTTTGTCCATTTTTGTCCAGAAAAATTGAATGCACACGTGTCCTATATAAGCTCCCTCCACGCATCCTCTTCAGTCTCTCTCTCCTCTTGCCACGTCTCACACCCAGACTCCACCCTCTCTCTGCGCCACGCCATCTCATCACGTGTCATCCTCACGCCTTCTCTCTGCATGCAGGCTTGCCACCTGGTGGCACCTCATCCTCGCCGGAGCCCCTACCGCCGGACATGCAAACGCCCTAACCCCCACCGCCGACAACCCTAACCGTCACCAGACCACCGCAACAACCCGTCGGAGCTACTTTTCTGCCCAGAATCCTCATATCTTCTTCTTTCTCCACCGATCTACTCCGGCCACCTTCATCAATAACTCGCCGGAAACTTCAAAGAAACTCCAGAGAACTTTCAGAATCTTCATAGACCTTCACCAATTTTCCAGAAAAAAAACCCTCAAGAACTTCATTGTTCTTCATGTTCCCCAGCAACATTCAAGGACCTTCTACAACCGATTCCAGTTTTCTTTCTTGCACGTTTCTTCTCAAGTATCTTCAACGGCCATCCACGAACTTAAAGAACTCAACGAAATCTCTCTCAAGATCTTCAACATTTGGTTCTTCGTTTTCTTCCCCAGAGCTTCAAGCTTTGAGTTCTTCCGTTTTCCAGAAAGCTTCAAGATTTTCGCGAGTTCCTTCAATATTCTTCAGTTCCAGGACCTTTGTCGCCTTCTTCATTTCTCCAGGTTTGTTCATCCTCCTTTCGATTTGTTTGCTTGTGCGTGGCTAGGGTTTAGTTGAATCTTTGTTGATATGATTATAGCATGAACTGTTGAAGCTTGATTTCGATCTGGGAGTGTTAAGATAACTGTTGATTGAATGTGTGATAGTGATTAAGGTGTAGTTTTCGTTCAGGATGTGTGAGGGTTTGAGATTGTTTTGAGAGGATTTCTCAGAGAGAGAGGAGGGAGAGAGGTTGGGGAGCGGCGTGTTAGGTTTTGGCAGATGAACAGTGGTCAGAATTTTGGGGAAGAAGATGGTTTTGTTAGTCAGTAATTGGGTTAGGGTCTGGATTGTGATAGGCCCAAGTCTGAATTACTATCACACACCCCTCATTACTCGTTTCCCCTCCCCTGAGTGTGAAAGGCTGAGTGTATATGGATTGGTCCTTGGCCTAAATGCTACGCGCACCCCCCTAACGTAAGCCCAATTGGATAGATGACTGGGACGTTTGCTAGTTGCCCCCCCTGTTTTATTTCTTTTTTATTTTCTTTGTTATTTCTTTGTTTTGTATCATGTTAGAAGAAAATTCACAAAAAATAGTAGGAGTGTCCAATCAATTCCCTTATTTTTTCTGTAGGTTCATATTTCAAATTAGAATTTTATAGTGCAAAAATATTAATTTGATCATGCATTTTCATTTTTAGTTGCATTTTTGTATTTTAATTAGTATTGAATAAGTGGATTATGGTGTGTCTGCCTTGTTGATTTTATTTCTCTCACTTGGTATTGATTTTTGCTTTAGTTTTTTAGTATGTTATACTAGACTGATGCATGCTCCCCATAGGATTTTTGTGGATTTTTTAGAGATTGATTGATGTTGTTTTAGGATTAGAGGATAGAGACCTCATAACTTGCTGGTTAACCCTTGACCATTCACATGTTAGGATTTGTTTAGTAGCCTTAGAAGTTGACTTAGGCTTTGGGATTTGATCTCGGGATCATAGAGCCATGTAGGTTTCCCCTGGATTTTTGGTAGATTTTTATAGGGTGTTCTGTTATTTTTGCTTGAGCTTGAGAATAGGAGAAGTCTTGAGGGCTTCTGACTTTGAAGTTCAACTGTGGTTGAACTTTAGAGATAGTTTCTTTTGGGTTGAGGGCCTGTGGTTTCTTCTTGTAGGTGGAGGCTGGTTGATGTCTTGATGGAGCTTGCAAGGATGCATGGTTTGAGGTCCTAGTCTAGGAGCTTGCTCTCTTTCTGTGAGGTTTGAGATCCTGAAGTTTGAGGGAAATTCATGGTACTTTCCTGAGGAAGGCACTATGGATGTCTTTCATTCTTTCTTCTCACCTCTTTCTCAAGTATCCAATGATGTTGGAGCCTTCATGTGAGTTTAATTTCTCCTGAGGAGGAATGTAAACCGTTCACAGTTGTTGAGCCACATGGGATATGATTCCTAAGTGGAAGCCCCCTAGTATTTTCCTGAGGAAGGCACTATGGGTCTGTTCACTTAGTTCCCTTAGTTCTTGTAGGATTTCCTAAGTATCCAATGATGTTGGAGCCTTCATGTGAGTTTAGTTTCTCCTGAGGAGGAACGTAAACCGATCACAGTTGTTGAGCCACATGGGATATGAGTCCTGAGTATAAGCCTCCTAGTACTTTTCTGAGGAAGGCACTATGAGTCTGCCTACTTAGCTCCCTTTCTTTGGTAAGCTTGTCTTGAAGCTTGGAGACTGAGATTGATTTCTATTGATTAGGGTTTTGCATAGGGCTTTGCCTAGGGATTTGATTAGGGTTTTGCATAGGGCTTTGCCTAGAGATTTGATTAGGTTTTTGCATAGGGCTTTGATTAGGGTTTTGCATAGGGCTCTGCTCAGAGGTAGATCAGGGGTTTGATTAGGGTTTTGTTCAGGGGTCCTGCTCAGGGGTAGTTTCTTGCTCTTGGATAGGAGTTTTCCAGGCTGGTTAGCCTTCTCTTTGTGTTGTTTGACTTATGTGGTGCTGTGCTGCATTAGACTTAGGGGTTCATTTAGATATTTCTGAGATAGGTGCATCTTAGAAATAGGATCTGTGTGCATGAGAAGTTGAGGTGGTCCTCCTTCTGCTTGATTGTTATTGAGTGGCTTTGCTTGCTGGTATTTGGTAGAGCTGAGCTCCCTTGCCTCTGTGGTGTGTGGCCTTGTGCCTTGCTTGTTTGGTTGTTGCGTTCATGCATGTTTCCAGTATTTCTTTACTTTGCAGTGATTCCTGTTTGCTGTTTAGTGCTGTTGCCATGATCCCTTAGGAGCTCTAACTCCTCTGCTGTAGAGGAGTTATGATAGACCTTAGGTTGGTCAACCAGGCATGATAACATTAGGTAGATTCCCCTTTTCAACCATAGTTTTAGGGTGTCTCTTTCCTTTCTCAAAACAACAGAAAAACACTTAATAAAGGATAAAACCAAAGTGAATTCATTTCTTCAGTTAAAAGATTTGAACAAACATCAAAACTTTTTGTCCTCCTGGACTGTGAAACCCTTGGTTAAGGTACATTTTCCCCTAAAAAACACTTGAACAACTTGTGTCGTGCGTAGTCGAACTACGTTTGCTCTGATCTTCCATGCCGTGTGGAAGTACGTAGGCACAGGACGCGATGTCCTGGCGAGCAACCTTCCCCCCGTCTAGACGTAGGTAGTCGAACTACGTTGACTCTGACTTTCCCATTGCACGAGGGAGTACGTAGGCCCAGAACAGCGTATGTTCTGTCGAGTCCTGTCCTTTTCTTTTCTTTTCAGACTGACCACTAGCGTAGATAGATAAACACACCCTTTTTCCTTGTAAACACCAAGCGTGGATCCTGTCGAGTACGATGGACGTGAGGGGGGCTAATACCTTCCCCTTGCGTAACCGACTCCCGAATCCAGGTTTTGGTTGCGATGACCATACCTTTCCCATTTTTTGCGAGGTTTACTTCGAGCGTTTCCTTTCCCTCCGTTGGGATAAATAACGCACGGTGGCGACTCTTCTGTCATTGCTGGCGCCGATTTTCGCAGTAGCGACAATATGAAATGGCTAAGAACAAAACCAACTCCGCTGGGGATGAACGGGTATCACAAAGTATTCCGGCAAAATAAATGCCGGAAACAACAACCAACTCTGCTGGGGAGAGATCAGACATTTGGGAAGAAAACACAAACCCTGCTGGGGAAGATGCGACCCTTCTGGGGGAAGAACTACACTGTCGGGACACAACCTACAAACTCAAAGCTACAAACTCTACTGAGGACAATCATCCTGACGAAAGAATGACAACCTGCGGGGAAGGGAATAACCATCCTCTAGGGAGGTGTCCTCTGCCGGGGATATTGATTTTGACCTGCTGGGGATATCCTATGGACCACTTCCATGAGGATACTCTTTAGGCGACATTCCTGGTGATACTCTCTTGGGAAGGACAATTCCACATCTGGTAGGAATAAGCGCTGTCCCCACTCTCTGGGGATAAGATGCGACTTGCTAAGGAACAACATCAACTGAAGTCAGGTCCTACGTCAAGAGACTTTGGCTGGGGAATACAATTCCTGACCGTTTGCTTCAAAGGTAAGGACCCTGCAAAACACAAACGAGACAAAACAAATCTACACAACAAAATTTATCCGAGTTAATATCCGTGACGTTCATTCAGTCAATTCGAAGTTTTAGCAATTATTGGCAAGGGCCAGCAAGTTTATGCAAGTGCAAGTTCATCAAAAACATCGGCGTTTTTCACAAACAAAACAGTAAAGAACAAGCATCAAGTACTGAATAACATGCTTTATTGAATGGGCCTGTAAATAGGCAAAGCTTTGTACACTGGATGTAACTCCTGAAAAGAGGAAGTTACGCACAAGCAAAATACAATATATGCACAAGAAGCACAAAAAAAGATACAAAACAAATTTGATATTCATGTCAGCAACGTGGTACAGACAAACACCATGAGCTGATTCTCCTATGACTCGCCCGACTCTGGCGCTTTTCTGGTACTCGATCTTCGGAAGAGATTGTTTTAGATGAACGGCCCTCAGGTATTCCCAAACCACTAAGCAATGCAGTATCAAACTCGGACCGCAGTCATTTGCTTTTTTTTCAACCCCTAACTTTTGCATGAATCGCCCTTTGCGGGTTTTCAATGCACCGGGATACCCTTTTTTGCCGAAGTCGCCCTTTTCAGGTTTTTGACTTCGCGGGTGTACATCTTTTCAATTTTATCCCTAACTTTTGCCCGAACCTTTTATTCCTTTTTTATGGTTCGCCGGGATGCCCCATTTTTGCCTGGACTCTCTTTTTTCTGTCCAGCGAGTCACTTTAAGCAAAGTATTTTTTAACTGCGTCCAAATTCACAGGAGACGTAAAGTCCTCACCATCCATGGTGGATAACAACAAGGCTCCTCCAGAGAAAACCTTTCTGACGACATATGGACCCTCGTAGTTGGGAGTCCATTTGCCCCTGTGATCCGATTGTGGTGGGAGAATCTTTTTCAACACAAGATCGCCCGTCTGAAAGCTTCGAGGGCATACCTTCTTATCGTAAGCTTTCTTCATCCGACTCTGATACAACCGACCATATGCGAGAGAAGCCAGTCTCTTTTCATCCATTAAACTGAGCTGGTTCAGTCTATCTTTTACCCATTCTGCCTCATCAAGTTGGACATCGCGTAAAACCCTCAAAGAAGGAATCTCAACTTCCAATGGTAACACTGCCTCCATGCCATACACCAATGAGAAAGGGGTTGTCCCGGTTGACGTACGTACCGTCATACGATAACCGTGCAAAGCGAAAGGCAACATCTCATGCCAGTCCTTGTAAGTCACAACCATCTTCTGAACAATCTTCTTTATGTTCTTATTGGCCGCTTCAACAACGCCATTCATCTTGGGCCGATAAGGAGAAGAGTTGTGATGCTTGATCTTGAAATTCTGACACAGCTCTTTCATCATCTTGTTATTCAAGTTTGAACCGTTGTCGGTGATAATCCACTCTGGGATTCCATATTTGCAGATAATATCCTTCTTGATAAATCTGGCTACCACCTGCTTGGTAACATTAGCATACGATGCCGCTTCGACCCATTTGGTGAAGTAATCAATATCTACCAAGATGAAACGATGTTCGTTGGATGCCGTGGGCTCAATCTTCCCAATCACATCAATTCCCCACATGGAAAAGGCCAAGGTGATGACATAACATTAAGAGGGCTCGGTGGCACATGAATCTTATCTGCATAAATCTGGCATTTGTGACACTTCTTTGCAAATTTGAAACAATTTGTTTCCATTGTCAGCCAATAATACCCTGCTCGTAATAACTTTCTCGTCGTTGCATGTCCGCCGGCATGCGTGCCAAATGTTCCCTCATGGATCTCTTCCATGAGCCACAAAGCCTCTTTCTCATCCACACACCGCAACAACACCAAGTCATGGTTTCTCTTGTACAAAACACCATCAGGATTCAAATAGAAATTGCCAGCTAATCTCCTAAGAGTCTTCTGATCACGACTGGATGCCCCAGCCGGATACTCTTGGTTCTTCAGGAAATTCTGGATATCATAGTACCACGGTTTACCATCGGAAGCTTCCTCAATGGCAAATATGAAAGCGGGCCTATCAAGGCGAGAGATAACTATCCTGGGAGCCTCATTCCAGAAGTTAACTTTATACACTGAAGACAACGTCGCGAGAGCGTCTGCCATCTGATTTTCTGCTCGTGGTACATGGTGCAATTCCACCTTGTCAAAGAAAGGTAACAACCTCCTTGCATAATTCATATAAGGTATCAGATTGGGCTGACGAGTCTCCCACTCTCCCTTGATCTGGTTCACAACTAGAGCAGAGTCTCCGTACACGTCAAGATTTTTAATTCTCAGATCAATAGCTTCTTCGAGTCCCATAATGCACGCTTCATATTCGGCCTCATTGTTGGTAACTGGAAAGGTCAATTTGGCAGTGAATGGGATGTGCGACCCATGGGGAGTAGTAATTATTGCCCCTATTCCACTTCCATATAAGTTAACGGCACCGTCAAATATCAATTGCCATTTGGAACCCAGCTCTGGACCTTCATCAGGCAACGGCTCCTCATAGTCCTTCATTTTTAAGTACATGACATCCTCGTCAGGAAAATCAAACCTCATTGGTTGATAATCTTCAATTGGCTGCTCCGCTAGGTACTCTGACAGAACACTACCTTTGATAGCCTTTTGAGAAACATATTGAATATCGTAATCTGTCAACACCATCTGCCATCGGGCAATCCTCCTGGAGAGTGCTTGCTTTTCAAATACGTATTTGATCGGATCCATCTTTGAAATTAGCATGGTTGTATGGTTTAACATGTACTGTCTCAAACGTTTGGCAGCCCAGGCTAGCGCACAACACGTCTTTTCGAGCATTGAGTAACGAGATTCACAATCTGTGAACTTTTTACTCAAGTAGTAAATCGCATGCACTTTACGTCCAGTCTCGTCATGTTGACCAAGAACACAACCCATACTTTCCTCAAGAACCGTCAAATACATAATCAATGGTCTCCCGGCTACTGGGGGTATCAATATTGGAGGTTCCTGCAAATATTCTTTTATTTTTTCAAACGCCCTTTGACAATCTTCATTCCAGGTCACAGCCTGATTTTTTTTCAACAATTTGAATAATGGCTCGCATGTCGCGGTTAGGTGAGATATGAACCGAGCAATGTAGTTCAACCTCCCTAAAAACCCACACACTTCTTTTTCTGTTTTAGGCGTTGGCATTTCTTGTATTGCTTTTATCTTAGCAGGATCCACCTCAATTCCTTTTTCGCTCACAATAAACCCCAATTGTTTACCGGATCTCACCCTGAAGGTGCACTTGTTAGGATTCAGCCTCAGCCTGAATTTCCTAAGCCTCTTGAACAATTTCAGCAGATTAACCAAATGCTCGTCCTCCGTCTAGGATTTGGCAATCATATCGTCAACATAAACCTCGATATCTTTATGCATCATGTCATGAAAGAGCGTCGTCATTGCACGTTGATATGTTGCCCTAGCGTTCTTCAAACCAAAGGGCATCACTTTGTAGCAAAATGTTCCCCATGGGGTAATGAAGGTTGTTTTCTCCATGTCTTCTGGCGCCATTTTATCTGATTATAGCCCAAGAAACCATCCATGAAGGAGAACACGGAGAATTGAGTAGTGTTATTGACCAGCACATCAATATAAGGAAGAGGAAAGTCGTCCTTTGGGCTCTCCCTATTCAAATCACGATAGTCTACGCACATCTGCACCTTACCGTCTTTCTTTGGTACCGACACTATGTTGGCGACCCATGAGGGATAAGTTGTAACAGCAAGGAAACCAGCATCCCACTGTTTCTGAACCTCCTCCTTAATCTTCACAGACATATCTGGTCTGGTTCTTCTGAGTTTCTGCTTAACAGGCAGACATTCTTCTCGCAACGGCAGACGGTGAACAACCATGTCCGTATCCAATCCTGGCATATCTTCGTACGACCAAGCAAAGATATCACTGTACTCTTGCAACATCTCAATCAGACTTTGCTTGATGTCGCTTTGCAGCGTAGCCCCTATCCGGATGTTTCTGACAACTCCCTCGGACCCCATGTTGATAATCTCAATCTCTTCCTGATGAGGCATAATGATTCTTTCTTCCTGTTTCAACAGTCGAGTCAGCTCTTCTGGCAAGTCGCTATCCTTAACAATCTCTTTCTCAGCTTGAAATACCGGGTGCTCGAAGTCAAAGCGAGTCATAGGAAGTTCGTGTTCGGTGTCATCTGAAATATGAATCCTGCAAAGGAAATGGTTAAATGCTTCAAATGAGTGCAAACAAAGCTCATAACCACGTTGCCATTTATTATTAAAATAAAAACAGGAACAACAGGGAACATAAAATTTGTATGAGAAAAACACCTTTATTCAATGATTAAACAATGCATACACATAAACAGGTGGCCCTAAAACAAAATCACTATGCCCCGGGTAGGACACATGATTATACAATAATCAAGAAAACAAATCATTATTGTTTTGTAGTCACTGGGACAATTTCCCAGATGGACCAGTTGCAGAGACTTTGTCCTGGCACGCTAGGCTTGATCCACGCGTCCATATCACAATCACTATCTCCGTCTTCAGAGTCGGAAACAACATTAATCGTCTCAAAGCGGACTCCCTTTGGAGTAATCACCACCGGTCCTTGGAACTTGGGTGCTTTCTATGAAGAAGATGCTGATGTTGGGCGATACCCTAGTCCAAACTTGTCCATCTTGACAGGAATTTCCAGTACTTGACCCCAACCCTTGGTCTCACCAGTCTGAACCAACGCTTGAGCATCCTTGTACGAAGCCACAACAACCTCTAGCCCTTTGCTGGGAACACTGAACTTGTCTTTGATTTTCAACCCTTCGAAGGCTTGGCAGGGCGTTTCGTGGATTTCTCCATCCACTTCAACGTACTTGAATGATGAGAGATGACTGAACAAGTTGTCCTCTTCCCCACAAATAGTAACGATGCCACCACCGGCTTCAAACTTAATCTTCTGATGCAGCATGGACGTCACAGCCCCTGCAGAGTGTATCCACAGACGCCCAAGTAAACAACTATAAGCTGGATGAATATCCATGATATAAAATTCAGTGTCAAATATTTCCGGCCCGACCTGCAACGACAATGCTATCGATCCAAACACCGACCTTCTCGTTCCATCAAACGCCCTCACAACCAAGTCACTTGGCGTGCAAATAATTCCCCGGATATCTAACTTCATCATAGCATTCTTAGGCAATACATTCAGAGATGATCTGGTATCCACAAGAACGTGCGACATTACGGTGCCCCGGCATTCCACCGATATGTGCAAAGCCATATTATGCTCTCGGCCTCTGGGTGTTAGATCAAAATCAGTGAAACCCAAACTATGTCCAGCATTGACATGCGCTAGTACCCCCTCTAGCTGGTTGACAGAAACCTCCTGAGGTACAAATGACGTGTCCAATATCTTCAACAAAGCATTTTGATGAGCCTTAGAACAAAGCAACAAAGATAGGATTGAAATTTTTGAGGGTGTCTGTTGTAAGTGCTCAGCAATCTTTTAATCACTCTTGTGAATTAGCCTCATGAACTCTTCTACGTCCTTGAGCGACATGTCTTTCTCTTTCAACTGGGATGGTCCACTTTCATTCACCTTGGCCTTGCCTTTAGCAATCCTCTCCGCTTCACCTTCCGGTGTGGTGAAAATTCTTCCACTACGGGTCATGCCTCCCGTTCCAACAACATTGTCAACTGCCCCTGCCGGCTGGCTATTCACCTCAATCTTTTCTCCGTTACAGTACGCTTCTAACCCATATGTCCATGGAACAACTTTTGTACTCTCAAAAGGAACGGGTCCTGCTTTTGTTATTGTGATAGTCGGCCGCTTGGCGGGCGCCGATATCATAATAGTCTTCCTTGGGATCGTAACAGTTGCAATCTCATCCTGCTTTTCAAACAATGCCTCAACAGGCTTCTCAACAGTAGTCCGATCAAATTGAAAAATCCCCTCATCCATCATGGCTTGGATACCTCTTTTCAAATCAGCGCAACCCTCTGGTTGGGTCCAGCAATCTAGACAATATTCGTCACATCCGGGGAATACACCCCCTTTCAACAATCTGCTTTTAACACAACTCAACGGTGTCTTCAGTTCATTCACATCCATAACCAAGTTCAAATTCTCTTCCGTTAGGACAGCATTCACTCCATGATCCGGCATGGGTTGTTGTACAATATTGGGACCATCCTGACCAAAGTTAATGGCCTTACTATCAAGCAAATCTTGAACCTTATGTTTGAAAGCATGGCAACCTTCAATATCATGTCCGGGCGCCCCAGAATGAAAATCACAATGTTTACCAGCATCAAAACCAAATGGAGGAGTGCCCGTCAACGGGGCCATCGTTCTCTTTTCAACCAAATTCAAACCCAACAGCGTTTGAAGAAGTTCAGCATAAGTTGAAGGAGGTGTTTCAAATACTCGTTTCGGCCTGCCCTCTTGGATTCTACGCTGAGCAGGGTGCATTCTCTGTTGCTGCGGCTGTTGTTGCCGTTGCTGTTGTTGTTGTTGTTGTTGTTGTTGTTGTTGTTGTTGTTGTTGTTGTTGTTTTTGCCGAGGTATCGGGATAGTAACACTAGCAACTTGCTGTGGCTGATACTGATTCCTACCTCTTCCACGACCTCGACCACCATATACCGCACTGGCGTCGCCTTGTCTCTTTCCACCAAAGGCTTTCCTTGCACCTCCAGCTGAGGTGGATTCACCTGCCTGAATCTTCCCAATCTTAATTCCGTTTTCAATTCATTCCCCCATGAGAATCATGTCGGAGAAACTACCCATCGAGACATTGAGCAATTTGTCGTAATACATTCCAGAGAATGTTCCAATAAACATATCAATTAACTCTCTTTCAACCAAAGGGGATGAACCCTAGCCGCAATATCACGCCACCATTCTTCTGAGACAAACTCTGCAGCTGAACCCTGTTTGGTGCCAAGTCACTATTATATTGGTAATGTCTAACAAAAGTATCAGCCAATTCTTTCCAGCTTCTAATTTGGGTGGGCTCCAGTCCCATGTACCATTCCAGCGATGGTCCCGATAAACTGTCTTGAAAGAAATGCATAAGCATCTTCTCATCGTCAGAGTATGCAGACATTCTTCTATAATAAGAACGTACATGAACTCTAGGGCATGTATCCCCCTTATACTTGTCAAATGTTGGAGCTTTGAATTTCAAAGGCACCCTTAGCCCAGGCACTAGTCCCATAGTGGTCATATCCAACCCAGCAGAGTTCTGATTGGCTAATCCTTTGATCTGCTCTTCCAGCATTTTGAACCTCCTATCATTGTCATCAGGCCTTTCAAATCCCACGCCTTGCCCGGAGAAGGCATCTTCCTGGCGATCCTCGCCCC
Organism: Lathyrus sativus; assembly: GCA_963859935.3. Classification (NCBI taxonomy): domain Eukaryota; kingdom Viridiplantae; phylum Streptophyta; class Magnoliopsida; order Fabales; family Fabaceae; genus Lathyrus; species Lathyrus sativus. The sequence continues at coordinate 512,737,908 of OZ012735.1, forward strand.
AGTTCAGATTCTCATTGCCATATCCCTCGTAACTAGCGTTACGGCCATATCCCTGTTGATTGAAAGCAGGACCCCGTCCTCTGTTACCGAATCCTTGGTTGACCCCACCTAGTCCATAACCAGTGTTGAAAGGCACCATCCCAACACCGTTGTTGTTCATGTTACCAAAGCCAACATCACCGTATCCATACCCTTGGTTGTTATTACCATAGCCATTGTAGCCAAAGCCTTGATTGTTGAAACCAAAATTACCATCATGATTACCAATGCCAAACCCTTGGTTATTGTTTCCAAAACCAGTGTTGTCACCGAACCCTTGATTAGCATCTCCAGCATTGCCAATATCATTTATAACATTCCCATCACCATTTCCAGCGTTTCTAGTACCAGTGTTACCATTACCAGTGTTACCATTACCAGCACCAATGCCAGTATTTCCATTGCCATTGCCATCACCGACACCAACTCCACTACTTGTGGGAACGACCACTGTAGGTATCCCATCCTCCCTGCGAGGAGTTCCAACAGAGTGATAATCAGTATTTCCATTCGCCCGCACCAGCAGCGGTTGCACCAGAGTCTAGAGATTCTCTTGGCCCTTGACCACAGTTTCCATTGCTTGCATGAAAAGTGCCAACTTCTCACGAATTTCCTGCATCTCGACTTGAACTTGATCCATGATTCTCTTGCAGTTGTTCCTGGTAGAATAACGAGGCGTTCTCTGGTTGTCAATCTTGAAACCTGTGAAATGCAGGAAACAAGATACAGATTCAAATGTATAAGTATGCTACAGGTTATATTCCCCCCTGATTCTAGTTTTAGAGAGAAGGCCATCACGACAATGGAGTCCCGATCAAGCAAGCAAGGAATCAGAAAATCCTCATACATAAACAAATGCCAAGAGGCAAAGTACAAGAATACAACTGAATACAACTGAAAAGACTTCGGCCAACAATCCTGGCGATGGTCAAAATACAATCAACATAGCAAAAATACAAGGGAAATACAAAGAAATATCAGGACGGATGGCGCGCCCGAAACTCCTCTAATAACCTCAGCGTCTCCGGATGACCTAGTCTGGACAATAATCCCCGTATCAATGACGTCTGTCGTCTAACAATAGACTTCAACCTCTTGGGATCGTCCTCGGAGGTTCCTTCGCCAAAACACTCGTCGAGTCTGCATCTCTTGAAGTCGGCCTTCAATTCACAATCTCTCAGCTCCTTGCCAAGGTCACTCACTCTAAGCTCAACAACACTCCTAAGTGATGCCTCTTCAACAATCTTCGCATCCTGGGCTTTAATCTGCACCTTTAGCGTGGCAATCTGCAGCTTCAGCTCATCTTCACGCTCCTTCCGCTTGGTAAGCGTGGTATTCCATAATGTTTCCCACTTGCCGAGTCGGGAATAAGCTTTGTTTAAGAGTTCCTTCTTGGAAGCAAGCACATTGCTAACACCGTTCAAGGCTATTCCCACTTTTTCCCTCTTGTTGGTCTCTTCAGTCAAATCTGAACCCAACCTATTAATCAACTTAGTCTGTTCCTTCACCGTGAAGGTAGCTTTATTCTTCTCATGATGCAACTGGAAGATCTCTTTCTCTAACTCGTCATTGGCTTTCTTCAATTCTTCGTTTTCAGCCAACAATTTGTTATACTTCTCAATCTCTACCGAAGTAGGTACCTCAATCGCTGGAAGACACAAAAGTTCCACAGCAGGATATGGCATCAAGGAAATACTAGCTCTCTCGTGGATCCAAGCCAAATAAGGATCATAAGCTTTGTTATTGCTCTTACCTAGCAAAGCTTTCCCTCTTCTATGGATGTTAGCCCATGCATGTCTCAACCTGATCAAAACAGCCTCGTCTAATAAGCCCGTGAGATACAGAGATTCCTGTATCTCAACCTCAATAGGAGCATCTCTTAAGGCATAACTAAACTGTCTCACCAGTAGAGAAGGGTTATAGTTGATACAACCTTTCCGTCCAATCAAAGGGACATTCGGAAAGCCACTGCAACTATATATAATATCAGTGCCAAACATGCTCCGATCAAACCAAATGATGTTCTCAGCAGACAGCCCCATCAACCGGGAAGACCAATCCAAAGTATCAACAACATCAATAAAAGGCCCTGTCTTCGGAAGATGTCCCTGGAACCACCTGTACAAAAGAGGAAGACAACAAGAAACATTCTTGCCACGACGTTTCTCATTCTTATAGTGAATAGAATGATAAACATCGCCCAAGAGAGTAGGAACTGGATTCTTCGAGGCAAGAATTAAGAAGGCATCTGAGTCAACAAAATCTGGCACATTGGGAAACAAGACGATCCCATAGATGCATACAACTAGAATAGCACTAAAGGCAACCCAACATCCACTCTTCGCGCACTGTGTAGCCTTCTCAACCAGGAAAAACAGGTGAAAACCATAAGCTCCGTTCAGCTTGACCAAACGTCCAGGGAACTCAGAAGCGTCTAAACTGACAATCTCAGCAAGTGTAGCCAACTCAGGCTCAGCATTAACATGTATAAAGGGCATCTGGTCTAACACAGGAACTCCCAACATAGCAGAATACTCCTCCAAAGTGGGTGCCAGAATATAGTCGGGGAACAGGAAGCATCTCAGTGAGGCTCATAAAACTGCATCAAAGTATACACCCCAGTCGTCTCAAATGCTGAAGGTATGTACAACAAACTAAGCAATCTCCCATAAGATACTCTGAACTCAGCCCTCACTCTCTCATCTGCTAGAGCAACTAATCCCAGCAAGGAACTGATATATGGCGAATACAACCGGTAAGCAACTGTCCTCTTCATGGACTCCATGTCTGGCTAGAAGATACACTAGAATCAGAGGGGAATGATCACACCTGCAACATAAATACACGTTAATGAAATGCGAACATGAAAATGCACATGCATATGCAAATAGGAGATCAAGTGCAATGCTGATGAACTGTGCTGCTCTGTACTGAAGCCTGAGAACCATCAAATCTTCGCCTCAAACCAAACCAACCACTCAAAAGAACCCTGTAACCACATCTCACCGACAAAGATAAATCAGGTACTCTGAGGTCAAAGGTTTCCTGCAAACAGACCTACTTACCCCTCACAGGTATGTACTTAACTCGCAGACGAGGTATGGCATCCTATGCGGGTTCAACGTCACAGACTTTCAAGAGCGATGATACGGTACCCAGAAGGTGTGGCATCATCCTCCCTTGAAGCAACCTCACTTAGTCGAATCCTAATTGATAGGTCCCCAGAGTCGACAATCCTCGGGTCAGACAACTTGTCGAGCCCTAAGGGCCAGGCAAGAAGCATCAAAGAGAATCTCGTCCGAGCGCAGATTTCGCGGCTAGCTGGTGCGAGCTAAGCAAGCAGGCTAACCACTACTCTCTACTTCTAAGTCTATGTGCATACTCAAGCCCAGGTCCGACTTATCTCTCAATCTAACCCTCTACCCAGCAGAACAACAATAATATAGTACTGAAAGTAAAGACAGAAAGATAAATACATACAAAACCCCAGACGGGAAAACAAGCGCTAGGATTGACTCGCATAGGGAACCGTTGGAGTCCCCAACAGAGTCGCCAGCTGTCGCTACTGCGAAAATCGGCGCCGGCTATGACAGAAGAGTCGCCACCGTGCGTTATTTATCCCACAAGAGGGAAAGGAAACGCTCAGAGTAAACCTAACGCAAAGAGGGAAAGGAATGGTCGTCGCAACCAAATCCTGGATTCGGGAGTCGGTTACGTAAGGGGAAGGTATTAGCACCCCTCACGTCCGTCGTACTCGACGGGATCCACGCTTGTTTTCTATCTAAGGGTGTGTTATTCTATCTACTCTACAGGTCTGGGTTAAAAATAAAAGAAAATGACTCGGCAAAGTATTGCACTTTATGCCTACGTATTCCCGTCTGGAACGAGAAATCAGAGTCAACGTAGTTCGCCTACCTACGGGAAAGGAGGGGAAGATTGCTCGCTACGACATCACATCCTATGCCTACATACTTTCCTGATTAAGAGTCCAAGCGGACAAAAATGACATTTGAAATTTGTTTTCAGTTTTTTACGAAAAAGAAGTATTTTTTAGTTGTTTGTAGCTTGTACTGTACTAAAGACTTGTGATCTGAGAGTGACTACGTCGCATGTTACCATAAGGGTACCATACTAAGCAGCCAGATTACTGAAGAGTGACCCTCCAGCAACCTTTTCTCAAATGGCTTAAGGCTCGTAACGTACAACACGCGTTATCCTTATTACTGTGTTTTTGAATTATTTCGAGATGAGAAGAGAAAGACGCTCTAAAAAGCCTATGGTTGAAAGGGAAACTAGCCTAATATTATCATGCATGGGTCAAAACCTAATGTCTGTAATAATTTCCTCTTGCACAGAGGAAATCAGAGATCCTAGGAGATCAACAGCAAAAGAAAACAAACAAATATAGTAAATAGTAAAATGCATGCAATGCAGCAATACAAGCGAGGCAAGGAAGTCCTGCTCTACCTCGAACCTGGGAAAACAACAGGCAAAGTGAATCAACTTCACTTCAAACCTATGGGGGCAAGCAACACAAGCCAACAAACAATACAGAGAAAAACAAAAGATACAGAGAAGGCAGCCTAAACAGTAGCACCCAACTCCTACAGCAAACAACAACAACAGTAGCAAGCCCTAAACAGCTACAGTTGCTTTGACAGCAAAGGCTTCATCTTCATGCTAGCTTCTATTTCAAGCTTCATCAATCTTCAAGCTCCAACAAGCACACTCCAAGAAGAGGATTAATCATCAAGATCAAGTTATAATGTTAAGAAACTTAATGACAACCAAAGGAAATCACTAAGAACTCAACATTGCAAATGAAAGGTATCCTCAAAGTTCTACTCACTTGGGCATACCACTCATACCTCCTAATGAGAGATGGAGCTTCCCAAGGAGGACTTTATGTCATTGGATAGAATAGAGGCAAACAATTTACTCTATGTTTGAAGAAAGAATCAAAACTAGATCTAAGGCACTTCCTAAAACCCTAATTTCCTAAGCTCCTAAAAGAAACTCCCCAAGAGGAAAATCATTCAACTCCAAGCTCCAATCTTCAATACATAGCATCTTCAATGAATCCAGAAGCTCCACCAAAAAGAACTCAAGCCTAAACCAACTCCAAAGCAGCCAACCAAACCAAACAATCCAAAGCACTCAAGAGAGGAATCCACAAATACAAGCCACTTGCAAAATACAACTAAAATAGAAAATGAAGTTGTAAAATTCTAATTAATTTCCTAAGGGAACCTAAATATTTGAACTAACTAGTGTAAAAATATTGAAGCTTAAATCAACTTCTAAGTTATCTAAACAATTCCTACATTGAGATAGGTCAAAGGAATCCACAAGTTTGGGAGGGTCCTAATCTCAATACCTAAAACAGACCTTAATGTTGTTCTAAAATTCTAATAAAAATGCTAGGGGAACATGAATATCTACCCTAAAACATACTAAAAGATCTAAGCAGGAAAAATTACTAGATGGAAGAACAAAAATAGACAAGGCAGATGAAGAATTATGCAAAAATAAAGAAGAAAATAAAATGTGAAAAATCATATCAAATTGAAAAATGCATGGAATTGCATTTTGTTAATCCCAGAAAATCATAAATTCCATAAGGATCATGAGGATATTTTTAAAATAATTTTTGGATCAAAATTAGAATTAATATGATTTTTGGAACAACAACAAATTAAAATAAAACAAAATGGAATAAAAATAAAATAAAAGTCACGAATAATCCACAGCCTTTGGATCAGTCAACAAGTCAAGGGATCCAACGCGCCTCATGCTGCCAACACATTTAGTGATGCGCAGTGTTTTGAATTAAAATTTCTTCTCCTCAGATTAAAACACAAGCGTTGGATTGAGTGGCCAGTCAATGGTCAAGGCAAGATCATGTGGTCTACAACTCATCTTCTCCAAATCTCAGGTCATCAGAGTGGAGGTTTCACACGGTGGATGGTGGTGGCCGGAGAAGACTCCGATTGTCTTCTCCGGCGAGGGTTCATGTGCAGGTCATCAAAAATGACAAAGTCTATATCAATTTTGCTCAGAATTTCACGTACACTCCAAATATCTCATCAAAATCCTCTAGATCAGGCTAGGTTTCAAAATACGAATCAACTTTCAGAGATCATGTCAATTTTGATCATCACCAAAATCTAAACTATTGGTATAGAAATCATCCTCACGTTGCATACATCATCTTGATCTAAACAACTTGCATTAACTCCTTATGAATCAAGAGATTCGAACTCAAACAGTTTTGGTATGTCATCTTCAATCATCACCAAATGCTTCCAGATCAAGCCTAAAACGATCTATGTCTTGTCTAGATCCTAACCACAGGTCTAAAACTATCTAACTCATACTAAATCATGCTGAATTTTGAGAGATGCTAACCTGGTATAGATCTGTTGACAGAGGTACTTGGAGCTCGTTGCTTGCTTCAAAAGGCTCCAGATAGCTTCAATGATCCAAGAGGAAGAACTTGCACACCTCAATTTGGCTTGAATTGGTCTGAATCACAAAATACGATTTCAATTTGCAGCTGCGGAATTTCAAATGATCTCTCTGGTTCTGGCGCGAAATTAGGTTCAACCTTGTTCTGAAGTCATTCTAATCAATATATAGAAGAGTTTCATGGGCTTTTGGATCCAAATTGAAGCCCAAAATAGTGCATTGCAATTTCTGGTTTTTCATTCAAGTGCAATGTACCAGTCGTGCTTTGCAAGCTTTTCCTTGTTCCAGAAGGTTCCAACACATTGCAAATTGCATTTGGAGCGAATTTGAATTGGTAGAATGGACTGAATTACTTTGTGTATTGATTTGGTAATGTGACTTGCAAATGAAGCAACTACATGGCAACTTCCAAAACATGAACTGAACTCAAAATTCTGTTAAAACCAAAGTGTTTGAAATGTGATTTCCAATCAGAAAATTTACCCACTTGCTTGGTTTGAGGCATCTAACACAAAATCACATTTTCCCCTCCTTTCCATATTTGAATTTCCTTCATTTTCAAGTCATTTCAAGTGACTTTAATATGAGCCAAACCAAACTCTCATGACCACTTGGTTGCACTCAAAACATCATTTTAAGCAAGTTCCATGTTGAAAAAATTTCCATTTGAAACTTTCAAGTTGGAGATATTGACCTATGATTGAAAATGACCTATAATCTCACTTTCCCAAAATACCCCTGACTTGTAAACCTCATAACTTGAGTTCTACAAATCAGATGGAGGACTTCTAGTACAATTTAGAAAGCTAAGATCATTAGGAACAACTTTCATGTTAACCAGAAGTTCAGGTGACACCTCCTTCTAGGTCAAAACTAACCTTGAAGTCAGATGATTTTCACAGACAAATTTCAGAAGCATCTAAGGACCTGTAACTTGTCTGGACCATAACTTGAGTTCTATAAATCCCCTTGAGGACTTCTAGTACTAAAATTAAAGGTATTAAGATGCTCTACAAGTTTCATGTTGTCCAAAGATCCATTTGAAACTTTTATCTTGACTTATTTGGTTTTGAAGTTAGGCACTAAACAGGGGATTTTGCACTGAAACCCTAATTTAGCAACTTCCCACATTCTTGATTCTTCTTGATTTGATCTTGGAACAACACCACAAATGTCTTATAACATCATTTCATGAACTCCATGACCTAAAAGTAGGCTTTGATACTCTTCAATTGTCCAGTTGACCTAGAACTGATCCAGATGAAACCCTAATTGCTTGCACCTCAACTGTGGCTCTTGCATTTGAATCAACAACTTGATCTAGCTCCAACATGGCCCTCTAGGAACTACATGAGCTCTATACACATCTTTTATTCACAATCAATGCTTCACACCCCATTGATGGTCCTCAATTGGCTCTCAAGATAGGAGAAAATCCACATGTAGGCATTCAAACTTCACAAAGCCTCAAACCACCTCCCGATGACTTGGATAACCTCTCAAGCTTGGATAAGACCTCTTGCTAGGCTTCTCTTGATAAGAATCACACTTGATCCCCTGTTGGATGAATGATATGCAATAGTATGCAAATGATATAACTATGTAAATGATAATGCAATGAAACATAAACCAGGTAAAAAGAGGTTGAGCAAATTTTGGGGTGCAACAGTGCGGAACCTTCCTCCGCCGAAATTGGTGACGCCTGACGGTCGATATATCCTCGACGCGCAGGGGAACGTGCGAACGAAGAAAAGGTTGATTAATACGAGGACCTTGCTCGGTTGCGCCTCGGGGGCGGACGCTCTGGATTACCTAGGTAGGGGTGTTTCGTCTTTCTTGTGATCGTATGTTTTATGCGTTGCTGACTCTTTTTGTTTTTTGCAGCGAACATATCTTCCGTCAAAGAGCGGGTGAAGAAGCTGCATGCCTCGAGGGCTGCCGCGGTCCCGAAGACGCGGGTGGGTCAATTGGTCGGGCAGGAGGTCGTGGTCCTGGGCGGCCAGAGTTCGTCTTCTTCTTCCCAGGAGAGTCAGTCTCCTACGTCCCAGGGAGCTGTGAAGAGGCCAAGGTCCAAGGAGCCCAGTGGCCTGATTGATCTGACGACCGGTTCGTCTGAGGAAGGCTACGTCATCCTGCTGTGCCATCAACATCCGGGTTATTTTCACGGGGCCCGGTATCCTACTGTCTCTGCTGGTGAAGTGAAGGCTGTTCGTGATGCCGATCGAGAGTCTCGCCGATGCATCTTGGCGGAGGATTTGGCCGCGATGATGCGGACTTTTACCACGGCTCTGGTCCTGAACAAGGAGGGTTGCTCTGCTGCTGAGCTGGCCAAATTGCGGGGGGACCTCACCTTCATGCAGTCGCGCCTGGACAAACTCACCGAGGAGCTGGAGAAGAGTCGGAAAGATGCTGCCGACCAGCGCAAGCGGGCGGAAGGTGCTAAGGAGAAGGTGACGTCGGTAGAGGAGAAGCTGGGGGCGGCGGCGGCCGAGGTGCAACCGCTGACAGTTCGCCTGTAAGTTCTGGATAACGCTCTTCATCCGGCTGAGGACGAGATTGAGGAAGATCGGCGGATGATTACGCGTGCTGATTTGGTCGCCCGAATTCGGGTACTGGAGAGTGATTGCCTGGACGCTGTCGAGGTCGGGTTCAAGAGCGTCGTTGCGCAGATCCAAATTGTCAATCTCGGCGCTGCTCTGGGCGTGGACGGGATTGGGCCGTATCATGAGATCGTCGACGGGAAGGTGGTCGACCCCGAGCTTGTCGTCCCTGATGCTGACCCCGTGGATGCTGAGCAGAAGGGCGAGGATGTATAGGTTTCCCGGGCCTGCGTGCTCGTAGTTTCCTGGTCTGCATGCCGATATTTTGTAACTTCCTGTTTTCTTTGTTGGGCCTGCGTGCCCTTGTTCATGTAATATTGACTATTGGGCTGGTGCCCTCTTTTGCTTAATATATTTTTGAGAATTTTCTAAGTGTGCGCTCGATTTTTGCATGATGTTTATGCTCGTCTTATTTCTGCACGTGTTTGTATGCTTGAGTTATATATGTTTGATATGCATGTGTTAGTATGCCTTTGGGTCTGTCCGAGGTGGTAGCTCGACAAAACTTGTTACCGGCGGTGAAGGGAACTGGTCGGTTTGGCCAGCGTTGTTGCCTGACCGGTTCGGGGGTAGTTCTCCCCGTGGCGTGGGCGTCCCATCGCGATCTGGGCGTCCTGCCGATTTTGGTACGGCGGTGGGGAATCTCGGTCGAGTCGTTCCCCACCGAGCAAGGCCTTCTGCCCGCGCACACAGGAGGCAGGGCTTGCTTTTCTCTGGTCGTTAGTTGACGCGAGGAAGTGCGGTGGTACCATGTCGCCTCCCCAGTGGTCGCGACGATGGGTCGTCACGGGCAGTGTTTAACTGTAGTACCGCTTAAGTTTCGTGGCGTTCCATGGTCGAGCTAGTTGTTCCCCGTGCAGGTTTTCGAGGTAATAGGCCCCATGCTCCGTCTTGTCGCGGACACGGTAGGGGCCTTCCCAATTCGCAGCCAGTTTGCCCTCGTGTGAGTCTTTCTGGTTTCTGCGCAGAACTAAGTCGCCGATTTGGATGTCGCGTTTGAGGACTTTGTTGTCGTGGCGAAGTGCTACTTGCTGTTTCAGTCAGGCTTCCTGGAGGGCTGCTCCTGAGCGAATCTCCTCTACGAGGTCGAGCTTTTCGCGTAAGGCGTCGTCGTTGTTGTCAGTGTCGAGGGGAGCTTCAGTTCATCTAGATGGCTCGTGTATCTCGACCGGTATCACGGCTTCGGTTCCATACGTGAGGCGGAATGTGGTTTCCCCCGTGGTTGAGTGGGGAGTAGTGCGATATTCTCAGAGGACGCTGTGGAGCTCCTCGACCCATGCTCGCTTTGCGTCACCGATTCGTCGTTTGAGTCCCCTGAGGATGACCTTGTTCGCGGATTCTGCCTGGCCATTTGTCTGAGGGTGCTCGACCAAGGTGAAGTGGTGTGTGGTTCCGAGCTTGGTGACGAAGTTGCGAAAGTTTTTGTCTGTGAATTGTGTGCCGTTGTCGGTGACGATGGCGAGCGGGACTCCGAATCTTGCGAGGATGTTTCGTTTGTAGAATCGGAGTATGTTGTGGGCCGTGATTTTGGCCAGGGCTTCGGTTTCGATCCATTTGGTGAAGTAGTCTACGCCCATGATGAGGTACCTGTTCTGATAGGACCCCAGGGTGAAGGGCCCGAGGATGTCCAACCCCCACCAGGCGAATGGCCACAGGGAGGAGAGGGATTTGAGTTCGGTTGGTGGGGTGAGGTGCATGTCCCCGTGTCTTTGGCATTTGTCACATCGTTTGACGTGTTCCTTCACGTCCGTTTGCATCGAGGGCCAGTAGTAGCCTGCTCGTAGAGCCTTTCGTGCCAGGGATCGTCCTCTGAGGTGCTGCGCGTTGATGCCCTCGTGGATTTCCTCTAGGACGACTGTGCTATGGGAGCTATCGATGCATTTGAGGAGTGGGATTGCGAAGCCTCGACGATACAGTTTTCCTTCGAGGAGGACGTACGAGCAGGCTCGTCGCTTGGTTGTGCTTGCCTCTTTAAAGTCAGCTGGTAGGTGGCCGGTGCTGAGGTAGGTGTGTAGTGGTGTCATCCAGCAGTCGGTATCGCCGATGGCGTTGATGTCGAGAGGGGCGGTGGTCGCTTTGGTGCTCGATTGCGATAAGACTTCTTGGATGACCGACTTGTGGCCTCCTCGCTTTTTGGTGCTCGCCAACTTGGAGAGGATATCGGTGCGGGTGTTCTGCTCGCGCGGGACGTGCTGAATCTCCGCGGAGTTGAAACTTTGCAGTTTTTCGGTGATAAGTGCTAAATACTCGGCGAGGTTGTCATTTTTCGCTTGATATTCTCCTCATACTTGCGAAGGGACTAGTTGGGAATCTGTGTAGATTCGGATGTCTCTGGCCCCGAGGTCTGATGCCAGGCGAAGTCCGACCAGGAACGCTTCATGCTCGGCTTGGTTGTTAGTCGTCGGGAAGGCCAGCGTGAGGGAGACCTCGATGAGGTGCCCTCGTCGTTGTCGAGGATGATGTCGGCGCCGCTTCCCGTGGAGTTGGAGGATCCTTCCACAAAAATGGTCCAGATGTGGCTCCTGGTGGTGGGGTCGGGTGACGGGGTCATCTTGGCGATGAAGTCTGCCAGGGCTTGAACTTTGATGACGTTCCGGCCTTCGTAGACGATGTCGAACTCAGATAGTTCTAATGACCATTTCAGCATGCGTCCGACCATGTCGGGTCGGCCGAGGAGCTGGCGGATGGGCTGATCGGTGCGGAGCACGACAATGTGTGCGAGGAAGTAATGTCGGAGCCGTCACGCTGCGGTGATGAGAGCTAGGGAGAATTTATCGATCAGCTGGTATCGGACTTCGGGACCGTGGAGGGCTTTTCTCGTGAAGTAGATCGGTTTTTGGCACTCCTCGGTTTCGCTGATGAGGACGGCGCTGACTGCTTCGTTAGCCACGACCAGATATAGGTATAGGGTTTCGCCCATCACGGGACGTGTCAATACCAGTGGTTCGGACAAGACGCGTTTGAGGTGGCGGAGGGCTTGCTCGCATTCCTCTGTCCATTCAAACGTGGTTTCCTTCCTGAGTAGTTTGAAGAAAGGGAGGGCGTGCTGGGCGGATTTGGCGATGAACCGGGAAAGTGAGGCGAGCACGCCATTGAAAGATTGGATGGACTTCTTCATGGTGGGTGTGGTGATTTCGGAAAAGGCGTGGCATTTGTCCGGATTGGCCTTGATCCCACGCTCGGTCAGGTAGTAGCTGAGGAACTTGCCTGCGCGGACACCGAAGGTGCATTTCTCCGGGTTGAAGCGCATTCGGCATGTCCTCACGGTCTCGAAGACCTTCCTGAGGTGGGCCGTGTGGTTGTCTTCTGTGCAGGATTTGACGATCATGCCGTCCATGTATACTTCGAGCGTCGTCGTCCCGTTGAACCCCTGAAGGTCGGAGCCTACGTAGGGGGAAAGGTTGGATTCGTCGAGCTGGAGGGTTTTGAACAGGTGCGTGTACATGATGTCCACCGAGCTGCCCCCATCGACGAGGATGCGCCTGACGTCGAAGTTCGCCATCCGCGCCCGTATGAGCAGGGGAATGTTGGAGTTAGGGGATCCCCCGGGGAGTTCCTCGAGGTAGAATGTGATCGGATTGGATCGACCGCAGAATCTTTCGAGCGTGCTCATTTTTCTGGAGTTGCTCGTGATAGGCTCGTCGAACTTTCTTTTCACTGATCCTATGGATAGGCTCCTCGTGGCGCCACCCGAGATGACCATGGCTCTGGCAAAGTATTCCCACCGGCTGGTTGGCCGGACTGGCTTACTGGGTAGGTCGGGGCCTTCGGGGAGGCCAAACTCTCTATCCGCGAACTAGTCCTCGGGGCGGCTAACACACAGCGCGACCTGGAGTCTGCTGTCGCCATCAGAAGAGGGGAGTTCCTCGATTTTCTTGGCCTCGGGGGCCTCTTGCCTCGGGGGCTCACCTCTCCGGGTGTATCTCTTTAGGTGGCCGTCTTTAATCAGAATTTCGATCGCGTCCTTGAGATGAATGCAGTCTTCGGTCACGTGCCCGTGGCTCCTGTGGAATCGGCAGTATTTCGATTTGTCCATGTTGGGTTTGGGGGGTGTCGACTGAGGGAAGCAGACACCTCCCTGGACAAATTCGGTTTTGGCGCATTCGGCCAGTATGCGCTCGCGGGAAGCGACTAGGGCCGTGTATTCCGTGAATCGACCGGCAGGGCCGCGTTGTTCGCGTTGTTCGCGAGGTTCTCGAGGGCGATCTTCCTGACGACGGTCACCTCCCCGTCGATGGTTCGAGGTTCCGTCATCTCGGTGCCCGCGTGGGGCCTCCCTGTCTCGGGTGTCTCGTGCGGAGTTGGCTGCTTGGGTTTCCTCGAATCGGATGTAATGCGCGACTCTGTCGGGGAAATCCTGGAGGGAGGTTGGTCGGTGTATGCCTACGGCCTCGTAGAAATTGGAGTCGTGGCGTAGACCCTGCTCCATTAGGTAACGCTTCATCTCGTCTGACGTTGTTACCTGCACCGCTTCCCGGGTGAATCTTTCAATGTACTTTCAGAGAGGTTCGTCGGGGCCTTGGATTATCGCCCCGAGGACGGCCTCCGTCTTCGGATGGCGCCCCTGAGGAGGAGACGAGCCGTTTAGAATAGGCACCTGGTTTCGGGTCCTCGGCTTCCTGACCGAGGGTTCAATGCGCGGATTCCTGGCCGGGATCGTCGAAGTGTTCTGGCGCCTCCCGCGAACTTGTCTCGCTGGGGATCTGGTGCATTCTCGCACCACTTCTGTTCGGGGCCTCTCCAACCGAGGTCGGCGATTTCTGGGTCGAGGTGAAGGACTCCTCGAGCCTCCATTCTGGTCTTCCCGCGGAGGGAACCTCGGGGGGCCTTCCCGTTCCAGCGCTCCAATTCGTGCGTTCTGCTGAAACAGCAACTGGTTCGTCTGGTTGATGGCCGCGAAGAGGGCGGCCACCGTTGGGTCCGCTCCTGCTGGGATAGGAACGGGTTGGAACGCCGCTGGGCTCAGGGGCCGTTGGTCGGCCTGGCGCAGCAGCTCTGCAGATGACGGGGAAGCAGTCTGGCCGTCTCTCTCGTCGGTATCCGCCGGACGTGTCGTCTCCATCTACTTGCTTTCGTTGGCGGCGACATTGGGCACGAAGTCGTGCAAGGTATCGTCGTGGTGTGGGCTAGCCATGACCGTATAATGCTGGTGAAACTTTGGTTTTCTGCTTGGAATAACGGGGAAGTTTCTGTTCCCACAGACGGCGCCACTAATCTGACCTGATCAGGAGGGGATCACGAGCTGGTCACACGCTGTTGGACTGCTACCTGTCCATCGGTGATGAGGAGGAGAGAGGGGGTGTACCTGCAAGACACTCCGATGCCAAAGTAAGGAATTGGGCAGAGTGAGAGCAAAGTATAGAATTGGGGTAAGAAGTGAATTACTTGACCCTCTTGAGGAGGATGGTATTTATAGAGAGACCCCAGCGCTGGGCCAGTGGTCACTTGCATTGGGCTGGATTGCCAGGCCCAACCCAGGTGACTGCTAGGGCTTACGTGGCATAGTGAAGACCAGGATGTGGTCTTCGCCCTAGTCCAACTGTTCCTTGATCTCCGGAAAGTGGATTTGACCTTTTCTTTCGGAGGTGGGCGGTTGGTTGGTGACGTGTCCCCGCGGAGGGGAGCACGTGGAGAACGTGCACATGCCACATTGTTCTCCCCGCGGAGGGGAGCTCGCGAGGTTCATCGGAGCAGTGTCGTTCTCCTCGAGGAGGGGAGCACACGTGGACGTGGGAGAGCCAAGGGCTCTTGCTCGGTGGGATGGGGAATACCGCCCGCGGAGGCTGTTTTGTCCGGCGAGGGAGAGCGCCGAGGACGCTTAAAAGCGCGTCGTCCTGCTTGACAGGGAGCGTATCTGCCCCGTCCGGTGGGTGCGTGCCCGATCAAGCTATCTCACTTATTGGGCCTTGCCCGTTATTGGGCTGGGCCGCGAGGCCGGGCCCAGGCCAGAACATAACCAAAATCATATATATATATATATATATATATATATATATATATATATATATATATATATATATATATATATATATATATATATATATATATATATATATATATATATATATATATATATATATATATATATATATATATATATATATATATATATATATATATATATATGATTGTAGAGCATATTATAATATAAATTATTCAATAAACATGTATTTGTCATAGTTGAATCCATTTGCTTGAGTGTAAACTGAGAATGTTACTGTCATCTTTCTGATGGAACGACTACACTTACTATATGTTCTAATGGGATAGACGAAATATATAACCAGCAGATGAAGGAATTAACCTCTTAGCATACTATCCAAAGAATGACCCAATCCATCACATGTCATTCAATAATAAAGTCCAATACAATATTCATTTTATTTAATAAATTAATGATTGATATAATAATTATATTTTATCTAAAGAATGACCCAATCCATCACATGTCATTCAATAATTAAGTCCAATATAATATTCATTTTATTTAATAAATTAATGATTGATATAATAGTTATATTTTATTTTAATATTTAATTAAAGTAAATCCATTATATATTTAACACTTATTCGATGCTTACATGAAGAAGATGGGTGAAGCGGTATCATGTATTTTTAAGTGTACTGTGACTTTTTTAACAAACAACACATGCCTTCTCCATCTCCATTGTAGTTCGAAACTCAAATAAAATGAAAAAGCTTATGTTTGTGCGCCACCTGAAAAATGGGATCCGTCCCATTCTATACCACATGTGCTAGGATTTTATATTATAAATTTCAATTCATGTCTAAAATACCCTTGTGGATCTTATTTAGTAACAAAATAAATTACCACTAATTAAATTCAAGGCAAAACTACTGTCTAGATCCTTTAAGTTATTTTAAAATATCAAGTTAGTCCCTTAAGTTTTTTTTTGTAACGATTTGGTCATTTATATTAAGTAACGATTGCGTCGTTGACCTTTTTAAAAATATCTGTTACAATAAATTGCAAATTCATATACCATTTGAATTGGTTTTTTGCACTAATCACGAATTATGTATTTTGTTCGGATCAGATGATTTTCTATTATGCATTTGTCCATTTTCCCCTTGATTCTTATGAACCGTAACTTGTTTGATAAATTTGATTGCATATTCGTGATCAGTGCGAAAAACCAGTTCAAATGGTATATGAGTTTGTAATTGTAACAGAGATTTTTAAAAAGGTCAACGACGCAAACGTTACTTAACCTAAATGACCAAAGAGTTACAAAAAATATTTAAAGGACTAACTTGATATTTTAAAATAACTTAAAGGACTAAAATAGTATTTTTGCCTAAATTCAACAAAGTCAAACATAATTAAATAAATAAAGTGAAATAAAAACAAAAAAAAAATAAATCCTATTTATTTATTTCGATCACATTGACAAAAAATAAAAATAAAATGACTCAAAACGAAAAAAAGATCGGGCGTAAAAATGCTCGAAAAATTAAAATGAATGTACCAAAATGATCAGCGTGAAATAAATATATTGGAAAAATACAGCGTTTGATTTAATTTTGAAATAAAATTTGATTGTTTAAAAAGGCTCAGACTGATCAAAATGCGACCGAAAAGGTAATTAAAACGAACACGCTAGGTTAAATAACGCAAATCGTAGATTAATATAGTTGACGTCTGCAGGATCAATTTTGTTAGGGGACTGTGGCCACTAAAGGAGAACGAGAAGAAGAAAAGGTTGAGAGCGGAGAGGACTGAGAAGGTTTGCGAAGAAGAGAGAAGCGATCACGAGGGAGAAAGGGAGAAAAGCGAGAAAAATCGAGGGAGGAAGAGAGAGTGGTCGTGTTCTGATTGTGGTTCTAGGGTTCTTTGAAACCCTCCTTCAAACTTGTGCATTTTATTTTGGTGGGTTGGGTCTGGGTCAACTACCGGCCCAACAATTTTAGTTTTTTTATCTTTTTATTTTGTTTTTAAAAAAAAAGAAGGGAAATGGGCCTGGCCCAAATAATAATAAAAAATAAAAAAACAATAATGTAATAATAAAATAATAAATAATATAAAAAAATATAAACAAAAATAATTTAAAATTTTAATAATTTAAAGCTTTGAAGAAAAATATTTTAAGTTTTAATTTAATTAATTTAATTTAAACTTTCATTAATTTCATTTTAATCTTAGCAAATAAAAATAATAAAATGAAGGAAAAAGAGAAAAGGAAGTTTATTTGTAGATAATTAATTTATTTTAAGTTAGATTTAGTTTAAGTAAATAAGATTTTGGATTATTGAAGTTGGTTTATTTAACATTTTCTTTTAGATTTAAATAATCAATTTATTTAATTTTCATTTAAATTTAGTAGTTTTTTTTGTAGTTCATTATCCAAGATCATCCTCCTTTCCGAATTAACTTGTGTTTTCTTGAGGACGATTTTATTGGTTTTAGATATTTGGTCTTGCTTAATTGCTCATATTTATTCATAATGCTTATCCTTTATGACTTGATCTCGGTCCTGTACATTATGGTGATGTTTGTCCATTTTATTCCTTTTATTTATACTGTTTGTCTTTACATTTCGAAATAAAAAGTTTGTTTCCATTTGACTGCCATGTCAAAGCCTAAAACTCATCTAACCTTAGGATAGGAGCCGCCGTACTCCATGCAAACATCTTACCATAGAAACCCAACTACCCTGATCCTAGCCTTAGGATCAGAGTTGCCGTACTCCACATTAGCGTCCTGCCATGGACATCCTCTTTACCCTTTTCCCTAGCCTTAGGATCAGGATTCGTCGTACTCCACGTAAGTTCCCGCCGTGGATACTTACCAATATTTCAACTTAACTTAAACATAGACTTTGAGTCACTGTACTCCACGTAAGTATCTCGCTATGAATACTTACATCCCCGTGGAACCTTGACCACAGTCAAGAAGTTCCTCACCCTCGTTGAGGGGAACTACGAATACTCTGATTCCACTCCCGTCAGGATACGTAGGGATTGGGTCAATCTGATTAGTCTCTCTTTCCTACCGATTTGGAGGTATATGTTAATTTTGACGCCAATGTTGATTGTTTGGATTTTGAGCCTGATGATTCTGACGTTGATGCTAGCGCGGGACATGAGCTGGTTGATTCGGTGGACCTTGCTACGGTTGCTGGTAGTGAGGATCGGGAGGTAATAGTTACTGGCATTGAACAACCGTTACATATGAATGTTGATGATAGGGCACCAAAAACAGAATTCGTGGAGCTTGGTGAGTTTCCAAGATTGAATCAATTTCATCTTCCTCTTCCTCTTGGGAATTACCAAGGGAATCACTCTCAGTACTTTGCACACTCGAGACACCTTAGAGTATTCCACTTTTGAGGGCGCTCTCGGTGCGTTCTCCAACTTTCACCAGGTCAGAGAAACTTGTTGATGCTCTGTCTACCATCTTTTCAAAGTATGGGCTCTGTAGGGTATCCATAAACATGTCAACTAATTCTTTCTCTAAGAGTGGCGGTTGAATGCGAGCAACAAACTCTCTCCATCTTTAGACGTACTCATTGAACGAGTCATTTCTCTCTTGAGAGAGATCTTTGAATTGAAAGCGACTGGGAGCTGTGTCCAAGTTATACTGGTATTACTTTAGAAAAGTGTTAGCTAGGCCTGACCATGAATGAATATGGCTTCTTTCTAGTTCCATGTACAAAGTCAATGATGCCCCACTCAATTTGTCTTGAAAACAATGAATCATTAGCTTATCGTCGTGAGCATAGGCGGTCATTTTTCGGCAGAACATCACTAAATGGTGTTTTGGGCAGCCATCTCCTTTGTACTTCTGAAAGTCAGGTACTTTAACTTTTGGGGGTATAACTAGGCAGGAACTAAACACATGTTTAAAGAATCAGGTCAAAAGCATCATGCTTCTCTATAACTTTAAGTATTTCATCTCGCACACGAAACTTCTCAGCCATCTTAATAAATTTTGGTCTTTTGGTCTTCTTCACTGGGATTGCCCCTTTGGAATTTGGCTCTGAGAATGCAAAACTTTGATACTCAATAGCGTCATGAGGTGAGGAATGTCCATCTCGAATAATGGGATGTTCTTGAATAACAAGAGCCTCAATTGATATCCTTATAGGCTGAGGTTGAGCAAGGACGCTTACTTGAGGTGGAATAACATTTTCAATGATGGCAGTCCATTGAACATTATCCTCTCTCCTTTTCACAACTATCATAGCCTCCATGAGTTGGCTCAACTGATTTTCTATCAGATCAACAAGTTCTCTTAACACTGTCTGGTTTTGCTCTCTATGGTCTATGATCTTTCAAAGTTACTTCAAATCTAATGTAGGTGTCAGGAAATCAGCTGCAGGTTACGGACACAGGATGAATGAGTTTTTCTTATGACATGTAATGCATGTAAATGAATGCAAACGCAATGGTATGTGAATGGATGCAATATGATGCCATGCATTTTTTGATTTTTACTTTTTTTTCTTGTCATTTTGGGTATACGAGCTCAAAGGTTCAAGGTATGGATATATATGATTGCTTTCTAAAACCGAGGTTCTCACCAGGTATGATTTGGGGTTATAAGAGGGACCCTATAGTCATAGATTCACATGAATGTTTTTTGCCCACGGCAACTACATGTCGGTCGTCCACTCCATCAAATGAATATATTCTGAATGAGATTTTCATACCGACCCTTCGAGATCTACCTCTCTGGGACCCGCACTATGCGACCATCAACTTTGGTTCTAGACAAGGTTCTCAGAGTCATGAATTCAAACGAATGTTTTTTTGCCAACGACAACTACATGCTATGCGTCAACTTCATTGAGAGAATCTACTCTGAGCGAGATCTTCAAACCGACCCTTCGAGATCTACCTCTCAGGGGGGGTTGCACTATGCAACCATCGTTCCTAGTAGGCCAAGGGTTTAACGTTCTAAAAAGGTTCTTAGAGTCATGGATCCTTATGCAAATATCGAGGCCAACGACAACTACATGTCGGGCGCCAATATTCTCAAAAGATCTACTCTAAGTGAGATTCTTATGTCGACCCTGACGAGATCTAAATCTCGTGGACCCACACTACTCATCTATTGTCCTATCTTATGTTTTTACTCAAAGCTCGGGTATAGAGCCTTTCCCTCAAGGTTTCACAATCAGAAATTCATGTACCAAAGATTCTATCACGATATAATAATATAACAACAATAAAATATAAGATAAAAGAAAAGCAAAAAAAAATAAACAAACACAAACACACACAAAAAACCTAACTAGGTTTGACTCACTTAGGGATGGGAAAGTCCCCAACAGAGTTGCCATTTGTCGTACCTCGAAAAATGAGAACGACCTCGTGAAGCGCAATCACATTCCCTGCAGGATGGACTTAACAAAGTCGTCACCAATCTTTATTTATTCCCATAGAGGGAAAGGTAAAGTATCGAATAAAACCCCTAAAAGAAAGATAAAGATATGATCATCGCAACTAATATCTGAGTTCGGGAGTCGGTTACGCAAGGGAAAATTGTTAGCACCCCTCATGTCTGTTGTACTCAACGGTAGCCGTTAGGTTAGTTGTGCGTGTTAATGTTTGTTTAGGAATTAGGCTGCTCAAGTTATTAAAAGGGGAAAGAAAATAGAAAGGGAACCTAAAGGTTTTTATTACTAGGGGTTGACAATATTTCACAATCCTGCTCCTACGTATATCAAAAGAGAAATCAAAGCACATGTAGTTATGGGTAAAATTTTGCTTGTTGGTCGATATTAGCAAAAGCTATCTTGTATTAATCAACGTAAAAATATTTTTTTTACCTAAAATAGGTGAGGAGCGGATGTTAATACCATATTGAATGGATTTACAATCACATTCACGCCACTTATCTCAACTCAATAGTTGTGGATGAAACATTGCTCTTGCATAATCTTAAGACAACATATCGTTCATTTTATAAATGATAGGTCATCATGAAAGGGAAGCATACACATTGGGCCAAACACTCACCTAAAGGTCAAAGACTCAGCCAAACAAGTGAGAGAGACACCACATATTCATCCAAAATCTTAAGGTAATAAATGTATGAGTTCTCTAACTTATAAAGTGTTCAACCTCCATTTTTCTAAGCAATATGGGACTTAGAACTCACACTTATTTTCATAACAGAACTCACTTCTCAACAATCTCCCCCTCAAGTGTAAGTCCATCCACTATACTCCCCCTCAAGCGAAATCTCTTTCATCCAAGTACATGTACCGTCGTTGAAAGACACCCTTATCTCATCATGGGCACTTCAACGGAACACGCCGCATGACCACCATGTTAGGAAGACTTTTGACACACAGAGCCGATACCTTACTCGAACTGGGCTCTGATACCAATAATGGGTCATCATGAGGGGGGAGCATACACATTGGGTCAAACACTCACCTAAAGGTCAAAGACTCACCCAAATAAGTGAGAGAGATACCACATACTCACCCAAAACCTTAAGGTGATAAGTGTATGAGTTATCTCTGTTAGAACACAGATTGGTTCTTAATAATTACTCTTTGTTTTGATGATAACTGTTAGGAAATTTATATTTAAGAATTATATACTCTAAAATTTGTTTGAGAGTTTTACTGCAGATTAAAATAATATTAACTCTCTAGAAGCAAATCTGTTTTGAATACAAGAAGTTATTCTGACTCTGAAGCGCCAGATGCACCTTACAGAAGAATCTGTTTGCTCCTTACAGAAGATCCTGAGCGTTGTCTCCAGAAGGATCTGAAGCAAGAAGCTCCAGAACATTCTGAGTCAGAAGCATCTGAAGATAGTCAGAAGCATCTGAAGCTGAAGCATCTGAAGCATAGAAGAATATTTATTGAAGAGTTTCTCAAAGCATTTATCTACAAAAGTTTCTGAAAGTACCTACGCTGCCTAGTACTGAAGCTCTGTGTCAAATATGCTCTGATGATCAACACGCTGAAAGCACACATGCTGCAGAAGACTATGATACAACATAGTTCTGAATCTCATTAGAAGACTCTGATCCATTCAGACTCTGAAGAACTTGCTGAAAATTGAAGAAGCAATTTTCAAGAATATATCCGTTGGAGTTGTTCAACGTCTCTTTCCTCATTTGTGCTAGACACACTTACACAGACAAAAAGGATTTTTCTGTGCCATCTACTTCTAGGAAAGGTCACTTGATGTGAAGACAAAAAGGCTCAGACCTTTTGGGACTCTCTTTTCAACGCTCAACTTGCATGGATCAGCTGCCTATAAAAGGAGAACTTCACCACATTCTTCAGTTACACACTTTGCTGAAAAGAAATCAATATATTCTAAAGCTCTCATTTATTCTTATTCTTCATAGAATCTCATTGTACTTAAACTTAAGAGAAAAATCACTGTTGTGATAAAAGCTTTTTAGAAGCATTAAAACTCTTGTATTTAATTTACATTGATTGTAAAGGATATTCCTTAAGAGGATTCAGTTGGAATCGGTAGCTCTTGAGAAGACTAAGAACTGTTGTTCTTAGGTGTTACTATTGTAATCAGTTTTATTTAATAGTGGATTAAGTCCTTGTTGAGAAAGGCAAATCACTCTAGGAAGGGTGGACTGGAGTAGTTGTTTAAACGAACCAGGATAAAAATAATTGTGTGATTATTTTCTAGTCTTAATTTTTCATACTTATTCAACCCCCCTTCTAAGTATTATCTCACCTTTAGTTGGCATCAGAGCTCCGGTTCTGAGTGTGCTATCACTTAACAGTGTCAGTAAAGATCCAGAGAGATATACTTTGATATATATATTTATTTGTTATCATGGCTGATAATTCAATGTCAAATATTAACAATAAATATGAAGAGAGGGATAGGATCAGCACCAAACCCCCAATGTTTGATGGGGAGAAATTTGACTACTGGAAAGACAGAATTGAGAGTTTTTTCCTAGGATATGATGCTGATCTATGGGATCTTGTCATAGATGGATATGTACATCCCACAGATGAGGATGGCAAAAAGATTGACAGAAAATCTATGACAGATGCTCAGAAGAAAGACTTCAGAAATCACCACAAAGCCAGGACTATACTACTGAATGCTATTTCACATACAGAGTATGAGAGAATTACAAACAGGGAGACTGCTTTTGATATGTTTGAATCCCTTAAAATGACTCATGAGGGAAATTCTCAAGTTAAGGAGACAAAACCTCTGGCTCTGATCCAGAAGTATGAGGCTTTCAAAATGGAAGACTCTGAATCTGTTGAAGCCATGTTCTCCAGATTCCAGATACTCACTGCTGGGCTGAAAGTTCTGGACAAGGGATATTCTACATCAGATCATGTAAAGAAAATCATCAGAAGTCTGCCTATCAGATGGAGACCAATGGTGACTGCCCTGAAGATGGCCAAAGATCTGAACAAGATCTCTCTAGAAGAACTCATCAGCTCACTGAGGAGCCATGAGATTGAGCTTGAGGAAGATGAACCTCAGAAGAAAGATAAAGGTAAATCTGTAGCATTAAAATCTAACAAAACTGCTAAAGCTTTGCAGGTCATTCAAGAAAACTCTGAAGAATCTTCTTCTGAAGAAGAAGATGAGTTATCCATGCTGTCCAGAAGGATTAACAAACTCTGGAAGCACAAGGGAAATAAGTTCAACAACTTCAGAAGATCTGATAACAGAAAGGAATCTTCTAGTCACAGAAGATCTGCCAAGAAAGAAGTTGTGTGCTATGAGTGCAAAGAACCTGGGCACTACAAAAATGATTGCCCCAAACTTCAGAAGGAAAAACCCAAGAAGAAGTTCAACAAAAAGAAGAAGGTTTTGATGGCAACATGGGATGACTCAGATGAGTGTGAATCATCTTCTGAATCAGAAGAAGAATGTGCAAACGTTGCACTGATGGCCAGGACAGAGGATCAAGAGGAAGGTACCTCAGGATATGAATCATAATCTGAATCTGATGATGATGCAGAAGAGGTAATGGCTAAACTTACCAAAGAAGAACTCATTAAAGTTTTAACAGAAGTTTTTAAAAGTTATAACAACATCAAACTCAAATACAAGAAGCTGAAAAGCAATCTTGAATCTGAAATTGATCTTCTGAAAACTAAACTTGTTGAGCAAAAAGAAATAAATTTGAAAATAAAAAATGACTTTGAAAGAACTCAACAAGAATCTGAATCTGAGACTAAGTCATGTGAAAATATTTTAGAAAAATATGACTCTAGCTTTCAGAGATTTCTCACTAAGAGCATAGACAGAAGCAAGATGGCTTCCATGATCTATGGTGTTAGTGGAAACAACAGAAGAGGCATTGGATATGAGTCTTCATCTGGAAGCAATCCAAAAGCTGTTGACAAACTTTTCATCAGGAAGACACCTCTATATTCTCAATTCAAATTTGGTCACTTGAATGACATTAAACACACAAGCTCTGAGAAGAGTACTTATGTGTTTAAAACTAAGGCAAGTCAGAATAAACATTATGTTGCAAAACAGAAGTTTAGACAAACCTACAAACCAACTAACCCCAAAGGACCCAAGAAGATCTGGGTACCTAAAAACAAAATAATTCCTGTTGCAGATGTTCTTAGCAGCAAGGTCAGGACACCAATCATGGTACCTGGACTCTGGATGCTCACGACACATGACAGGAGAAAAGTCTATGTTCCAAAGCCTGGAACTTAGATCTGGAGGTGACGTGAAGTTTGGAGGGAACCAGAAGGGCAAGATCATTGGATCTGGCACCATTGGAAATGGTAAACTTCCCTCTATTACTAATGTTTTACTTGTTGAAGGGTTAAAGCATAACTTATTGTCCATAAGTCAATTAAGTGACAATGGTTATGATATAACTTTTAATCAAAAATGTTGTAAAGCTATTAGTCAGAAGGATGGCTCTATCCTATTTAGTGGTAAGAGGAAAAACAACATTTATAAAATAAATCTTTCAGAACTTAAAGTTCAAAATGTTAAATGCCTCTTGTCTGTTAATGAAGAGCAATGGGTCTGGCACAGAAGATTGGGCCATATTAATATGAGACGTATATCTCAGATTAATAAACTTAATCTTGTCAGAGGACTCCCTAATCTGAAGTTCACTTCAGATGCTCTTTGTGAAGCATGCCAGAAAGGGAAGTTTTCAAAAACATGTTTCAAATCAAAAAATGTTGTTTCTACTTCTAAACCATTAGAACTACTTCATATTGATCTGTTTGGACCAGTGAAAACTGCATCCATCAGAGGCAAGAAGTATGGATTGGTCATTGTTGATGACTTTAGCAGATGGACATGGGTAAAGTTCTTGAAACACAAGGATGAGTCACATTCTTTGTTCTTTGACTTCTGCAAGCAAGTCCAGAATGAAAAGAATTTCAAAATTATAAAAGTCAGAAGTGATCATGGTGGTGAATTTGAAAATAAATATTTTGAAAAATATTTTTCTGAAAATGGCATTGCTCATGATTTTTCCTGTCCTAGAACTCCACAACAGAATGGGGTTGTAGAAAGGAAAAACAGAACTTTGCAAGAAATGGCCAGAACCATGATCAATGAGACAAATCTGGCAAAACATTTTTGGGCAGAAGCAATCAATACAGCATGCTACATTCAGAACAAAGTGTCTGTTAGACCTCTTCTGAAGAAGACTCCTTATGAATTGTGGAAGAACAAAAAGCCCAACATTTCATATTTTCATCCTTTTGGATGTATTTGTTATATGTTAAACACTAAGGAAAATCTGAGCAAGTTTGATTCCAAAGCACAGAAGTGTTTCATGCTTGGATATTCTGAACGCTCTAAAGGCTACAGAGTATACAACACTGAGACACAGATTGTGGAAGAATCCATTCATGTCAGATTTGATGATAAGCTTGGCTCTGAAAAGCCAAAGCAGGTTGATAACTCTGCAGATAGGGAAGTAGTCTTTATTGACTCTGAAGTTCCAGAAGCAGACAAACTTCAAGTGAAGGAACCAGAAGCAACTCCAGATGCTACTCCCTTAACTTCTCAGATGAATAATCTAAAAATTTCTGAAGAGTTAACTATCAGAGGATCATCATCCAGAATTAAAGCTTCTCATCCAGAGGATGTCATTATTGGAAAGAAGGATGATCCCATCAGAACAAGATCATTTCTAAGATCATCTGAAGCATCACTTTTTGGACTAGTTTCAGAAATTGAACCATCTTCTGTAGAGGAAGCTCTGCAAGACAATGATTGGATTATTGCCATGCAAGAAGAGCTAAACCAATTCAGCAGAAATGATGTATGTGATCTAGTTCAAAGACCTCAAGGATTCAATATTATTGGTACAAAATGGGTCTTCAGAAATAAGCTAAATGAGAAAGGAGAAGTTGAGAGGAATAAGGCAAGGCTGGTTGCTCAAGGGTACAGTCAGCAAGAAGGTATTGATTACACTGAGACATATGCTCCAGTGGCAAGGTTAGAATCTATACGCCTTCTTATTTCTTTTGCTGCACAAAATAACATCACTCTGTATCAGATGGATGTTAAAAGTGCCTTTCTTAATGGTATTATAGAAGAAGAAGTTTATGTCCACCAACCTCCTGGTTTTGAAAATGAAAAATTTCCAGATCATGTTTTCAAATTAAAGAAATCTCTATATGGATTAAAACAAGCTCCCAAAGCTTGGTATGAGAGATTGAGTAATTTTCTTCTGGAGAAGAATTTCATCAGAGGCAAAGTGGATACAACTCTATTCTGTAAAACTATAAAGAAAGATCTTCTAATTTGCCAAATTTATGTAGATGATATTATTTTTGGATCAACAAATATTATGCTTGGAAAGGAGTTTGCTACATGTATGCAGGCAGAATTTGAAATGAGCATGATGGGAGAACTCAGATTCTTTTTAGGAATCCAAGTTAATCAAACTCCAGAATGTACCTACATACATCAGACAAAGTATGTTAAAGAACTTCTGAAGAAATTCAACATGTCTGACAGCAAGCTAGCAAAGACTCCAATGCATCCTACTAGCTCACTTGGCAAAGAAGAGGTAAGTAAGAAAGTAGACCAGAAGCTCTACAGAGGTATGATTGGCTCTCTTCTTTATCTCACTGCTTCTAGACCTGACATATTGTTCAGTGTTTGTCTGTGTGCTAGATTCCAATCAGATCCTAGAGAATCACACTTGACAGCTGTCAAGAGGATTCTAAGGTATCTGAAAGGTACTTCTAATGTGGGTTTGTGTTACAGAAAATCTGATGATTTCAAATTAGTTGGATTCTGTGATGCTGACTATGCTGGAGACAGAGTGGAAAGAAAAAGTACTTCTGGAAGTTGTCAATTTCTAGGAAGAAATCTAATCTCCTGGTACAGCAAGAAGCAACCCACAATTGCACTTTCAACCATAGAGGCTGAATACATTGCTGCTGCTGGATGTAGCACGCAGATGCTCTGGATGAAAAGTCAACTAGAAGATTATCAAATTTTTGAGAGTAACATTTCTATCTTTTGTGATAATACTTCTGCTATATGTTTGTCCAAGAATCCCATTTTACATTCTAAGGCAAAACATATAGAAATTAAGCATCATTTCATCAGAGACTATGTTCAGAAGGGAATCATAAATTTAGCCTTTGTTGATACAGATCATCAATGGGCAGATATTTTTACAAAACCCCTTGTTGAAGATAGATTCAATTTTATTCTGAAAAATATTGGTATGGATTTTTGTCCAGAATGATATTTATCAGAAGCAAATTGTTACAGATGCAAAAATGCTTAATTCATCTGAAGTATTTCTTCTGTTTATTTATTCTATTCTGATTAATATTTCTGATATGAAACTCTGAACTAACCATCTTTAGAAGATCTGAACGTTGGCTAACGTTTCATTTCTTGAGAGATTTCAGAACAGCATGCAAGTAAACACGTGTCACACAAAATCTGAAGAGGTGGCGTGTACATAACTGAAAAGACGTTTGAGGTGAAATTTGAATAGTAAATATCTTGGTTTTCCCCCCCAAATTGTCAGAAGCATTTATTATTTGAAATGATTTTATTCTCTTCATTTAATGCTTGCTCAAACGTGTGTTTTTCTGACCTTTGATGTGCCTGAGTGATTAGTATAAATACTTGTTGTGTATTCACTTTCACACTTTTCACTCTCAGAATTTACATGCGTTTTCATCTCTTGTTCTCTCTGCATAAAAACTCAAAACCTAAGTGTTTGAAAAAGCATTCTTCAATGGCGTCTTCTTCATCAACAACTGCACAGTTTCAATCTACAATGGCTGTTGTGACTTCAGATAACTTAGGTGCTGCTCCATATTCTCCTCCCAAGAGAACTCTTCTCACACCTATTGATAAACTAGAAGTGCTGTGTGAATCTATGGTTGAATTTGATTCTCTGGCTGACAATGGGTTTGATTTTCGCTCCATTGTTAGAGCTCAAGGTTGGGTGAAATACTTTGATAGGTTGTTTGGACCAGTTTACCCTTTACTTGTGAAGGAATTCTGGATTCATGCATCTGTGTATCCCAAGTTTATTTTATCATCTGTGCTGGGAAAAGAGATTATCATCACAGAGGATCTGATAAGAAGATTGATTGGTTATGAAGAAACAGATGGTGTTTCACACTTGCCAGCTGGGCGTGTGGATATGGAAGAAGTTTATGAGGAAGTTATGACTGCTGGACAAGCTTCTAACAGATTCAAAGATCTGAAGCCTGATTACAAGATCTGGGCCAAGATCTTCATGGGATGCATACATCACAGGAAGTCAACAAATTCCCCAGATTATGTCAACAATGAACAGATCTATTTTATGTACTGCCTTAGTCAGAGCAACAAGGTAGATCTTCCTTACATTTTGTTCATGCATCTGTGGAATCACATCAATGCATCTAGAGAATCTGTAAAAGAAAAAGGCCAGAAGATCAGGACTTGGATCCCATTTGGAAGGTTGATCTCAGATCTTCTCACTGAAAATGGTTTAGTGGCTGCTCTGTATGATGTTGGGGTTACAGAGGAATTAGAGTTTATTATGGGAAAGCCTCTGAACGCTAAAAGTCTTCTGAGACTCAAGATTATAGATGAACTCACTACTGCTCCAAAGAGGCTGAATATGTCTGATTTGAATAAGAGGGTTCCAGTATCTGACTTCCCTCTATTCTTTGCTGAAGAACCCAGACATATAGTACTGATGTATATAGAGGAATGCAAAAGGGAAGGAGTACCTGTTCCAGCCAATGTGTTTCAACTTGTCAAACAACCACTACCAGATGCACGAGAAGAAGAAGTACCACTTCAGAGGAAAAGGACTCAGCCTGCAGCAGAATCTGAACCTGTCCAGAAGAAGGCTAAGATTGCTGAGAAACCCAAGAATCTCTTAAAGAGAAAGGATTCTGAAGAAGCTGCCTCTGCATCTGCCAAGAGGATTAAACTAAAAGGTACTAAGATTTCTGCTATTTCTAAAAATGTTGTTATTAATGATTCAACTATTAAGTCTGTTCCAAAACCACCTGTTACTCAAACAACTTCTGTTGCTGCCCCTAGTTCTGTCTCACCTCAAAAACAAAACACTGCTTATGTATCAAAAACACCTCAACCCAAAATTCACATCAAACACTTTATTCCACGTCCACAACCAACAGAACCACAACCAACAGAACCACAACCATCAGAACTACAACAACCTTCTGATAAACAAAACTCTGATCAACCAAAAACTTCTGAACATCCAGAAAACCAAACCACAGAAGATCAACCAGAAAAAGACTCTGTCATACCACCATCAATCAATCCATCTTCTGAACCTGTTGCACCTGTTACTTTTGAACCCACAAAAGTAACTTCTGCTCCTATTTCATCAGAACCACCATCCCAACAATCTGATACTCCTTCAGAACCTACTCATATCCCTGAGACAGAAGTTCTTGATATCAGTCCATTAAAAACAGTGTTTCAAGTTTCCTCTACCTCTTGTACACCTACAACATCCTCCAACTCATCAGAATCAGAAATTCATCCAGATTTTCTGATTTCTCCATCTGACAAATACCCTGTACATGAACCTGAACCTGAATCAACCATACCTGCTAAAACTCCCATTTCAGACCCTTTGCCTCCACCTGCACCATCATTTGAGATGATTGTTCCCACTTCCAATCCATCATCATCTGGTATATCTTGTGCTCAAGTGTCTTCTCTTTATCATAATTTATCTTATGGTTTCAAACTGAAAGATTTTTATGATAGAGTTGAACCTTCTGAACCCTTGAAACCTCTGAAACCAAAACTCTGACAGGCTCTTCCATCTGTAATCCTTTCATATATTCAATCTATAAACAATGAAGGATCCTTAGCAACAATATCTGCTACATCTGGTAAAGCTGTTGTTTCAGCTCTGCAACCTGCATCTGATAACACAGTTGCATCTGATAAACCATCAAACTCTGCTTTCATATCATACTCTAATGAATCCTTTGATATTGTTTACCCACGCACAAGACCACAACCTAATCTGCTTAATGCTTTAAACAGATCCTTACCTCAAAAACCAGAAATTCCTTTCATTCCATATTATCCCCCTCCTCTGATTTCCATCCAAAAATCACTGATACCACCAACTCCCAAACCTAAACATATGACTCTGGAAACCTTGCTTAAACCACCACCCAGACTTAATATTGATCATTTATTTCAAACGTTTTTGCAAGAAATACAGATGTCTTTAGGTACTGTTCAGAAGAGATGCTCTGAAACTATGGATGCAAATGAAACTGACATCATCTGGAAAGGATTCATCAATAGATTCAACACTGTAGATTCCAATCTGAAGAACATCTGTTCTGATGATGCAAAGCTCAGAGCTGAAAGAACTCAATTCTGGATTGTCAACAAGACTGAACCTCTGCTTTGTTTGGATGCTCCTCCTCCTCCACCAGAACCAACTGCCAATGCATTGACTATGACTCTGGTAGAACCCTCTTCAGGATCTCCAGAACCTATGGCAATTGACTCTGTTCAGGCTGCAGAACCTCCATCTTCTTCATCAGAGATAAAGACAGAACATCCAGATTTTGGAGACAAGATTGCTGCTCTAGAGGCTGGTCAATCTGAAATAAAATCTTGGATGGCGAAGCAAGACAAGAAATCTGAGGACATGTTAGAGTGGATGTCAAAACAAGATGAGAAGAATGAGACAATGACTAAGTGGATGTCAAAGCAAGAGCAATCTTCATCTGAGATTACAGACCTATTGAAGATGCTTTTGTCAAAACACTCTTAGATTTTTTTTCTTCATTCTAATGTTTGTGCATCTGTTGTTTTGCATCTGAATTTTATTGTTATATCTTATGATATTCACCTATGTACTCTTGCTCTGTTATTTTGAATGAATCAGTTTTTCTCCATTGAATTATCTATTTATTGTTCCTTTTATCTGTCTTTTCAAAAGTTTTTACTTTTTGCTTATGACAAAAAAGGGGGAGAAAAGAAAGATCTGAACTGTTTAATATAATTTCACTAGAACGAATCTTCAGACATATCTATTCTTTCTAATATCTAAATTGACCATTTCAGAACATTTGATAAGAACACTCTATAAAAGAATCTCTGAGTCTCTCAGATCATTTATCTTTTATCAACTCTGAATCTTATATCTGCAAAATATTCTGACCCTAATTTGTTATAAGAACAAACAAGATCTGACTCTGAAGATTACTCAAGATAAAAAGGGAAGCTTCTATTCCTTTTTCATATTTAACTCAGGGGGAGATTCATCATCTCAGGGGGAGTTATAATTCTTTATGTTCAGTTAAATAAAATTTCTGATACTTTTTGTCATCATCAAAAAGGGGGAGATTGTTAGAACACAGATTGGTTCTTAATAATTACTCTTTGTTTTGATGATAACTGTTAGGAAATTTATATTTAAGAATTATATACTCTAAAATTTGTTTGAGAGTTTTACTGCAGATTGAAATAATATTAACTCTCTAGAAGCAAATCTGTTTTGAATACAAGAAGTTATTCTGACTCTGAAGCGCCAGATGCACCTTACAGAAGAATCTATTTGCTCCTTACAGAAGATCCTGAGCGTTGTCTCCAGAAGGATCTGAAGCAAGAAGCTCCAGAACATTCTGAGTCAGAAGCATCTAAAGATAGTCAGAAGCATCTGAAGCTGAAGCATCTGAAGCATAGAAGAATATTTATTGAAGAGTTTATCAAAGCATTTATCTACAGAAGTTTCTGAAAGTACCTACGCTGCCTAGTACTGAAGCTCTGTGTCAAATATGCTCTGATGATCAACACGCTGAAAGCACACATGCTGCAGAAGACTCTGATACATCATAGTTCTGAATCTCATTAGAAGACTCTAATCCATTCAGACTCTGAAGAACTTGCTGAAAACTGAAGAAGCAATTTTCAAGAATATATCCGTTGGAGTTGTTCAACGTCTCTTTCCTCATTTGTGCTAGACACACTTACACAGACAAAAAGGATTTTTCTGTGCCATCTACTTCTAGGAAAGGTCACTTGATGTGAAGACAAAAAGGCTCAGACCTTTTGGGACTCTCTTTTCAACGCTCAGCTTGCATGGATCAGCTGCCTATAAAAGGAGAACTTCACCACATTCTTCAGTTACACACTTTGCTGAAAAGAAATCAATATATTCTAAAGCTCTCATTTATTCTTATTCTTCATAGAATCTCATTGTACTTAAACTTAAGAGAAAAATCACTGTTGTGATAAAAGCTTTTTAGAAGCATTAAAACTCTTGTATTTAATTTACATTGATTGTAAAGGATATTCCTTAAGAGGATTCAGTTGGAATCAGTAGCTCTTGAGAAGACTAAGAACTGTTGTTCTTAGGTGTTACTATTGTAATCAGTTTGATTTAATAGTGGATTAAGTCCTTGTTGAGAAAGGCAAATCACTCTAGGAAGGGTGGACTGGAGTAGTTGTTTAAACGAACCAGGATAAAAATAATTGTGTGATTATTTTCTAGTCTTAATTTTTCATACTTATTCAACCCCCCCCCCCCCCCCCCCCCTTCTAAGTATTATCTCACCTTCAATCTCACTTATAAAGTGCTCAACCTCCACTTTTCTAAGCAATGTGAGACTTAGAACTCACACTTATATTTACAACATAACTCACTTCTCAACAATAAAAAGGTTTTGAAAGATCATACGACAGCGAGAAAAAAGAGTTTGTTGTGTTGAGGTATTTTGAACAACAACAACAACAAATCAATGCAATAAGAAGGAGAAAGATTAATGAAAAGAAACACTCGTGATGATTTTACGGAGATGTAGGTTGAGCTTGTGCTGGTGGCAGCTAATGTGTTGGTTTTCAAACTAACCGAAAATGAAGACCTCATGAAGATCTGCATTATTTTCTTTTCATTTTTTTAAGTAGTATAAATGATGGAAATATGGTGTAGGTTGTTTATGATAGGGAGGATGATGATTCAAGGAAGATGCGAGTCGTGGTTGAGATGTGGAGGTTTTGAGTGAAAGGTTGGAGGTGGTGGATGTTTGTGGATGTGGTGAAGGAATGAAGTTAAGAGTAGGTGTATTGTGTATGTTGGTTGTGTTGTACGTGAATGAAGAAAGTTACTTCTTCATAGTTTCATTTATCCTCTCCTCCTTATGCTACCTTTCTTTTAATTTTTGTTATATTTTGAAATGAGAGAGTGTGGATATAAACGGAAACATAAGGTTAATAGTGAAAGGCATTATGTTGATGAATGTGGATGGAATGGTGAAACCATGAAGTGGTTATAATGTTTATAGTTGTTGTTGGAAGAGAAAAATGGTGAGAGGTTGATGTAGGAGAGAGTAAACATTTAGGGAAGAGAAAATATTGTGAGGTTAGTATGGTTATTTTTTGGTGTGTTTGGTGAAGAAAATGGAGGTGATAACTATGGTGATGGAAGGTTATTGTTGATGCATGAAGGTGATGAGTTACATGTTGTAGAAGAAAAAAAGAGTGGAAAAGTAGTGTTAAAAATGTAGTAGTAAGTTGGTTCATGAAGCGCAAAGAAGAAGAAGAAGGTGAAATTTTATGGATGGAAGGTAGTAAGATGAAAGTGTTGTGATGTGCATTTTGAGTTTTCTTTGTAGTGTGCATGGAAACAAAGCTCAAAGAAGCTTCTCTTTCAATATCTACTTTTTGCTTCCTCTTTTACAAATGATATGAAAATTGAAAAGAGAAAAAAGGTGGAATGGAGAGGGATTATGCATGTTTTGTTTGCAAGGCATTCAATGGTGACCTTATGTGATGCTTCAATGAAGAAGAATGGAGAAGAGGTATCATGTATTTTTAAGTGTACTGTGACTTTTTTTAGCAAACAACACATGCCTTCTCCATTGTAGTTTGAAACTCAAATAAAATGAAAAAGCTGATGTTTGTGCGCCACCTAGAAAATGGGATTCGTCCCTTCTCTAATGCAAAGTCTCTTGTATATACTACATGTGCTAGGGTTTTATGTTATAAATTTTAATTCATGTCTAAAATGCCCTTGTGGATCTTATTTAATAACAAAATAAATTACCACTAATTAAATTCAACAAAGTGAAAAATAATTAAATAAATAAAATTAAATTAAAACAAAAATAAGACAAACCTATTTATTTATTTTGATCATGTTGACAAAAAATAAAAATAAAATGACTCAAAACGAAAAAAAAAGTCGGGCGCAAAAATGCTCGAAAAATTAAAATGAATACACCAAAATGATAAGCGCAAAATAAACATATTGGAAAAATAGAACGTTTGATTTAATTTTGAAATAAATTTTGATAGTTTAAAAAGGCTCACACTGATCAAAATGCTACTGAAAAGGTATCGAAAAAATTAAAAAGAGCACGCCGGGTTAAACTATGCGAAACGTAGATTAATATAATTGACGTCTGCAGACTCGATTTTGAAAATTTTCATCCACTCATTTTACGCACAGTTAAGATTCAGTTTAACCAGTCTGTCTGTAAATCCAAAAAATTATTTTGATTGACAATTTTGGCACTATGCAAGATCAAATGCATGTTATGATATGCATATGATGTTAATGATTCGAGGAATGCATTTATTCGACGATCCAGGGTCAAAATTGGGGTATGACAGTTGCCCCTATTTAAGTATCTTCAACCAGGGAATACGAAGAGAGGTAATCTTCGTATGATCACAGTGGGAAATAGTTAAGTATTAAAAAGATCTGAATTTTTCCCCTGAATGAAGATGAAATGATATGATGTGCAACGTTATGAATTTATGAGAGACTTTTTTTTTGTTGGGTAAATGATGTGTGAAATTCTGGCACTCTGACACATGTTAATACTAATATCCTCACATCAGAACATAATGTCAAGAAAAATGTTACAACATCTTCTATCTGACAAAACAAATAAATTAGACTGAAAATAAATTGCAGAAAGATAAATAACACAATAAATTGGTAACCTAGTTCGGTGCAAGATCACCTACATCTGGGGGCATCCAAGCCAGGAAGGAAATTCACTATGATAACATTATTTCAAAGCTAAACTCCCCCATTTACAACTTCTCGCCTAATCACTACCTTGTGCAACTTCTACCTAGAAACCCTCTAGATATGAGATCCCCCTCTCACTTTCTAACAGTCATAAACCAATGACTACTCAACAGTAACCCAAAAATAGAAGAACACCCTTTCAAGAACAACACTTAGTTTTGCTTAAAATCTTTAAACTAGGGTTAATAAACTCTTACTTAAAAGCTCATGAGTGAATAATAAACAACATACAATCAATTTACCTCAATGTATCAAAAGATACATGGGTGACTTACAATGAAAAACCTAAAGAGACTCTCAAAACCTAAGACTTCACACTTTCACTAATTTTACAAAATTATGAAAGTCGTAAAAACATTAGGTTTAGGTTGCTCTTTAAATACTCCTCAGCAGTCCATGGGCATCAAAATCTTCACCCAGATATTTCTTGATCCATACACTGAGGGATGCATCAATTATGTAGAAAAAATCTCCTTGAATCTTGGAACAAATCATCAAGTTTCCTAAATTGTCTCAATATCCAATTTTAGAAACTTACGAACAGTTGGAGATCAAATCAAATGTTCTAGATTAAATCTTCTTGGCCTACAAAAATAAGTGAGATATATCCAAAAGAAATCTCACAAAATCAAATCAAATCAGTCAAGAATAAGGAAATAGCCTGTACTGATGTTCTAGTACAGCAAGTCAGAACATCTATCTTTAATGTTGACATATGAACAAGTTAGAACATTTCACATAACATCTTACTGTGAACCATGTTTTAGCAAAAATTTTGTCAATCCTAAAACCATGGATTTAATAATCTCTCCCTTTGGAAAATTTTGGCTAAAAAAACCTTTGCGCAATAATTATGGATAAGAGGAATAACACCACAAAAACAAGGCACAAGCTACATGTAAAATTTGTACAACCTGCAAATAGAAAGATATCAGAGATAAAATGCAGCTAAAAATCATCACAGATTACAAGATGTCAAGACAAGTGGTCTGACATCAC
This sequence comes from Lathyrus sativus, assembly GCA_963859935.3. Classification (NCBI taxonomy): domain Eukaryota; kingdom Viridiplantae; phylum Streptophyta; class Magnoliopsida; order Fabales; family Fabaceae; genus Lathyrus; species Lathyrus sativus. The sequence goes on from OZ012735.1 coordinate 512,774,520, forward strand.
ATCAACACATCTCCAACACAACAACCTCAGACATGTTTATTACTCCCCCTGTCACACATAACCAATACTCCCTATCAAGGGGAAAACCCAAACCACAAGACAGACAAACATGAACTATCCACACATATTAGAAAAATCAAGGGGAAAACCCAAACCACAAGAAAAATCATCACACATTAGAAACACAAACAGCAGAAGCCACACATATTAGAAACATATACAACAGAAGCCACACATATTAATTAAGGCATCAGAGTAATAGATTACTGTCGCTACCGCGAAAATAAGGTGCCGGCAAAACAGAAGAGTCGCCACCTTTCGTTATTTATCCCACAGAAAGGAAAAGGAAACAATCGGAAAAACCTGACAAAAAGGTATAAGACAAGGTCATCGTAACCATGTCTGGGTTCGGGAATCGGTTACGCAAGGGGAAGGTATTAGCACCCCTCACGTCCGTTGTACTCAACGGGATCCATGCTTGTTGTGTTTATCTAATGGGTTGGTTTAACTATCTACCTATCAAGGCTGGTCTGAAAAGAAAAGAAAATTGACTCGGCAAAGCATCGCGCTTTATGCCTACGTATTCTCGTCAGAGAACGAGAAATCAGAGTCAACGTAGTTCGGATAACTACGGGTAACGGATGGGGGAAGGTGGCTCGCCAAGACGTTAGTATTGTGCCTACGTACTCTCAACAGATATGAGAGATCAGAGCTTACGTAGTTCGGGGTAATACGGATTACGGGGGTTTCAAATTCATCTATTTTTCCGAGTAGGGTTAACAAACAGTTCCAGCAGTTTGGTGTATGCAGCTTGCTCGTTAGAGACTCGTGCGTTACCGTTTGTGGTAGAACTGAGAGTTAACGACAATCTTTTCTTTAGAAAAGTTTCCTTGAATTACGGGCCCACGGGGCAAAAGAGGTTTGAGATTTGTTTTCTGTCTTTTACGGAAGAAGTGTCTTTTATGGATGTTCGCAACTAATATCGCACTAGAGACTATGACCTAGGAGTGAATGCGTCGCATGTCACCCAAAGGGTGCCATACTAAACATCCTGGTTATTAGAAGGAAACCCTTCAACAATCATTTCCTAAGTAGCTTAAGGCTCGTAACGCACGATATCAATTAACCTTTATTACTGTATTTGATTTGTTTGAAGAGAGAAGAGAACATACACAACTAAGGGGAAGTTATCAAGTCCTAACAGTTGTCATGCCAAGGATTCATCCTATAGTTGAGGTTTGAAACAGGGAACTCCTAGATGTTATCATGCAAAGGCTTCAGCCTAAAGTCTAATCATCACTTCCTTATCAAAGGAAGTGAGACTCCTAGGGGATCATGTCAATGGGAAACAGACGACAGATAAAACATCAGCTAAACACCAGTAAAACAGATAAACAGTAAAGATGCACATGCGATGCAGCAATACAAGCAGAGGGAGACTCACTCAACCTCTTAGCAATCAAGCAAAAGCAACTCACAATACACAGGCAAGGGAGATAAACTCAACCTTCAGCCAACAAGCAAAGCCAAACAGTAACAGGCAAGCAGAAAGAGACAGACTCAACCTCTTATGCAAACAAGCAAAGGGAGGAAAGCTCAACCTTTCAATGCACTTAGGCCTAGAATCAACTACATGAAAGCCTATTCTAATGCAACACACCAAATAAACAGTCACACAAACACAGTCAATCAACAAGAACAGCAGAGCAGCACAACAACACTCCAGCAGTCTGACAGTCTGTCTTCTAGTCCAAGTTATCTGTCCAAGCTTTCCATCAGGAGAGAAGGGAATAAGGACTTCATCTTCAAGCTTCAACTTTCTCCATCAAGAGATAATATGAATCAACACAAAGATCATTGCATGATAAGGGGAAGCGTGATGGAAACCAATGGAATCCATCATGGCACTCAACCACTCATCTGAGATTGGTATCCTCAAAGGTTTTACCTTGCATCATTGGATAGGAAATGGAATGCAAACCAAAGAAAACCACAATTATGAAAAAGGAAGAAACTCCTAAAGGCTCTAAAAAACCCTAATTCTACAAGCTCTAAAAGCAACTCTCTAAAGGGAACTAATGCACCAAATTAAACCTTGAGATTCAATCTACAGAGGCATAAACATGTCTACTAAACCATCAAAAAAGGTTTGGAAACTTATCATGAACTAAAGGTCACTTTTAAAGTTCATCTATGGGAAGTACTATGCTAGAGGCATCCTACAAACAGCCTAGATGTAAAATCTAACTAAAATAGTAATCAACTCCTAAAAATCTATAAAATATTCTAATAGGTCCTAAAGGTATTTGGAACCTATGGTAAAAAATCCAGAGCTTAAATCAATGTTTAAGGGCACTAATGAAATTCTAAACCAAAAGTTGTCAAATGAAAGCTCAAGTGGGGAAGGCTCTAAAAACCTAGTTCAAAACTATGCTTAGAGATACCTAAAAATCACCACAAAATTCCTATATCTCATCAGTATGTACATAACCAGTCAGCAAAAAATCAACATCAAATTCTAAAACATGAACTAGTAATAAAATCAGCAAGCAACAAGTTATTTTATGCATTTTCATTCAATTATTAAAAGTAGAAAAATTGACATTAAATTGAAAACAACACCAAAATAGAATCCAAAAGCATGGAAAAATCAAAAGTTAAACAAGGATCACTCACATATTTTTTCCATAATTTTCTGATCAATATTGTTATTTAAAATGAATTAAAAATGAAAAATGCAATAAAAGAAAATGAAAATTTATTAAAAGAAATAAAAGAATACTGGAAAATATCAGGACCACAAGATCACACTACTAGTCAACAGATCCTAAGGCTAAATGCGTGCCACCTCATTTAATAAAACGATGCGTTTTGGCTATGGACATTGTATGGTTCAGTTGACTGAGGTACACGGTACGTTCTAATCACATCCATTCATTGAAAAAGTATGCTGATCTGAGGCTCCAGGTTTTGCCACCTCACGAGGACCTAGTCAAACTAAATCCTACACGTTAGATGCTAAGACCAAGTCACCTATCTCAAACAAATCCAATGGTGCTTGCTCATCTTTTCCAATTTGAACTGAACAAAGAGGGAAAATAACTCGCGCTGGCCGGAGAAGAGCTCCACCGTCTTCTCCGGCGAGAGCAATCATGCTCTGGATTCATCCTCAACTAAACTTAACGAAAATTACACGAATCTCCTCGTCTCCTCACCCTGAGCATCAAGGACCATTCCATTCTCACTAATTCTTCATGAATGATCAAACACGATGATGAACAGAAAAATCACCATTTCCACAAGTGTCATCAAACTCCAAATTCTTTCCATAGAACTCTTCCTCACCTCTCAAGGATCACTCTGATCTATTCAATTCATCCTAACTCTCAAGAATCAGCCATATACGATGCTCAACAGAAATTTCATCCAATCAAGAATCATCACAAAACTCCATAATTCTGATCCTAAAACGATCTAGGTCACATCTATAACCTAACCACATGCCAAATTCATTCTAAACAGACCTAAATCAAGAGGAACTTTGAAGGATAAAAACCCGAATAGAAGCTTGAAATTGAAGGTGCTAGCATGCGAATCTTGATGCCAAAATGTGCAGAAACCTTCACTGAATGATCCTGAATGATTCTTGATACTCAGAAGCTCTTGATTCTTCCTCAAACTCCAAAACCGTTTCTTGCTTGAAAGCTCCAAAACTCCAACTGCAATAACTGCTTCTTCACCAAATGCCAACCAAAAAAATGATCTGAACATGATCCAAGACTTAAATAGAACTGTTTTGGATACTTCCCAGGCCCAATGGAAGCCCAATTTGATTAACCCAAAATTTCAATTTTCCTTCAAAGTGCAACTATGGAAATTGTGTAACCTGGCTCTGTTTCAGCTCAATTTTCACTCAAATTCATTGCATATGACTTGGTGAAGATGAATGGATTAGATTGAAAGCTTGACTTGATCATATGGTCAATCTTTGATGTGTAACTTCATCATGAAGTAATCCAAACAAAGTCCATGAAGAAAGCCTCAAATTAAAATTCTACCAATGCCATTGTATTCAAAATGCCATTTGCAATCAAAATATGTACCAATTTGTAATTTTTTGAACGATTGTGATTTATTTTAAATTTTTTCCTTTCTTAATGCCTTTAATGATCTTTTTTCCAAATTTCTTCATACATTCCTTAATTCAATCCATATCAATGAATCTTTGGGTCATGGTTAGACAAATAACACCATTTTTAACAACTTTCAAGTTGATCAAAAGTCCACTTGAGATGTCTAAGTTGATGAAATTGACCTATAACCAAAAATGACCTGTTATTCCAAATTCCCAAAATACCCTTATCTTGCAAAGCTTGTAACTTGAGTTCTACAAATCCAATCATGGACTTCTAGTACTTTCTAGAAAGCTAAAAAGATAAGAAACAACATTCATGTTTTCCAAAAGTTCATGAGAATCATCCTTCTAGGGCAAAAGTATCATGCAAGTTGGTTGACTTTCAAGCTCCAATTTCACATTCCACTAATGACCTGTAACTTGTCTGGCTCATAACTTGAGTTCTACAAACCCTATCAAGGATTTATAGTACTCAAATTATAGCTATGATCATGCTCTACAATAATCATGGTGGGGTCAAGGTGATATGAAAATCATATCTTGAGTTATGTGGTCTTGAAGTTAGGCACCAAACCAGGGGATTTTACACTGTCAAGCATAGCAACCCTAGCCTAGGAACTCCTCACACTCTTGATTCATGATGAGTTGACCTTGGAATCATCCCTTGGACATCTCAATACATCAATCCATGATCACATGGCTTTGGAATAGGTCTCAACCTTCTTCAAATCATCAGTTATCCTAGGGTTGACCAGATGAAACCCTATTTGTACCAGTCTTGGTAGTTGCTTCATATCCTTCACCTGATGACCTATCTAGGCTTCAAAATGAACTTCAACACTTCTCATGAGCTCTCTCAAGGTCTCAAGTCCACCTTCATGGCTTCAACATCATCAGATGACTTCCCACAACCTTCAAGGTAGGAGATGTACACACTTGGCTTCAACCACTCTCTCTGAGGATCTTTGGCTTCTCTGATGAGGATATCAACCCTTGAGCACTTGGAAAAACCTTTTATCTAGCTTCATAGCCTTGTGTAGCCCTTGACTGGCTATCATACCTCTTGATCTCCTGCATACATGTCAATGCAATGCATATGATAATGCTAAAATGAATGCAACGAAACACAAGCTAGGTAAAGAAAGATTAGGCAAATTTTGGGGTGCAACAATTACTATAAAGCATCCAAAGTTCTCCATAGCCACAACATGTAAGAACATGTGATTGTACGTCATTGCATGCATACATCACATCAGTGGCAGCAACATAAGCAGGAGAAGCAACAAGCATGACAGACTATCATACAACTAACAACCATAGAGCATACTAAAACATGACATGATGTCATGTCATATAATCCAACATCAGAAACAACACACATACTAACACTTTACTCCCCCTTTTTAGCCAATAATTGACAAAAAATAGAGTAAATGTAAACAAAAAATGGAAACACACAATAGCAATGACTATAAACAGCTCTAATGGAAGTAAACAATAGGAAACAGAAAGCAATATATGGAAGCAAATACTGTTAGGAAATTATTACAGCACAAACAACAACAAAAAACACACCCAACCAACTAAAGAAAAAAAATCTTCATCTATGGAGCCACCTTTCCACTCCAACCACCCAAGTTAATGAAATTAACCTAATCTTCACCAGCATCCTCGTCAGAGTCATGCAGTTGAGCATGACTTTTCTTGAAGGACTTCATCTTTGTCACATAATTTTTCCCTGTCCTTGATGAGCCAACAGATGTCATAACTTCGAACTCTGCCTTCTTTGGATCTGCACTCTTATCTTTCTTGGCATCTGCACAAGAGCCTTTTTAGCATCAATATTTTTGGAATGTTGACTCATGTTGAAACACAGTTGGGTAGACGGCTGAAGAAGTAAGGTTTTGGAATTTAAAAGGAATAACGACCTTACGTGTATTTCCTGCAAGTCAAGGAAAGAATTTTTTTAAAGAAGTGTCATTATCCTTGTTATCAGAGCACCACTCACATAAGAGAGAGACACTTTATTGTTCCTTTTTCTCTCTTTCCAAGCTTTGACTACAACATTTGAAATGACAATATCTATGTCATTGAAAAATGTATTTTTCTTGAATATGCAAGCATAAAAAAAACGTTTTCAAACTTTCTAAATTTTACTTTCTATAACTCTTCAGTAGTACAAATTCCCAAAATACCCCTGGCAAAATGATAACCAGTTACAATGACCTTGTCAAGCTGTGCAAAGTGAAAATCCTTGAAAAACCTTATTGTGACCAACTTGTCATAATACAATGTTATGACATCCTCTTTGACATTGTATTCTTTTAGCATCCAACTTAATTTGGAACAACAACTTCCTCAACAATATACTTAGACCAGAAAAACCCAAATTATATTCTTCCTGATCCAAAAGACAATATTGTTTCTCAAGAAGAAACATCCTTAACACACAAGGGCACACACAGTGGAAACAAAACAGAACTCTCATAAGAACATCATACAATAGTAAAAAAAACAAACTCCCTTTAAATTGCATAGCTTAAGAATTCAACAAAGTGAAACTGAGCAGCTAAACACAATGTCAAGACATCGAGTCTGAGATCACAGATCAATAACAACTCCTGAATACCACAACCCACTACAGAGAAAAAGAAATTCTCCCAGTCAACAAACATCATTATTATCTAGGACATACCCATGTAATCATGCACTGTCCAAGTTCACATATCAGAGGCACATGCATAACAGAAGGAAAATAAGCCTAAAAAACATTTAAGAGAAACCAGAGTTCTCTAAAACACTTCATCAGATATGTCATCCTGCACTACACAACAGATCCTTCCTTTCAGCACTATCAAAGCCACTATCACCACCAGACTTGACCAATACTTTACTTTAACCTTCACCAGAACTAGATATTTCAGTACTGAATCTGTTGGTGGACACTAACTCCACATAATGAACTCCAAATTATCAACTCCCTTGTATAAATTTTCTGACTCTAGGGAAAACATTGTAGGCTTGAGAGTTCTCTGTTAATTTCTAGAGTGTTATACAGTTGAGTTGATGTTCCAGCATCTGTTCAAACACCAGTCCCTATGACAATGATTGAACCATTAACTTTGGTCCAAAAGTTAACAACCATGGGTTCTGCTATCATCATAGTAGCCTAGAGACATCGTTTCGCCTGAAATACTTAAGAGCCACAATTTAAACGCAGTAATAATAGAACATACTGCAAGGGCATATTAGAGACACTCACAACAAAAAATTCATAGAGAGAAATAAACTCTTATACATAACAAGAACTAAAAGATCTTCTACACAGAAGCACATTGTCAAGACATCATGTATAGCATCACATAACCACCAGCAAACCTTATGCAATCAAAGAAGAGATTCCCTATAACAAGTACCATTGGGGCTGACCAAAAAACCAGAGTGCTGACTGAGTAAATCACCATTATCATTCTTTTCCACCTTAGTTTGCTCCTCTTCTCCCCTTTGTTCCTCTATCCACTAGAAGTTCACCTTGCACCGACCATATAAAACTATGAGAGGAAGTTCTATAACATCTTCATATGTCTGATGTTGCATCTTTTGGTGTGACATCTTAACTACATCTTCCTTGATCATCAAACAAGTGGATGAATATGTAGTTTCTTGTGGTAAGCACATAAAACAACTGTTTTTGGCCTTTACTTCCTTATCAGTACTTCACACATCTCATTAGTGACCAAATGATATACCTTAGTGAAATTTACCTTAAGACCTTGATCATACAACTGAATTATGTTTTTCTCATTAATTGACAGTCTTACACCATGAGAACCAGAACTAGGAAATCCAATTCTCACACCCTTTTAAAAACACTTTTGGCACAATCATTTAAAGAGCCAAAGATGGTAGAGTGATACACAAAGTACATCAGATACTACTTTACTCTAGTCATATGTCCGGAACACCCACTTCCAAAGTAATAATCTTAATAGGTTGAAACTCTAAGATGGTATCAAATAAAGATAATTTGCATGTTCCTTGAGTTTTAACCACTGCTTGGTTAACTTCAGGCTGAATGGGACCTTTGAGACAACCATTCAAGTTGAAACAAAAGTGCCTGATATGACCAATGTTACCTTAGAAGAGACATCTCATGTGCAAGTACCTGCCTTTAGCATGAATATTCTAATGTTCAGCACGATGTCAAGACATATGATTAACATCATTGACTCAGCTTGCCTCTTGATGGAAACAAAATTTTGAAATTTGAGTTCTACTTTGCTTGATATAGCTTTAAGAACCCCTATCCCTTTTAGGCTTCCAGTCAACTTCTTAACATATCAGAACAGTTGTTCACATCCTCATAAACTTGATCATGATATCAAGATGGGAGGTCAAGACAATCACCTCAGGATGCAGGTGATATAGACAACTATTCTTTCCTTATAGACAGATGATAGAAGATAATTACCTTATATATTGCTTTGTGTTAACAATCCTCTTTACTTTTGATGCACAAACCTTGAAGAAGCAACCAGCTCATCATTAATCCTCCAATACAAAGGACTACATTAGAAGCCCGTCTTCTAGAAAAGACAGTAACAAACTAGACAGATTCATCATTAGGATCAATCTAAGAAGTAGATAACCCATTAAGATATTTCTTGATGATAAGTAGGGCATTTTGAGAAAAACTTTCAAATACATGACATTGAGTGTTTCTACTTAGAACATCCTAGTTCTTACAGCTGTCAGGACTGATGTTCATCACATTTGATCTTGACCTTCTAAGTTTCTGTAGTACTCTACAGGAACCTCTTGTTTTAATTTGCTTATTGCTAAAGTTATATGCTTAAGGGTAATGCTAAGGGTTAGTCCTAAATATACTCGCCAAGACGTCGCATCTTGTGCCTACATATCCTGACGGAAATGGAATCAGAGTATCTGTAGTTCCCCTCAAAAGGGTCTGAGGAATTATTGACTGTGAGTCAAAGTTCCAAAGGGAAATAAGCGTTCACATGGAAACGCTTACTTGGAGTGCGAAGACTCCTATCTACGTTAAAATTTGTTAATTGAATTAAGGTTGAATTAGGGATTCCACGGCGGGACGCCTAAAAGGTGAGTACGGGGACTCGAATCCTAAGGCTAGGGTGAGGGTAAAGGCATTGACACGGGGGTAAAACATGTGAACCTTTCCTTTGGAGGGTGATAGAATTAATGATAATTGTAAAATGCGATAGTAGACGGATAAATATACAGTTAAGAAATGTAAAGACTGAAATGAAAAAGTGCGATAATTGTCTCGCAAAGAATTACATCCCATGAACAGATACAAATATAATAATCAAATATGTAATTAATGATAAAAGAAATTAAAAGTAATCATCTGAAAAAACACAAACGGAGAATGTTAGTATGATTAGACAGAAATATGATCAATGATGAAATTAGTTAGCATGGAAAGACAAAATGCAAATTGAAATATTTATTAGTGTTTTTATTAAATTTCAAAAAAAGATCTTGAGTTTTTTTATTAAAAAAGGAATCAATATTAATTTTTAAGAAAATTAAAAAAAAAAGATTTTTATTTTTTATTTTTTAAAAAAGGTTTTAGTTTTATTAAAAAAAATATAGTTTTAATTTTATTTTAAAAAAACAGGTTTTTGTTTTAAAAAGATTATATTAATTTATTTACTAAAGAACGTTTTCATCAAAGGACAACAAATAAATATATATAAAAAACCAAAATAAAATAAAAAATGTGTGTTGGGCCAGACATCACTCCCGAACCCAACCCGGTTAGTGCAAACAAGAGTGAGGGGTATTGAGTCTTAGGGTTTGAAACCCCAATACGAAACCATCAGCGGCGCTTGCATTCTTTCTTCTCTCGTCTCCCATGGTCGTTTCTCCTTCGCGTTTTCTCCGTAAAACACTCCATTCCGTCTTCTTCTTTCGCCCCTTTACCTGAGAACATAACTAAACAACAGATTAAACAAACGATGGCTTACGTTTCCGGTTACACGGTGGGATTGTGAACGATGATGACGGCGAGGCTTTCGCGTCTGAGTTCGTGGCGGCTTTCGATTTGAGTTTATTATTCTCGACGGTGAAGGTGTTCTTATGGCCAATGATGCGCGCTGAGGCTGGAATGTGATTGCCCGCCGTTTGATCTTTTCACGGTGATGGCGATCTTAAACCCGTTCGATTAGCGGTTTTGATTATGTTTTCGTTGATGGTTATTTGGTTGGCTGGTAGTGATGCTGTTTCGCTGAGGGTTCACGGCTGCTTCGTTCTTGTTTTGTGATTCGTGGCCGCCCTGATGGTTAGGTTTTTCGTGATTTTTTTTCCGGTCTCTTTCTCTTGGTGAGAATGTTCTGATTTTATATCTTTCTCTTTTCTTTGATGGGCTCGGATACTTTTGAGCTTACGTTATTTTTTGCGAATCAACCCAATTTGATTTTGTTTGATTTTTTCTGATATGAGTTGATTTGATCTTTCAGACTTGATTTAGATTTTTTTCCTTTTCTGGACTCGCTTGAAACAGATTTCGTTTGATTTGTCTGATATTTGAATGGATTTGTTTTGGATTCATTTAGTTCTTTTCTGATACGGCTTGATCCACTGAATTTGATACTGATACGGATTGGATTTTGTGATTGACATCTGATATGGATCTTCATTCACTTTGGATTCGGTTACCCTTTTTTGATGTTGGATGGTTCATGGCTTGGTTCTGATCCAGTTCAGGTGTAATATTCAGTTTTAGTTTTCTGACACGAATTTGAGGCAGGTCCTGATGTTGTTTTGATTTTTTTTGCAGATGTTAAACTTGATCTTCTTTCAAGTGTTGGATTTTCATAACTGATATACCTGGTTTCAGAACTGATATGTGGATTTTTCCTGATGCTGATGAACCAATTTTTTGATACGGTCTGGTTTTGATCCGCTTTGTAAATTTCAGGTTCGGTTTGGATTTTTCGGAGCTGGTTTAGAGCTAACGACATCTGGCTCTGAAACTCGCATATCCAATATTTACTTGTTGGAAAATATGGATTGTAATCAGTTATGCTTTGCGAATCCAACTTCGGTATATGGCCACTTTTCGGCAAAAATCATTTCGACCCAAAACTTCTTTTATCTCTCTCTTTCTCGGCTGTCCCGCAAATAAGAACAATATTATCGATCTGGCGCCAATGTCGCAGATTGGAATGGGAGTTCGGTTTCGGCATTAGTCGTGCCCTCCCGACACCCGGTGATGAGTTTTATTCTGAGGGTGTCGAAAATAATTTCCTAACCTTTTTCTACTCTGTTTTTGCTTTGTTTGCGCAGGTACTCGGAGAAAGCTCGGATGAAGGAAATGAAGAAAGTAATCGAAGGATGATCATGAAGACTCCTTAGATGTTTAGGATCTTTTTAAGATAGAATCTATATTTTTGTAATTTGTAACCAAAAAGTATTATGAAATAAATGCAGTACATTTTTTCTTCATCCAAATCACTCTTCGGTTCTTCTTGCCTATTTAAATACAAACCAAAAGTCTTGATTAAATCCACCTTAAAAGATCCAACAAGTAACTCCAAAAAAGTTCAACCAATTAGACTTTAAACGATTTAACTTAAACAAATGGAATTAACCTTCACCGCATGAGTTCAATTTACTTGAGCTTTGTTATTTCCAAGGTGTCGCTCCGCTTAAACCTCGATAAATCAAAACGCTTATGTAGTAAATTCAGACGAGTGACTGCTTGCACCGGTTCAAACCATCTCAAATTAATATCTCACCATAATCAGCCTCACATGATTTAATAACGGCCCTGAGAACCACTGACAACCAAATCTCGGCTCCAAAATAAATTACCGTATACTGAAAACTCTGACGCCCAAAGTTCACTGTAAATTTCTGTTTATTCTCAAGATAAGGAAATCGGAGACGGAGGTTTTAAATTATTCCGAAGAACCCTGGCGAACGCTCATCTTCAAAAAACCGTCAGTAAACAATGCACAAATGACCATTTTGCCCTTTTCATAACCAAAACGCCCCTGATGCAATTCCTGCAAAACAAACAGACTATGTAGCCCGTTAGTGGTTAGTTGATGCAAAAATTGAGATGCTATGCGATATGAATCGACTAAATATAAGGGTAAAATTTGGGGTATTACTTGAACTGTAGTGGTTTCAACAGCAAGGAGGTGGGATCTTAAGGTCAAAAGTTAGGGTGCAATAGTCGTCCAGACAAAAGTTAGGGAATGAAAAAAAATATAACAAAAACAAGGGATTACAATAAAGAATCCCTAATAAAGAACAAAGTTGGGTGACCAATCGCCACTAGAAATAGGTGAGTGACTGCCATGTCCAAAGCCTTGATAAGTTCGCGACCATATCAAATCCGACTGAGATACAAGTGCTCGTATCCGATTAACTGAATTAGGATTGGAGAACATCACAAAGAATGGGTGGGTACAAATAAATTTGGGCCTTTATCCTTTGTTTCCTAAACCGTGCACCAAGCCACGATACAACCATTAAAAGACCTAATTGAAGTAGGAATTCTCTTGGAAGCATACTCGACGAGATAGCGTTTCCTGACTCCTACAAGCTATGCTAAAAAATTCATGTTGGCATTATAAATTAAACTTTTATCCTAACTAGTGATTTCAGTCACAAGTTATTGCGATATCTTTTTCAAAACAAAAAAAAAATTTCAAGACAAATATATCGTTGCATTGATAATTTCAGAATTAGCATTTCACGTGTGTTGATTTTTCCTGATATCTTAGAAACTTACATATAGATGGCGACAACAAAGCTTGAAGATCCTGCTAAGCAGGGGCAGTTGGCTTCCAAGTCGTTTATTGATGTAAGCATGACTTTCTTGAGAGCTACTTCTTGAAGACTCAGTCATGACACCATTGATCTGAGCCAGTTACGTCGAGATCTGACAGATCTCTCCAAGAGTTTGAAACAGTGGGGCAAATTGAATTCCACATTCTCTGTAAAGTCCTCTTGAGATGACTCTTCCTCACAAAGCAAGTACTATGGGGCATGACATTTTTTCAAAATGGCGATTACTATAAAGTCCGTTAAGATCCAAACTAGCTTGTTTCACTACATTCTCTGTGCACCCGATGGATCTTACTCCCAGCGGCTCTTCGCTCCCCAGTAAATCTCATCGTTGCAGAATCTACATCTTAACCATTGCCTCAACACAGTCCCCAGAGAGACTTTAAGCTGACACAGTCCCAGCGAGACTTTAAGCTGACAACACTTGTAGGATCCATCAGATTATCCCCAGTGACTCTCAAGACTGCAGAGATGTCCCGGTATCCGCCAAGTGACATATGTTCTGGAAGACCCATTTCTCCGTGGAATCATCTGTTCCTCGGTGAAATTGCCCTACTTTCCTCCAGAATTTTCCCCAGGAGATTTCCATTTTCTCCCAAGAAGTCAAGATACTATCCTCAGGAATGTTTGTTGATTTCTCCCCAGTGAGTCTGACGAGCTCTCTGTAGGGAAATTTGATATATCTTATCCACATGAAGCCTATGTACTATCCTCAGGAAGTTGTTACGCTATCTTTATGAAGCTGCCTAATTCCACACCTTCCCCATACAGTGGATATTTATTTTATCCCCGGAAGTCTCTGATCCTAAGAGTTCTTTGGGCTGATTATGGTTCATGATAGCAATCCCTCACGTGAAATCATGACATCTTATCCCCATGTGGAGGTCATGGATCCCTAGTTGGAGTCATGATATCGTTCTCTCCAGTGAAGTCGTACTGTATCCCCCAAGTGGATTAGTTTCTCCCTAGAGAAGTTGGAACTTTGAAGCCAGATTCAGTTCTACCATCAACTCTTTCTATCCTCGATAGATGTACTGTTGTATAGGTCGCAGGGCATTCTTGTCGAGATGTTTATCTCGTCTCATGTCTCCTCTCTCGTCTGTTTTGTCAGCATGTGCATGAGCCTAAGCACTGCATACTCATTGCATGCCGTTTTCATACACATTAACATACACATTAGTATGCACTTTGGTATACACATTAGCATTTACATTATCTTGCTATCCGGGTCATCCTTTGTTGTTACCAACGAGTAATTAGGTTTGTTCGCTCTCTCCAAGTAGATCGTCAACCCTAAGCATAAAATACTTGTTTGTTCCAAGTTTCCCCCACAGAGTTCAACCCTCGTGGACGATGGTTATTTCCATTACCTTTCCACGTCAGGATAAGATAGTCCTCATTCGAGTTCGTTTCCTCAATGGAGTTTTGTTTGTCCGTTCTTTTTAGCCCAAGTCTAGATCAAACTTCGGTCCTGTCGGTCACTAAACCTACCTGGGCGTGCATTTATTTTGCACTATCTTTCAAGAATAGCCTTCACAACCCTTCACGGATATGCGGCAGTTCCCGCCTGAGAAGCGTATCATCACACTACATTTGTCATTACAGTACAAGCATTACAATAACTGGTATGCGACTGTTCTCAGCCGAGAAGCCTATCATTATATCACCTTCATTACAACTTTCATTACAATCTTTCATTACACTCTACAATTGATCTTCTCATACAAGGAGTTCATTACTTCATTACAACCTTCATTACAATTTTCATTACAACTTTCATTACAACCTTCATTACAATTTACTTTACAACCTTCATCACAACTTTCATTACAACCTTCATTACAATTTACATTACCTGTTACCACCTCTACAAGCAATTTTCACCCGAGAAGCTTATCCATGCCACTTTTGCAAATGAGCAGTATTTCTCGCCTGAGGAGCTTATCCTATCTTCGTCATGACTTGCAGCAAATGGCCATCTCTATCGAGCATATGGGCTTCCATTTCCCTTTTCATTTTGAAGTGTAGGGAGGTTTAGAAGTTGAATCATATTCAGGAGAGCACAGATCTTGAAGTATGAGGAAGTTTATTTTATCCTTTAGTAAAAGAAGAAGCTGAATCATATTCAGGAGAGCACAGATCTTGAAGTATGAGGGAGTTTATTTTATCCTTTAGCAAAAGAAGAAACCGAATCATGTCCAGGGAGCACAGACTTGAGACGTGAAGAAGTTTATGTTATCAATCCATTATCCACAGATAAGCAACAGTCTCTTTATTTGAGAGTTTATCCAGTTTGGCATATAAGTCCCTTCCGACGATAAGTGGCAGTTCTCTCTCAAGAAAGCTCATCCGGACGTTTCCCATTAAAGTCCATTTATTTTGGCATACAACCAGTTTTACCCTGTATATTTTCTACGGATTCCTAAATTCCGTTTGATCCTGTCATGAGGGAGAGTTCCCAGAAGCTCAGATGTTATTCTTTGCTCAATGCTCCAGCATCTTGTTAATCGATCCTACAGTCGTGCATATCCATTTTTATCTTTTACCCTAGAGTATCAGCCGGTCACTCCTGAACCTGTTGGGCAATTACTTATAGATATTCCCTAGTGGAGGCCGTCTCACTGGTGCCATCTCCATTGAGGATCTCATTCTTACTATTCCCTTTCTAAAAGTGACAATTGGTCGTGTTCGCACCAGTTGACTATCACTTTAGAATTCCCTGTGTCGCGTTGTTTCACTAGTGTGTCATATTCCCCAGTGTGGTTCGTTCGTCGCGTCTCTCCCCTGTGTCGTCATGTCGTCAGTATCGTTGCATTTATCATCCCATCATACGCGTCATACTATATTCATGGTATTGTTAGCATTATCTCTTGTTTCGTTTTGTCCATAGCATTGCATATCACTACATCTAAGGGCAAAATTTTCGGTTATCTATATTTAAATCCCTTTCACCATGATTTCTCGAGCCTCTGTCACTCAAATCATCCGGTGAAGCTATTTAAATAGGGGCAACTGTAATACCCCAAATTTTGCCCTAAGATTCGTCGTTACATTACGCATTTCATTGCATTTCGCATTGCATGTTGACTAACCACTAACGGGCTGTGCAGTTGGTTGATTTTTGCAGGAAAACGTCATGTGGTGCGCTTTTAAGTCCATGAAGGGTAAAACGGTCATTTGTTTGCAGCCGGCCGTCAATTTATGAATTTTGAGCTGTGGTCAGGAAAGTTGGGCCGTTAAATTTGGTTGGTTGGAATTGTTTGATTGCGAAAGATTTGAGCGGGTCAAAATAACTCGATCCAAACTAGTGAATTGAAGTTACCCGAAGAATATGATCGTTTGAGTTTTTCGGATAAAGGTGTTTACTTGAATTATCGAAAGGTTTAATCGGAAGCTACGTCGGAGATGAGATTAGTCGGACAAATTGGATGAATCGGGAATTATTACTTCATAATTAAATTACTTTCATTTCATTGTTAAAATTTTTATTTTATATCTTAAATTAATTTCATTTCATTGTTAAATCAATTTTATTTCTATTTTAAATTCATTTCATTTTTAAATCAATCATGTTTCACTTTTTAAATTAATTTCATTTTTTAAATCGAACATTATTTTAGTTTTTAAAAATCAATCTCATTTTTATTCCATTTTTTTATCCTTGTTTTTATTTCATTTTTAAATCAAATTTTATTTCATTCTCATTCCACTTTCTAATTTTTTCTAGTTAATATCAAAAATAACAATAATGATAATAAGGGTTTAAGTTTTACAATATGTTAAAATAAATAATTTTATTAATAATAATAATAATCCTTTACAAAAAAAAAATATAAAAATTAAAATTTCAAAAAAAAATAAAATAAATAAAATTTACAAAAAAATTACAAAATACAAGTATGCATTTTTTCCTAAATTAATTCCTAAGGCCTAAGTCTGGTTCCGATTTCTCCAACTCTTTCCGAATAGTCGAGCTTCCGATTCTTCGTACCTGCAAAACAAGACAAAAAATGAACTTTAATCGGTTAGTTTCAATACCCTCAGAGTGGTATCATCATTGGGTTCGATTCTCGGGCAATGGCCTATCAGGCGATTTTCTATTCTTATCAAAAGCCACCGAAAGAAGAAGAGGAAAACTGTTTTAAATAAGCTGTTTGGCCAAAAAGGGATTATACTGAAAAGTGCTTATTTGAAAAGTCGGTTTGAGGAAAGTGATTTTTTCAGGAAGACGGTTTGCCCAAACGGAGCCTTAACGCCAACCTTCCTGAAAAACCAATTCCAACAAAATCCAACAAGTTCAAATAACTCAGTTCAAATCAAATCCAGTTTAACTCACTTCAAACAATTCAGTTCGAAAAACCAGTTCACAACAAGAAACCAGTCCCAACCAGTTCATGAATAAACCAAAAACCAGTTCATGAATAAACCGAGAACCAGTTCATGAAGAAACTGAAAATCCAACATCTGATAGCAAGTATCTAAATCGCATCTACAAAATCCATATCCAACATGTCAGAAAGATAACAGAATCTGAAATCAAAGCGTCAAAGCAAATCAACAAACGTAAAATCCAGATCCAAAAGCCAGTAACAATATAACCAAGCTGTTCGGTCAAACTCAACAAAATCAAAATGGATCATCCGTAAAACCTGCGAAAACCCAGGCAACAAGTTCAGTCACGATACCAACGAGATCACGGAAAGGCCCACACATCACATAGAAAGAAAAGAATATAAATCAGAGGGGATGGATTTGAAAAACCCTAACCAAGTTCAGAAGAGGGATCCAAAACGGCAGCTCAGAGATCACCAGAATCCATCATCATTACCGGACTCAGAAAACCCCAAAGGGTTTCATCATCGTCACCGCGAGTTAGAGAAGAGAGATAAAAAGAAAGAGCTTCAACCCAGAAACGAGAAAGCGGCGAACCCAAAACAAAATTGAAAGCGGCGAAGGAGTTCGACGGAAAGCTCGTACGAAAGAAAGTGGCCTCAGTTAGAAACATCATTGGCCCGCTACAACACCAAAAGCCATCATCACCGTCATCCTCAACCGTGGATCCTCGCAAGACGCTTTGAACCAGAAGAGGTGAGCATCTCGGGGGTTTAACTGCTTTTCAATTCTTTGTGTTTTTCAGGGACCAGAAATCGTTACGGCGGTAATAAAGCAAGAAAGAGGGACATGCAAGTGAAGTAGAGCTCGCAAATGGAGCTTCCATGGAGTCTCGCCGCGACATTTGTGAAAAGGAAGAAGACGGACGAGCGAGAGAGAAAGGGTCAAGCCACCGCGAAAAAATTGGGGTTCTTTTGAACCCTAATTTTATGTCCCAGCTTTTATATTCGAACCACTGGGTCGGGGCTAGGAAGTGGGTACCCAGCCCGACCCGTTTTGCGTTTTTTATTTTTACAATTTTTTTCTTTCTTATATTGTTTTGTTTTATTTAATGCTATAAATAAAGTACCATAAAACTTAAAATTTTTTATTATTAAAAATTTAAAGTACTTTGTTTTATTATTAACTTGAATTTTTATTATTAAAAACTTGAAATTTTTATTATTAACTTAAATAAGTTTCATTATTAAAAACCAAAAAAAAAAAATTTATTATTAAAAACTTAAAACAATTTTTATTATTAAAGCTTAAAACTCTTTTTTTCATTATAAAAACTTAAAATATTTTTTTCTTTATTAAACATTAAAGTTCAATCAATTTTTCTTGAATTAAATAAAATTAAAGCATTTTTTTTTAGATAAAAAATTAAAACTTTTTTTTCAAGATAAAAAATTAAAACTTTTTTTCAAGACTAAAATTAAAGCATTTTTCTCAAGATTAAATTTAAAGCATTTTTTAAAAATAAAATTGGACCATTTTTGTCAAATAAAAGTGAACTTTTTTTTCAATAAAATTAAAACACTTTCTCCTATAAGATTTAAATATGCTTACAATTAAAATTAAAACCAATTTCTTTATTCAAATTAAAAAAAAAAATTAGTGATCAATTAGAATATGGTTCCCATTAAAGCATAATATTATTCCTCCTCTTTTCAATAAAAATTCAAAAAGAATAAGGTTTTGTTAGCGTTTAGTTTCATCTAACCCCTGTTAATCCGTTTGTTTGCTTCAACTTATTGTCATTTCCGTTATTCTTATTATTTTTTTGGCATGGATGTAATTTACGCGAGGCCATGGTCGCGGTTGTATTTCGCATTTTTTTGGGAGTTTGTAATTTACGCGAGTGGTCGCGATGCTTTCATTTATTGCTTGTTTTATTTTCATACCAGCCATGTAGTAACTCCGTTGCTTGCATGTTTTTACCGTTTCACCCTTCGAAGGAATTAGGTCTAGACCGTTTGACCGCCGAGTCAATAACCCTAGCCCTTGACCGTTGCAAATCCTAATTAGCCTAGGCGTCCCGCTGCGGACGAGAATACCCTTTACCCTAGAAATAGGTCAATGAGTCGCCGTATTCTATTTTAGGGTTTCCCGTCGTGGAATCCCTAATTTAACCTTTTTCAATCAACAACTTCAACATAGAAATTGGAGTTTCAAGACTCCACGTAAGCGTGTCCTTAAGATATGTTTATTCCCCATTGAAACCTTGACCACAGTCAAGACGTTTCTAACCTCCCTTTCGAGGGGAACTACGATTACTCTGATTCCATTCCCTATCCAGGATAAGTAGGCACAAGATGCGAATCTTGCCGAGTAAACTTAGGACTAACCCTTAGGTCTTTTAGGTCACTCCATCCCTTAGCTCAATATATACCTCAAACAGATAATAAAATAAAAAATCATACAATAAACAAAAGGTTCCTGTAGAGTACTACAAAAGTTTAGGATGCTAATACCTTCCCTAAGCTTTATCAACCCCTTACCTAGGTCTCTCCCCGCATTGTGTTTACGATGCAAAAAATAGGTTTTTCCTCTTTTGACCTTTTCCTTCGGATAAATCAAAGAGCGGTTGTGAATTAAAAAATTGTGATTCAAATTAATTAATAATTTGATATCCTATTTCCACCGCAACAATAAAACAAGTTTTTCAAACACAACAATGGGGAAAGAAAAACTTGATGCGGGTGGGGATCCCTCTCTAACCCATCATGCAATACATCCATACAAAAGCAATCCCCCCCTTACCTTAGATTTTTCACAAGCAAACTCTTCTCTAATGGTTTTCCTCTCCTCCACTAGCTCTAGGGTTTTCATCTTGCCTCTTTCTCAAGTTCTATAAGAATTGGATGAAACCTAACTCTCCTCCACCTTTTAGAATACATACCTAGGGTTTTCTACACAATCCCCTTTAAATACCTCCTTAACTCCCAACACTTTTAATTCACACTATCACCCCAAACTCTCATTGTTCTAGTTTTCTAATTAAATTATTAAAATCATACTAATAATAAATTTAATTTTCCACCCAATCTCCTATTTTCTCATCATTTAATTATTATCCTATTATTCAAATCAAATCTAATTATTCTAAATCGCAATTTACTCAATAAATCCACATTTATTCCAATAATTCACACATTCATCAATAATCACATGATTTATATATAATAAAATGTGAATAATTCACTGAGCATCATAAAATAAAATAAACCAAAAATTGGGGTGTTACAACTCTCCCCCACTTAACGAATTTTCTTGCTCGAAAATTACCTTAAAAAAACAACTTTGGACATGAATCTCTCATACAACTCTCCATCTCCCTTGTCATGCTTCCACCAGCAGGTCCTCCCCACACTGCCTTTACCAACACAATCTCCTTGCCTCTTAAGTTATTCACTTTGCAATCCTCTACTCTCAAGGGAGATGCCTCCATGGTCAAGTTCTCTTTAACTTGTACATCATCCACTTGAATCACATGAGACAGATCAAGAATGTACTTCCACAATTGAGACATGTTAAAGACATCATGAAGATTTGAAAGAAACGGTGGTAATGCCACTTTGTAGGCTACTGCTCTTACTCGCTTCATAATCTGATGCATACCAATAAAATACGACATGAGTTTTTGAGACTTCAAAGCTCGACCAACACTAGTTACTGGAGCAAAAACACATGATCTCTCTCTTGACACTCAAGTTCTTTCCTCCTCCTATCATGGTAACTCTTTAGGTAACTCTGTGAAGCTTCCATTTTCTCTTAGATCATCTTGATCTTCTCAGAGGTTTGTTGTACAATTTCTGGTTTAAGCACAACACTTTCACCCAATTCATATCAACACAAAGGTGTCATACACCTTCTACCATACAAAGTCTCAAATGGAGCCATTCCAATACTTGAATGGAAATTATTTTTGTAGGTGAAACCAATCAACGATAAGTAGTTATCCGAAGCACATCCTTGTTTAAGAACACAAGCCCTCAGCAAATCCTCCAAAGATTGGACGACTCTCTCCATCTGACCTTCTGTCTGCAGATGCAAGGCAGAACTCAACTTGAGCTTAGTATCCAACGCTTTTTGCAAACTCTACCAAAACCTTAATGTGAACCTCATATATTTATCCAAAACAATACTCGAGGAATACCATGCAAGCTAACAACCTTCTCAATATACAACTAACATCTGCAAAGGACAGACGATCTTAATCGGTATGAAGTGAGCCGATTTAGTCAGTCTATCAACAATAACCCAAATGAAATCAAATCCATTCATCTTCTTAGGCAAACTTGTCACAAAATCCATATAAATGTTGACCCACTTCCACTCAAGAATGTTCAACGGTTGTATCAGGCCCAATGACTTCTGATGTTCAATCATTGACTTTTAACAAGTCAAACAAGCATAAACAAACTTGGTTACTTCCTTCTTCATCCCTAGTCACCAAAAAAATTTCTTCAAGTCTTGATACATCTTTGTGGCAGCGAGACGAATACTCAGACCGCTCATATGACCTTCCTCAAGAATACCCTTCTTAAGCTTTGGTGCATTTGGTATAGAAACCCTGTCTCTGAACCTCATCACACCATTTTCATCGATTCTGAAGTCACCTCTCTTACCTTGATTGATTAACACAAGTCGGTTAACCAATTCCAAATAAACTTTATAACCTTCTATGATCTCTTCAAGGATACTAGTAGTTAGCTTCAGCATGCCCAACTTCACACGGTTAGGAGTCTTTTCACATGCCAAACTCATGTCTCAGAATCGCTTAATCAATTCCAACTCTCGAGCCATCAGGATCGACATGTGCAACGACTTCCTACTTAATGCATCAACTATAACATTGGCCTTAACCACATGGTAACTCAAGCCAAAATCACAATCCTTCAGAAATTTGAACCATCTCTTATGTCTCACATTCAACTCTTTCTGATCAAATAGACGCTTTAAACTCTTGTGATCACTAAACACCTCAAATTTGGAGCTAAACAGATAATTCCTCTAAATATTCAACACAAACACCGCAACTGCCAACTCTAGATCATGCATAGGATAATTCCTTTCATGAACCCTCAATTGGCTAGAAGCATAAGCCACAGGCTAACTATTCTGCATCAACACACCACCTAGACCCATCTTAGAAGCATCACAATACGCAACAAATTACTCACTTAGATTTGGAAAAATCAAATTGAAGCAGACATCAACCTCCTCTTGAATCCTTGAAAACTCTATTCGTAATGCCCATCCCAGACATAAGCCTAACCTTTCTGAGTTAATTGAGTCAAAGACAATGTTAACTTTAAAAAGCCTTCAATAAAATTCCTGTAATAACCAGTCAAACTAACAAAACTTCTAATCTTTGTAACAGACTTCAGAGTCTCCCTCTACAACACAACATATATCTTTGATGGATCAACAACAATACCATCACTCGAAATCGGTGACTTAGGAAAGTCACTTCTTGCAACCAGAACTCGCACTTGGGAAACTTTGCATACAACTTTTTCTCTTTCAAGGTCTGCAACACAAATCTTAGATGTTCTGTATTATCTTCATCGGACTTGGAATATATTAGAATATTATTGATGAATACAACCACAAGCTGATCTAAGTACGGATGAAATATTCTATTCATGTACTCCATCAACACTCCAAGTGAATTAAACACACCAAACGTAATCGCTGAATATTCATAATTACCATACCTCATTTTGAATGCAATCTTCAAAATATCTTGTGGTTTCATGCAAATCTGATTATAATTTGACCGCAACTCAATCTTGTTAAACACACAAGCACCAACCAACTGATCCATCAAACCATCAATCCTATAAAATAATACTTGTTCTTAATTGTCACTTTATTCAGGTGTCAATAATCAGTGCTAGATGATAGGCTTCAATCTAGAGGGGGAAAAATAAATCACAAGAAGCAACTTCAAAATAGAGAGAAAAAGGTGGGGAGGTGAAGGAAGGTACATAAAAAGTAGTGGACCCAACAAAAAGTAAAAGCCCAAGCAAATCAAGTGGACCGAAAGACACCAAGGAGGATAAAATCAATTTAGTTGATAATTCGGAGAGGGGGAAAATTCAATTAAAGTAAATCCTATTATTTTGAATGAATGGATTCATTACAAGAATTAGGGGGAAACTAACAAATTCACATGGCGATATCAAGAGAGTAAAATAAACTAAAGTAAATCCTATTATTGTGAATGTAAGGAAACAAACCAACAACTTGGGATTAATTAATAGAGATACTCGTGTCATGATCAAAGAAACCAGGAAAATTAGTAACTAGGACTCAAATACACCAGCGAACAAAAACAAAGATCAAATTGGTGAAGAATTGAAGACAAAGATTGACATAATGTCAAGAACAATAGTAAGCAACAAGAAGTTGCACATATAACCAGAAGGGCAAGCAACACAAATGTACAAAGATAGAAGACTAATAAGATATGATATTTTGGAAGAAAATAAGAAGTACTTGAGGAAGAGGAGAAAAGAGAAATTGAGGTGCACATGCAGTCAACACAATCTAATGAAAAATAAGGTAACATTTTAATTGGATTTTAACTTGGTAGGTAGCTATATGGCGGAAAAAAACTAGACATTGTTACATGAGAACATGAGAAAAGTAGTAAAAGATGTGTGAAATATAGGTAATGACTTTGGTTTAAATTTTACAGGAATTAGAGAGGACGGTGAAGGGGAGACAAAATCAAGTTAGATAGAAGGGTAGTTGACAGGAGAAAGGATAAATAATATAGAAATCAATTATACATGAAGTTGATTATCTAAAATATAAGGAGGTTGGCTAAGAAAAAAGAAAATTTGAAACTAATTCAAAGATATAGGCCAAATACAATTTATATCCAAGAAACAAAGATGGAAGAGATCTACAAGAACATTTGCATAAAGTTGTGGGGATCATATGATGTTAACTTTGCTTTTAAATAAGATGAAGAGAGATCAGGGGGAATGCTTGCGATATGGGATTGCAATAAGCTGAAGATACATCGAAAATTAATTTTGGATTTTATTTTATTGATGGATGGAGAATGGAGCAAGGACAAGAAAATAGTTAACTTGGTAAATATGTATGCAGCGTGCAAGAGAAGAAGAAAATTGGTGTTTTGGTTGGAGTTACAACAACTAATTAAGGAGAAGAATAAACAAAGATGGTGCTTGATGGGAGAGTTTAATGCTATTTAAGATTTAGAAAGAGAATGAATTAGTGAAACTGTAAGAATGGGTGAGATAAGAGCGTTCGATGAGTTCATCATGGCACTCGAGCTAATAGACCTCCCCTTGCATGGTATGAGGTTTACTTGGGTTATACTAGGAGGAGTTTCTATGTGTCGGATGGATAACTTTTTTATATCAGAAGCATGGATTAGGACATGGACGACAAGTACACAATGGTGTCTAGATAATGAGCTTTCTAACCATTGTCTCATTTTGTTAAGTGAAACAATCCAAAACTGGGTGCTTAAACATTTTAGGGTGTTGAACTGCTGGAAAGATCTAGAAGGGTACCATAGATTTGTAAGGGAGGACTGGAGAGATATTCAGGTTGATGGATGGGGTTTGTTTGTGCTAAAAAGTTTAAGTTCACCAAGTAAAAACTTAGAAAGTGGCATAAAGAATACACACAAAACTTAGGAGAAAAAATCATTGATGTGAAATAAAAACAAAATAAATTGGAGATTAAAAGTGAGTTATCCAACCTTTCGAAAGATGAGGTGGTATCAGAGACAGAAGTATCGGCAAAATTGTATAAACTCTCAAAGTTAAATTGCAGTATCTAGTGGCAAAGATAAAAAATGTGATGGCTAAAAGATGGGGTGCTAATACGAAGTATTTCCAGGAATGTATCAATAAAAGAATGAAGGATAATGATAAGCTAAGATTTGAAGTGAATAGAAGGAGGTTGAGTGGAGTAAATGAAATAAAAGAGGTCTTTTTTAATCACTTTCAGAGTCACTTTATGACAGGAGGAACAAGACAAATGTCAACCAATATGAATTTAAAAAGAATTGAAGATGAGCACATTGAAGGTTTGATTGGAGAATTTTTAGAAGAAGAAATTTGGGTTGCAGTGTGGAAATGTGATAACTTTAAAATTCCAGGTCTCGACAGTGTAACTTTTGGATTTGTGAAAGAGTTAGGAAGAAATAAAACATGACTTGTTTAGGGTGATAGTTGAATTCCATACAAATGGTAGAATGGTAAAAGGGGAAAATTTGTATAGTATTGATACCAAAAAAAAAATTAGAGTACTATCCTATATCGTCAATAGGTTACATATACAAAGTGATTTCAAAAGTTCCGGCTAATAAATTGCAAATAGTGGTTGGATTTGCTATATCAGAATTGCAATAAGTTTTTATTTTAAGAAGAAAAATACTTGATGGGTTAATAGTAGCAAATGAAATCGTCGACGAGGCTAATTCGAAGAAAAAATAATCTATAAAGTTTAAGGTGGATTTCGAGAAGGCATATGATTTAGGGGATTGAAATTTTTTGGACTTTATAATGAAAAAGACGGGGTTCCATGAAAAGTGGAGAAGATGGATTTCAAAATGTTTAAGATCGTCGAGTGTTTCTGTGTTAGTAAACAGCAGCCCCACCAAGGAATTCAAGATGAAGCATGGTTTAAGACAAGGAGTTCCATTATCACTATTTTTGTTCCTCATAGTAGCAAAAGGCTTCAATTTATTGATGAAAAGAGCGATGGAGTCGGGGAGTTTCAAGGGTTTAAATTTGAAAATGGTGAAGACTTGTTCACCACCTATAGTACGCTGACGACACCCTTATCATAGGTCAACTTTTTTTGTATAATATCGTAATAATCAAAGCAAACTTGTTATTATTTTAAGTGTTGTCTGGTTTAAAGGTTAACTTTAATAAGAGTTTATTAGTAGGGATCATCATATTTCAAAGGTTAACTTAAATAAGAGTTTACACTCTTGGGAAAATAGAAGTGGAAAATAACTTTTGAGAGGAGATGCTTGTGATATAAGACATTATTTAATAGATACTAAGTGGGAGATGATTAAATTGTGAATGAAGGTAGAGATTGCTCTAGTTAGTGAAAAACCATTTATTCCCTCAATAATGGAGAGTGGTATGAAGAAGGCACTTATTCGGTTAAGGAAATGTTTAAGAGGCTCTTATTCCAAACCACTAATCCCTCTAACTCGGTTTGATCCAAGGTGTGGTATGAAGAAGACATGTTATGTTATATGTTTGTCTGTAGCAGATGTTGAGAATGATTGTTGTTGGCCATATCTCCAATCATAAGATTGTGCTTTGATGTTTGTTTGGGTGGTGTTAAGTGGAGCAGAGTGGTGGGGGTTGGTTGGGGTTGTTTTCGAGTTTAATCTCTTTGTTGTGATAATGGTGCTCCAAGTTTGTTGTTGAAATGTTGTAGTGTGTTTGTGCATTATGATAATACTTATGTTTCAGTGCTACTTATGTGTAATGATCTAAATATGTTAATTACTAATTCCAAGTTATATGAGCCCATAAGTAAGAATATGTATATTTGGGCGGTGAATCATTACCCTTTAGAAGGATTTAGATATTTAGTAATAGACTAATACCAATATTATAAATATATGATTGGTGAATGTAATTATCATCAATGAAATAAATGGAAAAGTTAGTTTTAGAATAGTTTAGCCTTTTTTAGTGTAATTGCTCTCTCTTTCATACACTACCAAAACCATGTTCATAACAAATGGTTATTTCATTGCCATTGATTCTCCTCTCAACCCTTACTACCATCACTACCATCATGATTATACCGCTGTCAACCCTCACACATTATTGACACCACAAACTTATCAACAGTCCATTCCCAATAACACCACCAATCACATGTTGCAACAAACTTATTTATCACATATATTTTTCTATCCACCACCAACATCCATAAATTTACAGTACAACATCTATGCATAGTCATTAAGCATCACCTCAAAACCTCTCTTCTTCCACTAAATCCATTGTTCAGCAAATTTTAGACTCTCAAAATATTTGCCTTTCAAACAATGTCCAATTGGGTTAATACAATTTTCTCCAATGCCATGAATATCTGAGTACAAAGAGCAAGCAAGTCGGGTAATATGATCCTAAGCAAGAGTGTGGTCAGAGTAAAGTATTTTTACAAAATCATAGTAGGTTGGATCTAGTCTCAGGGTAACTCTGGCAGAGGAATAAGTCAGCGTGATCTCTTGAAAGCTACTAGGGAGCAACATGAATGGTCATAGAGAACAATCACGAAACATCTTCATGATTGCATAGGAGTTATGAAAATTGATGGAAGAAATGTTACTTGATAGTTATGGAAGATGGTAGGCGTTACTAAGGTTAACTTTAACATGGGATATGAAGAGGCATCTTAAAATGGTCATTGATGGTGGAATGAGTATAAAAGGAGACTTCTCAACAAGGAAGAGGACGACAACTAATACCTCCTAACAAATAGGACGATTTTGATCTCACCTGGCTAACTTCAGGGAGATTTCTCCAAATAATGTTTGGCAAGAAAAAAAATATAAATATATATATATATATATATATATAGACACACACACACACACACGCACACACACACACACACACACACACACACACACACACACACACACACACACACACACACACACACACACACACACACACACACACACACACACACACACACACACACACACACACACACACACACAAGAAAGCAAACTACTCTGGAAGAGCCAAATTTGCCTTTTTTTTATTGGTCCAATGCTACTGTTTGGAGGGTACATGAGTCAATGATCTGAAGTAGGTTTTTTAGTTGATTTGGAACTATTGATGCATTGCATTTGTACTGCTAAATTACCAGCTACGTTGATTTAAAAAAATTTCAAACCAAAACACCACTTCATAGTTATAGTTTTTTCAAAAAAACAAACATCATGTCAAAGTTGATCATCTTCACATTGATTCTCTGTAGAGAAAATCTTCTATCTCATTTTTTTAGACTTTTCAACTTTGGTTATTCTCTCATTTCACAACTTTTGTTCATCTCTTCAACCAAATCAGAATACATGGCAAGGCCATTTGAGAACGTCAAAGACATTAACGATACAAAGGAGATTTGGAAGATTGCTTTCAAAGTTCATTATAGGTGGAATATAGTCTCTAACACGAGAGAACATTTTGGGATGGTTGTCATCCACAAATACATAAATTTATGATATTTCATCTTCAACAATGATTTTCAGGTTGTTTTATTACTTGCAAATGGGTTATTCTCTTTCTTAATACTTTTTTTCTTCATGATATTCACGCAATTTTACATATGTTAGGTTTTGGTGATTAAATTGGAACTGCATGTTTACTTTCCTATAACAAGGTACTGACATTCATGTCATCGTTCCGAGATTGTATAGAAAGACTTTCGATTTACAGTTAGCATTTAACAACACTTGCACAATAGCCAACTTTCATGTTCAACTTAATGAGTTAGTTTTCAGACCTTCAAATCATAAGTTTTTCATAAAGTTCATTGGAGGAACCACAATTGGTGATACAAACAAGCATATAATCCCGAACAAAGTTATTAACTTCACTCCATTTTCTGATATTATAACTGGAAAAAATGGAAAAAAGATTCATTGATAGGTATGACTTTTGTTTGATCAATAAATTTGTTTGTTTTTTTCATCTTCATCAACTTGATGCCATGTATCAAATTTAACAGATATCATAGGAATGGTGGATGAAATCGGGTACGCACAGATCCATATTGGAGGGAAAAAACAGCAAGTCAACATGGTGTTGCAAGACTTGAGGTAACTATGATCCTAACCAACCTATATTTTTACCCATTATGGTCTTATTTATACTGACTAAATTCTGTTCTTCTATTTATAGCAACAACACAATCAATTGTACCCTATGCAGATTACTTTCTATGTTACAGTTGCAAAAATTGATAAGCTCATTGCATCATAATACGAATGGTATTATCAGGCTTATCATCAATGTCCTAAAGTAGTTAGGGGAGACAAACCTCCATTTAAATGTGAAGCTGAACATTTAACAGAAGCAGAAATTTTTAGGTTATATATTTGGCCAATGTTTACTAAGCCTATGGTATTCTCCACTATATATGACTTTCATTGATACTTTCATGTTTTAACCATTCACTAGGTACAAAATACAAGTATATGTGGTGCTATGCGGAAGTCTTTGTAGGTTTGTAATATGGGACCGTGAAAGTGAACAACTATTGGGTCTATCCGTTGCTCAAATGCGTATTACAATGATTGACATTAGATACTGATGTTCTTTTTAATCAACATTTGATGAAACATTCATTCATATTAGTCATGTTAACCACTTAATTGTATTGTTATATGGTGGGATATATGCATCATTGATTGTCGTATTGTTATTATATGTTACGTGTCAGTGATCTTTTGGCTTTATTGACATTGGTTGTATGTGTTGTTAGATCAAAGAGAGTTTCGATGAAGCTAATGCTATTGATGATTTTGAAGTAATTATTGTATGACAACAACTAATACTATCACATGTGTTTTTATTTTTGTATACATTGTAAATAATGCATATGATACATGCGCATGAAAATATTGCAGGAACTCGAGATTACATCAAAACTCAACCCTGATCCTGTAACACCGATGGCAAATTGACCAAATCCTGATGGCTCAAGTGAATCTACTATGGTCATCACCCTGGCTGATAGTGAACTCTCATCAAACAAAGTTAAGAAGCTGGTCAAATTTGAGAAATTGTAGATGTGGTGTTGCCTCCCTTTTGAGTTTTCCTAATTGTCTATTGTAATCATCCATGTATGGATATCAACCCGTTGTTATTTGTTTTATGGTTTAACCACTGACTTTTGCATATTAAAACAATTATTCTCCAACATATGGGCTATTTTATTGGGCTCATTCACTTTAACCTTGCCTATATAATAAGATCATACCAAATTCACTCACTCACAATCACATTTTCAAGATTTACACTGGAAACCTACTCTTTTTTCATATGATTAAGTTATTTGAAGGTTCACTTTGGGATATACTGGGCGACCTGGATGTTATTGCATCCTTTGATTCTTTTGCAATTCCAACCGTTCTAAGAGCAGTTTCTATTATATTTTTGTTTTTTATTTATTTATTGTATTCAATTTAACCTATTTATTAAATCTTACCATTTATTCCAGAAATTCTACCACATCATACTTATGTCTGGTTTTATATCATTCATACAACCATATATGAAAATTGACCCTTTATTTGTTCACAAAGTTGGTCACGAACTTCCTACACAGTGTAAGTTGTATGACGAGATCTATGAATTTCACGTTGAATAGAATCGATACTTTACGGATCCAATGTTCACTCAAGGATGGACTGAGCTACTTGAATGTGTAAATTTTCCATTCAAGTTTAATATTCTTCATCTACAATATTTTAGGAATGGACTATTCTTGTGGGTTCTGGATCTAGACCACGAAGGATGTGATTCTAATTTTCCTTATTGCCACACTCTAGCGCCATCAAATCCAATTAAACTTTGATTTGAAATTGTTCTTTGTGGCCATACAAACAGAAACAGTATCCGAACCCTGGTGAATATCCAAAATTTATCTTTTCCCTTTATAGTAATTTAACTTATTTTATATTCACAATTGATAACAATGTATAATTATAGAAATTGAATAAAGCATTGTTAAAGATCATTTCAGACCAACAATACACCAATCTAATTTTAGTGGGACCTTCCAACCAACCTATTACATGTTGGATTGATTACTAAAGTGGGGACCCTCATTTTTTCGAACTGTGCCAAGGATGGAGGACATTTCTAAACTTTAATGGATTTAACAGTGAAGATATTATTTGTTTTACATTCCTAAATGTGTTTTATGGTAATGTTGTAAACATTTCTCATGTAATCTATTGAAATTTTGTAGATCTGAAGCATATTTTTTCCAGTTAATGTGAGACTTTGCTTTGACATGTTCAGTTCAATTCCAATTTCGTTTGTCTTCTAAGTTAGAAACAATTTATGATGTAACATCTTACTCATCATCACACGCGGTCTAGCAAAAATATCCTTTGGCAACATAAAATAATAAAGTAAATTTGCGGTTACCAAGAAACCAAACCAAGTCCATCTATGGTTTTGTTCCATACCCACTGTTGCACCCCAAAATTTGCCTTCCTTATTTTAATTTTAACTTGCTTATGCTTCATTCATTTGAATCATCATTCCATACATTGCATTGGTTCTAAAACATGGGATCAAAGGATCTTGGTTTTCCTCAAGACAAAGAGAGGTGGTTTTCAAAGCAATGAGAGAATAAATGTCCTCAACATCATGGTATTCTCAAGCTAAAAAGGTCTTTATATTCACCAAAGTATCTCAACAAGTCCACCCAATCATCTGAGGATCAGGGTTTCAAGGGTTTCAAAGGATTGGTAGTTGATCAAACTCCTATTGGCTCTGAGCTAGGGCTTTGGTCAAATTCCACTTGTAATTGTTTTCTTGAGGAAGAAAAGATTCCATGGTTCAACATACATCTCAAGGATCCTATATATGCCTCATGGTTCATCACAAGTCATTTCAAGGGTTCCCTAAGTGATAAAGAAAGACATTGGATTCATCTGGTCAAAAAGTCAACTGATGCTCTACAAAAGTCAACTCTTGAGTTATTGGGTCATATTTGGGCATTTCAAGTCATCATCCATGTTATTATGAGATTTGACCAAGAGAAATCATAAAATCAGGAAAAGGTGCTAAATTAGGGTTTTTGGAATTTTTCTATGTATGGAAAATCATGTTCGTGGTGCCATCTTGCAATATTCATATCTCTCTCATCTTTGATCCAAATGGTGCAAACTAATACTCAAGTTAAATATGACATCACATACTACAAGTTTGTAGAAGAAATGAACTTCAAAAGATGTGTGGATCAAGAGTTATGAAAGCATGAAGTTGAAAAAAATTAAGATTCAAGTTTTCAATACTTAGAATTTTTCTAAGTGTTGAAATTCAACTTAGAGGGTGTGTTTTCAAGGTCATTTTTCTCATGGTTCCAAACTTCAATTCAAATTTCTTTCAGCATGAAAGTTGTTAAGCATCTTCCAAGCTTTCTTTTGACTTCAAGAACCCTTCATTTGGATCCATAGAGCTCAAGTCATGGTGCTTCAAATTTAGGGTGTCCAAGTTGTCAAATTTGGTAAGTTATTAGTCAACTTCATGGAGCCAACTTCAAGTGCATTTTCCACATGTTTCCAAGTCGTGTCTCATTTTCCTTTCAACATGAAAGTTATTCCTTATTCTTCAAGATTTTCATTGATGCTAAGAAATCCTCATTTGGACAAATGCTCCTCAAGTTATGTTGCTTCAAACTTGGTGTTTCATAGCTGCTAAAAGTGACATTTTAACTTAGAATTTTTTAGGACATTAAGACAATGTTGTGGACACAACTTTCATGGCATTTTTCACAATATTCCAAGCCTTGTTTCAAGATTCCATCAACATGAAAGTTGTTGATCATCATGAAAGCTTTCTTTTGAGCACAAGAACTCATCATTTGAGCCAAAAATTCACCAAGTTACGACTCTTTAAAGTTGGTCATGTTAACATGTAGTATTTGTGTCATCTTTCCATTCTTGTGCACACAACTTGAACTCTTCTTGCAACATTTTCCTATCATCAAACCACACGCATGTTTTCTTTCCAAAACATTACCTAAACAAGCCAAACACATGCACATTTCCACGCACCTTATTTTCACATTTTTTTTTCGTATTTAGAAAAGTTGGAATTTGCAACAATCCTCGCTCACCGCTCCACTTTTCATGCTACCAATCACACTCTTCATTTCATTTCCACCCAGTAGGGACAACAACAACACAACCACAATGAGGAAGCTCGTGCCACATTCTCTTTTCCTCCCAAATTGTACAAATTTGCAAAACTTCCACTACAAGTTTTTTAACTAGGGTTAACCCTTAACCTCACTACAACTCTCATATATAAAGCCTTAAAAACCCTAAGAGCAATACAACAACTTCATATTTCAAACTCAGACGAAAAACTCTCTCTCTTTCTCAAGAATTTTTACATTCGAATCTCACTTCTCAAGGATTTTTTTTCTTCATTTCCTTACTCCATTCATCATCTTTGAGACTCCAAGAAGCAAGATGAGGGATTTATTGAAGCTTTTACTCAAGGTTCAAGAGGCAGTGGACTTTCTTCACTAGGTAACTTTTCATCAACTCATTTCTCCAATTTTAGAGGTGTTATAAGATCATGCTTGGTACTTCTGAAGTCCTACCCTAATGTAGGCATTATTTGCATACTTGTTGTGTTGATTCAAGCATGTTTAGTTTGTGTGCCATTTTTTACATGCTCTGATTTCATCATGATAGAGTGAGTATTTATGAAAAAAAATTCCATATTTGGAATCAGCATGAAAAAAATTAGTGGGATGGTATTTTGTTTGGTAAGTTTTGATGAAGTTGAATTCAACTCCAGCGAGGTGCAACCAGAGAAAACGAATGGAGCCCTAGCTTCGGCGTCTGCGTGTGTGTGTTTTTGTTTACTCGTTGGCTGCATGTGTGACAGTGACATGGTGCTTACATGTATTAGTGAGATGCACGCGTGGCCTTTTTTGTTTTGTTTCTGAATCTTTGTTTTGAAGTGGACTGGGCTTAGTGATTTATGCTTTCCACACCCCACCTTTTCTGGCCTAACATGCTCTTTAACTATTTTCAGTTCTCTTGGTTTTTCTAATCTGCACCCCTCCTTATTTATTTGTCTTATGTTCTATTTATTTTCTATTTTCTATTTTCCATTTTAATTTTGTTTTTAATATTTTAGTCACCCAAAAAATTAAGAAAAATAGTTTTTTATTATTTTAACATCTTTAGAATTTTAACATGATTTTTATTTTTTTTCTTCTTTTTTTCTATTTTACTTGGATTTATTTTGTGAGGTTGTTTTACATATTTACTCTTGGATGAGAGGTTGTGTTTTGATGCTTTGTGAATACCTTCTTGGTCCAATTTCTCTACTGTGCTTAGGCACATAAGGGTGTGAGTGATGTTGTGGTGTATTGATGATACTTTCTTGATTATTTCTTAGTTGATTTTATTGATGATTCATACTCGATTATTAAGGTGTGCTTGACTTGTTGAATGGTTTTGATGATGCGCTTGTGCAATCCTCCTTGGGGTCTTTCTTCTCACTTATTCTTGATTGCTTGAATGTGAGTTAAATCCTTGGTTTCATATTTGTTTGATCATCTAAGTGCTTTGAATTGATGAATTAGTTTGTTGATCCTTTGATATGAATGTATCTTAACTTGTGACCTAGTCTTAAGACTTGTGCTCTTGTATGGATCTTCTTGAGTTTTATGATCTTTGTATGAGTTGAATGCCATGTTTGAGTTTTTGACCTCCATGGTTCAATGTTTATTACATGATCCATTTGCTTCTTATGCCTCTCATGGATACTTGTTTCTTTTTCTAGATGATATTAATTGATGCTTACCTAGTTGCTTGTTCATGTTTTGAATATGATACTTGGTGATTCTTCTTGCCATCTTGAAGTTTGTTTTGAATTGAAATGTTTGGTTATACTACTGCCTCATCATGATTTCATACCCTAATTCCATTGCTTAAATCATTTGTGACTTATTTCTTATGAACTAGTTGTTGGCAATTGTTTGATCATTGGTGTAGCTCATGTATGATCCTCTTGTGCTCATTTATCAATCTTTGGAGTGTGTTGAACATGTTATGGTGTGTCTACTGACTTGTCTTGATTCTCATCCTACTTGGTTCACTTTGTCTTGGCATACTAGTTGATGATGTTTGGTTGTTACTTCAAGTCATGTATGTTTGTGCACTAGTTGTTTGTCTTTGCTTAAGTTATTGAATTGAAATATGTGATAAATGTTTACTTCATACATCATTGTTGCTTTGATTCAAGTTTGAAGCATATCTTGTCATGATGAATGCTTGCCACTTATGAATTGATTGTTGAATCTTCTTACTTTGTGTGGTGCTTAAGTTGAATGCTTGATAGAATGATCTCTTTCATCTTTGAATCTTATTTTCTTTTCCTTTGAGTCTTGCATACTTAAATGTGTTGATTGTGATTGAGTTGTGTAATGTTTACTTGTGCTTTTTTTTGCATGCTCCCTTAAGGCTCCTAGTCCAACTTAATTTCTGATTAAGCTTAGAGTAGGATGGACATTAGGCTCTCAATCTTTTGCATGAAAATATTAGGTTAGCTACCTCTTAACCTCAACCTTAGGTCCATATCTTGTACGATAACATTGGGGTAGGATTCCATTTCTCATCCACAACTATAGGACCATTTGGCATGACAACATCTAGGTGTGAGATCCCTTAGTCTTTTTCTTTTGATCTTTGAGTATTTCTCTTCTCTCTCAAATCCAAATCAAAATACGTAATAAATAAGATGAGTATAGTGCATCACGGGCCTTAAGTACATGGGAAATGATGAGTAGGAGTCTCTACTTACTTCTTCAAGAGTGCTTTGCATATGTCCCGTCTAGGGGCGATCTTGCAAAGTATTCGCTCTTATGTCATAGACTTTAGTGCAATATGTATCTCCAACAAAGTCAATTCACTTCTTTAAAACACTTAAACAAATTAAAACCATTTTTTCCTTCCGGATTTCCTTTCAAATGTTTTTCAGAAAGGGAATGCTATTTCTATTCTACCGCATACATGCCTCGTCCCTAACTGCTGAAATGCAAACTTAGCATCACTCATAAAAGACACTAATCAAACTGTAGTCCACGAACTACGAATGCTCTGATTACTTTGTTCTCGTCCAAATGAAGATGCGTACGCACAAGACGGAGAAGTGTTGGTGAGCACCATTCCTCTGTTCCCATAGTCCACGAACTACAAACACTTTGAATTCTTCATTCTCATCAGAATGAGGATACATAGGCAAAAGACGACGAAGTCTTGGCGAGCACCCTTCCCTCATTTCATCTGTAGTCCTCTGAACTATGTTGACTCTAACTTTCCCATTGCACGAGGGAATACGTAGGCATATGATGGTGAAGTCTTATTGAGTCTCCTTTTTTGTTTTTTCCCTTTTAGTTTTCGTTAGAAGATAGGTTTTTAGATAAACACACCTTTTGATTAGATCAACAAGAGTGCATCCTGTTGAGTACAATGGACGTGAGGGGTGCTAATACCTTCCTCTCGTGTAATCGACTCCCAAACCCAAAATTTGGTTGCGAGACCAT
Organism: Lathyrus sativus; assembly: GCA_963859935.3. Lineage (NCBI taxonomy): Eukaryota > Viridiplantae > Streptophyta > Magnoliopsida > Fabales > Fabaceae > Lathyrus > Lathyrus sativus. The sequence goes on from OZ012735.1 coordinate 512,811,220, forward strand.
GTTCTTTCCTTTTTGAGGTTTCTTCAATTGTTTCCTTTCCCGCGTCGAGATAAATAACGTCTGGTGGCGACTCTGTTTTTCTGCCAGTTATATTTTGCAGTTGTGACACCCATGCCATGCAACTTACCAATGTATTATTTAATATTATTTGTAACCAATTGTCTCTTTGCAATCTCATCACAACTATGCAGTACAACATATAACTATATATTTTAATGATATCTTTGCAATGTATATAGCCGACACTGTAGATACAATATCTCTAATCATCCTCACCCTTTAAATTTTGTTTAACCACTACGTGGACTAACTAAATGAAAATACATTTTGCCTCATAAGTTTTAAATATTAATACAAAATCTACTTGAATCCACATTTTCAAATTTAAACCGTCAAATTTGAATTTAACAACACTAAAACTAAGGTTTCAGCTCATTGGCAAACATTACACCTTAAAACTTCTTTTCCCAGCAACAATTTTTTTAAGTCAACTAAACTTAACAATTTATGGAACCTGAAGATAACAACCTATCTCCTACATCCAATGATAGGAAAATAAGGAAACTTATGGAATCACATGGTAAATGATCACAAACCAATGCTAGCAACGAATATGGATTGACATACGAAACACTAATGTCATTATCAATGGTAACCAACACGTACTTGAACATACAACACCATTAACAAATGTTACAAATGTGACTCACACTTCCCCATATGATAGGCATAACATACCAAGTTCAAGTAACAAACAAAAACAATTTCATTCACGTGCTGGAGTTATCCAGTTCAATCGTTTCACAGACCCACTTTCAAATGAAAACAACAATGTGGCTATAATTCCTAACACCAACCACAACACCATGGATCATGAAAGACACCATGTTCATTTGTTTCAAATAGGTATTGCAAATACAGTCGCAATACCTTCTATCACTTCTTGCAAGGGTTCACCGCGTCATTCAAATGCTTTTCAGATGATGAAAGCTCATTGGGAAATACTTCGAATTCTGAAGATTCTTTACAAGAGGAACCTGTCATAGATTCATACCTTCAACGTACACTTCCTATTCATCTTATTCATATTCATAGCTATGTGTTCTCTTTTGGCTTATTACAGTTTTCCTCTTTTATTCTTAACAATTATGTTTCCCATTTTACAGAATATTCAGATATCGGTGACCCTGTTTAGGAATACCAGTTCTGTAACACATCCATGTGGTATCAAGAGCGTAAAGACATGTATCGATATACCACGGTACCTAAGTTCAAGTTGTGCTGTAGGGGAGGGAAAGTTGTACTCCCTTTAATAGAGCAGCCCCCGGATATATTAAAAAACTTCTTTATGACAAAACACTTCCTACAAGTAAAAATTACCAAAAGAATATTAGAACATACAATGCAATGTTCTCATTCACTTCTCAAGGAACAAAGTTTGACACCACACATTCAAATGGAAATGGTCCACCTACTTTGCGTCTGCATGGTCAGACTTATCATAGAATTGGAACATTACTTTTGGAGCAAGGCAATCCTCCAAAATACTCTCAACTGTATATTTTTGAGATTGATAATGAGGTCGACAATAGGATGGATTATTTCAGGTAACACATTTGATATATTTAGCTCATGTTTCTTAACAAACTTACATTGTCATTTTGACCAACAATATTTCTTATATGCACAGGGAGAATAAAAATGTTAAAAGAGAGGTGGTTTTAGAACTAAAGTATATGTTGGACAATTGTAACGTACATGCTAAAGCTTTTAGAATGACAAGGGATATGTTGAAGGAAAATTCATTCTTAGACTTGAAGCTGAAGCTTATTGCTGCTAGACCAGAGGACATTCGTGTCTATAATAGGCCAACTATTTCTGAAGTTGGTACACTAATTGTTGGTCATATTGTGTCGGGTTCTCAAAGAGACATCATTATCCAGGCACGTGATGGTAATTTGCAAAAAATAGATGAGTTGCATCCATGTTACCTGGCATGCCAATACCCTTTGATATTTTTCTCTGGCGAAGATGGTTACAGGGATAACATACTTCATATGTATAAGAACGAACATTTAATCATAAGAAAAAATTGACAGTCCGTCAAGGGTTGGCTTTCTTTTTGCATACAGGAATGCACAAATGAGGCTACAACATTGTTGTATTCAAGAAAATTATTCTAACAATTCTTGGTGGATGGTTACGCTATGATGGAGTCTGAACGTCTTAATTAGTTGAGGAAGAATCAGTCTAAGTTAAGAGTTAGTAAATATAATAATTTGCATGGACAATCTAAAAGTAATCAACATAGCAGAAGGGAAAAAAGGGAAAACGAGTTGTGTTGCCATCTTCTTTTGTTGGAAGCAAGAGATACATGGATTAACTATATTTTGACGGTATGACGATTTCAAGTAAGATAGGCTTCCCTGATTTATTCATAACATTTACTTGCAATCCCACTTGTGCTGAAATCACACGGTTGCTTTCAAATAAAAATTTAAAGCGACATGATCGACCAGACATAATTTCTAAAGTTTTCAAAATCAAATTTGAAGAACTCACATTGGATTTAACTAAAAGACATGTTCTTGGACGAGCGTTGGCATGTACGTCTTACAAACTTCATTACAAGTTTGATTTTAATGCTTTTTCGATATTTATAGTTGACATTTTTATGAATTTTGGTTTTTCAAATTTGTATACCATTGAATTTCAAAAATAAGGTTTACCGCATGCTCACATTTTAATCTTCTTGCACCCTCAAAGCAAGTATCTGACACCAGCCGACATAGATAATATCATTTGTGCAGAGATTCCAATTCCTAAACTGCATCCAACTTTATACAACTTAGTCAAGGCACACATGATCCATGGTCCATGTGGTCTATCACGGGCATCCTCCTCGTGTATGAAGAATAGAAAGTGTTTGAAATACTTTTCAAAAAATTCATTGAGAATACAATTGTTGATGTCGAGGGGTATCCACTATACAGAAGAAGATGTAATACACAGGCTATTAAAAAATGGCATTCCTTTGGACAACAGGCATGTTGTGTCGTATAACACAAGGTTGCTATTGCAATATCACAAGCATATAAATATGGAGTAGTGTAACCAAAGTACCTCGATCAAATATCTTTTCAAATACATACATAAGGGTTATGACCGAATCGTAACTACTATAGTACATACAACAATCGGAAGATTGCAAGATGATGAACCCATTGATGAGATCAGATAATACCTGGCTTATAGGTACGTTTCACCAAGTGAAGTATGTTGGCAGATTTTTGGTTATAAAATTCATGGGTGCAAGCCTGCTGTGGAACATATGTTATTTCATCTGGTTGGGGAGAAACTTTTATACTACGCTGATTTTGATAGAATGAAGGACATACTAGAAAAAGCAAGTGTTACCGAATCAATGTTCTCACCTTGGCTGGTTGCAAATGCAAAATATGTAGAAGCCCGAAACTTGACTTGCGGTGAATTTGTGACTAAGTTTATATATGAAAAGAGAAATAGATTATGGAAACCGAGAAAAAAAGGGTTGACGATTAGCCACTTAAGCTGGGTACCACCTACTACTGGGGAACTTTTTATCTGAGAATGATGTTGACTATCCTCAAAGGACCTACTTATGAGCAAATACGTAAACTAGGTGATAATCAACATGATTCTTTTAGGGATTCCTGCTTTGCAATAAGGTTCCTTGAAGATGATCGTGAGTACATTGGAGCTATTATAGAGGCTAATCAATGGGGTTCGGGTCATTTCTTCGGAAATTTTTCGTCGTTATGCTTTTGTCAGGTGTAGTTAACCGACCTGCTCATGTATGAGATCATACCTGGATTTTATTATCTGATAAGTTCTTACACAAACAAAGGCGGATAACACTCAATCCAGGTCCTTTGCCGTCAACACTAATATCATTATACATACCTTTCAGTCTTTATATGAAATGACTTTTGTATGATAACTCATATCATGTATTGACATTTACTTAACATATTATACATATATTGCATTACTGATTATACGTTCTAACATTGGAAATATATTTTTGAATTTTATTACAAACTTGCTTTTGAGTGAGTCAAAATTGAAATTTTTTTACGTTACTTGTGATTGAAACTTTACTTCAAGCTAATCGTAGAAGTCTCAAGGAATTCAAACCAATACCATATCCAGATGGATATATTATTCAAAAACTGGGAAACAGACTCATTTACGAGGAACGGAACTACGATATCCCAACCATGAAAGCAGACTTTGCTTCTCTTTATAATGTTCTTACTAGTATTTCAATATGGGCAGTTTTTATGAATCAACAAACTTCTTCAATATCACATTTCAGTGATGTTTTGATCCAACTATTGCTTATCATTTTTAAAGAACCTTTTTTTCCTTTTTTTTAGATGAGCGGAGTAGTATATACACTAAAATCATTAATGCAGTTAATGCTCAACGAGGTGATGTTTTTTTCCTCCATGGTTATGGAGGTACTGGTAAGATTTATATGTGGAGAACACTTACATGTGCGTTGAGATCAAAACATGATATCTGTTTGACGGTTGCGACAAGTGGAATAACAACTCTTTTGTTGTCGGGAGGTAGAAAAACACATTCTAAGTTCAAAATTTATGTTCCAACTTTGGAAAATTCTACTTGCAAAGTTGACTACGGCAATAACGTCGCATAAACAAAGCTGATAATTTGGGATGAGGCACCTATGGCTAATAAGTATGCTTTTGATGCACTCGAGCAAACTTTGAAGGATGTCATGAGTAATTATGCAAACTCCAATGATGTTTTTCGTGGAAAAGTTGTTGTTTTTGGTGGTGAATTTAGACAAATTTTATCGGTCGTGCATAGAGAGATTTTTTTTATATTGTCCACTTATCAATTAATGCTTCCTATATATAGCCTTCTGTAAGAGTTTTAAATTTAACAAAGAACATGTTTCTGCATTGTGGTCCGAGTGAAGAGGAAAAAAATTAAATTGATACCTTCTCAAATTGGCTTCTACAGATTGGTGAAGGACGAGTTTCTAAACCAAATGACGGATATGCCGAAATTGACGTCCCACTCGAGCTTTTGATCACAGACTTTGTCGATTTGATTATTACCATTGTGAAGAGTACCTACCTGAATTACATTGATAGTTATCAATCTTACGATTACCTCAAGGATCGGGCCATCCTAGCATCAACTTTGGAAGTTGTTGATCAAATCAATGATTATGTTCTTGCATTAATGCTAGGTATAGTTGCCAAATTTGTTTTCATTTTCACTTAATCTTTTCTTATCCTATACTCTCCTACTTTTATCTATTTCATATATAGGTGAGTTAAGGGATTACTACGGCTCAAACATCATTGATCGCTCTATACACAACAACAACTTCCTTATTATCCTAAGCCTCGAGTTTCTTAGCTCTTTGAAAACATTTGGGCTACCTAACCATCACATTAAGCTGAAGGTTGGAACACCTATTATGCTTATGCATAACATCAATTGGTCCGAAGGTTTGTGTAATGGCACAAGGCTAGTCGTAACTAAGATGGGCAATCATGTTATTGAAGCAAGTATCATGGCTAGAAAAGGGAAAGGAAAGTTAGTTTACATACCCCGAATGGACATGTCACCGTCGCAATCCCATTGGCCTTTCAAACTAAACAGTTGTCAATTCCCAATTATGTATCCTATTGATCGGTCACCAACTCTATGAGTTTTCGCTTATTTATTCAGCAAAAAGTCATTATAATTGGTAACACTTTCTTTCAAATTATTGATGTTTTCGTTATTTCTATTACTTTTCGCAATTTTTCTTATCGCATTATTCCTTTGATTACTTTTGTTATTCTGGTAATTTTTTACGCATTTTAGTAGTGTTAAATGTTTTCAGGTACAGTGTTAATGACCCGCGTGACTGACGCAAGAAAATGGGGTTTTTCGGAAGTTCGATGATGATTTTTTGAGATCTCAGAGGACCTAACACGGCCCGTGTCAGGAAAGAATCAAGGAGGTTTGGATGGAGGCCACAGGCAGGGGGCTGACACGGCCCGTGTTGGCCGTAGCGTGGAAAATGTGATTTTTCAGGAGTTTTAATAAGTGACTTCCAAAGGGAATTCTGGGGATTTCAGGAGGCTAATGAATTGAATTTGTGATATTTAGTCCTGTTTGGAAGGAGGAAAGGGGACTTTTCGGACGGTGCAAATATTTGGACGGAAAGAAAAGTTCATGCGATCAAGAATTGGAGGAGGAGCAACTTTCATGAGCATCTGCAATTGAAGATCAATCTCATCCACTATCTTGTAATGTCTGATTTTATCTTGTACTTTGGTTCTATTGTAAACACTATGAGTAGTTAAACCCCCCAATGCTAGGGGGTGTCCCTGAATTGATCGTGTAATAACCTTATCCCTTTTATAATGTAATTTCACTGTTTTATGAAAATCATTGTTATCGTATAATTATCTTAACGCTTTTCTTATTGAAAAATAGGATTTGTTTTAGGGTTGACCATAGGTTTGGAAAAACACGGTTAATATCTTTATACGATAAACCGATAGTATTATCACCTAGGAATGAGGATATACTATCATAACCAGAATGTTTTAGATAAATCATATTGCTTGATATTGTTCCTATACCACCAAGGAATTGGGGTATAGGGAGAATACCAAAGGGTTTTCTTAATAAGAAATTAGCGTCAACTAACCTTTAAAACCGGTAATGATCAAATTAAGCAGTGATTTTATAAATTAGGCTTGATGTTATTAGAAGGAAAAGTTCATACACCTTCCCTAGCATGCCTTCTCATAGTTGTCCAAAGGCTTTTTATTTTATCGTTATTTTCATCTGTTGTCGAATTATATTAAAAAGTAATTTTTAAAATTCCAATTAATTTGTGTTCAATTTATTAAAAATAGAACTTATAATTATCACGCAGTCCGTGAGATCGATATTCGGGGAATTTGTCCATTATTACTACATCATTTAAAATAGTACACTTGCTATTTTTTCGATCAAGTTTTTGGCGTCGCTGCCGGGGACTGCCAAATTATATGTTTATTTTTAATTCGACTTAAATTTTGTTGCTCTGCAATCAAAATTTATCTTTCTGCTAAAATTTATTTTTATTTTATTATTATTATTATTATTACTACTTATATCTGTCTAACCTATGTATGTGAGGCAATCCTTCAGCTCTATATTTGTTTGACACAGAACTTGAAAGATTGTTGCATGCCAGACGTCGAAAAGCTAAGTGTAAAACACTGACAGCTTCAAGCTTAGGAGCGGAAATTTTAGAGCACGAAGAAGAAGTTGTGGTTCATTCCGAGCATACTGATTTAAGCACAGATACAGATCCCGAAACAGTCATCATGAATGGAGATCAACCTCCAACTGAAAGACTTCTGGGAGATTATGGAAGGGAAAATGCTCCAACAGGGTGTTTGACTATAGTAAATCAACCAATGACTGTTGCATACTTTCAGCTACATCCATCAACCATCTGACAGCTTCAGCGTAGACCTTTTTCGGGAAGAATCAATGAATATGCGAATAAACATGTTCAAAGGTTTCTAACTATGAGCACCTCATTAAAAATTGAGGGGCATTCTGAAGAAGCGAAGAAGCTGGTTATGTTTCTCTTCACCTTATCTGATGACGTCGAAGAATGGTTTTATTCTTTACCTGCCGGGAGTATTAACACTTGGCAAGAGATGGAGACAACATTTCTGAATGAATACTTTCCCGCATCTGTTTATATCAAAAAAAGATACGACATAGTAAACTTTAAACAGAAGGAGGGAGAGTCACTTGGAGATGCTTATAAACGGTTCAAGAGGTGTCTGGTTGCATGCCCGACTCATAATATGGATGCAACTGAACAAATGCAGAATTTTGTAAATGGTCTAAAAATGAAGACTAGGCAACTCATTGATATAGCAGTCGGTGGTTCAACTAATTTTTCAATAGCCACAGGTATCAAAAGGATTATTGAAACTATCGCTGCAAATGAGCACTTAGAATTGTATGACCAGAGTGTAAGTCAACCAAAGAAGACCATTAAATTGAAACTTACTGAGCAAGTGGTTAAGATGGAAGATCAGATCGCAGCGGAAGTGGAAAGAAAGTTAAAGAAGATTAGTTTTGATACTCAAACTGTGGCACAAGTCTAACCGGTTCAAGCAGTGAATTGCAAAATTTGTGGGGAACCTCACTTCACCATGCACTGTGTTGCAACCGCAAAATAGATTGAAGAAATAAACTTTTTGAAGCAGAATAATCCCTACTCCAAAACTTATAATCCAGGTTGGAAAAATCATCTAAATTTCGCATGGAAAGATCAACAAGGGAATGTTCCTAAACAAAGTCAAGCTCAATACCAGCAGTACCAACCTCAGCAGCAACAGTATCAACAACAATAGCAACAACCTTACCAACCACAATATCAACCATAGCAACAACAGGTACAAAAGAAGGCGGATTGGGAAATTGCCATTGAAAATATGGCCGCTCAAAGCTCTCAATTCCAAGAAGAAAGAAGAATTGATCTGAGGAACACAAGTGCTTCTATAAAGAACCTTGAAGTACAAATGAGTCAAATAGCACAACAATTGTCAGGATCCCAAACACCAGGTGCTCTCCCAAGTGCGACTATGACAAATCTGAGGGATCACAAGAGTGTTAATGCTGTGACCACAAGAAGTGGAAAATCTAAGGAAGTTCTTGAGAAAATTCTGAATTAGAAGATCAGTTGCTTGAAGTCGATATAGAGATCAAAGAAAATGAGGTAGTTGATGAAGAAGTAGTGGCACCTGAACAAGTTGTTAAAGAGAAATCCGTCATTGAGCCCAAACCGATTAAGCTTCCTTATCCTCAGAGGAACAAGAAGACAGGGTAGCAAGAGAAAAAAATTGAAAAATTTCTAGAAATGTTTAAAAAGCTTGAACTCAATATCCCATTCTTGGAGGCACTTGAGCAAATGCCAACCTATACCAAGTTCATGAAGGATATCATCTTAAAGAAGCGAACCACCGATATGGATCCGATTATTTTAACAAAAACTTATAATGCTATTTTGTAGGGTCTGAAGATTCTGTTGAAGAAGAAAGATCGAGGCGTCGTTACTATCCCATACACTAATGGGGATAGATAATTCAATAGAGCTCTTATCGATATGGGAGCAAGTATTAGTCTCATGCCATTATCCATCTACAATAAGTTGGGTATCGGTAAGGTGCAAGATACAAGAATGACACTTCAATTTGCGGATCACTCCGTGAAGTGACCTTATGGGGTAGTGGAGGATGTACTGGTGAAGATTGATAAGTTTGTGTTTCTGGTGGATTTTGTTATACTAGAGATGCCGAAAGATGAGGATATTCCCCTTATACTTGGAAGACCATTTTTAGAGACCGGTAGAGTGTTGATAGACATGAAAGGAGGTACTATGACATTGAAGGTTTATGATGAAAATTTGAAGATTGATGTGAGAAACACTATGAAGCACAAAAATGATTTTTGCACAAGCAACAACATAGAAGTGCTTGATCAAGTAGTTACGAATGAGAATCTAGAAGGTGTAGCTCTCTCACCTTTAGAAAAAGTGTTGAGTATGTCAATATTTGAACCAAACGAAACAGTTGGCGAAAGAGAGTTGGAAGTGTTAGCCATGATGGAAGCACAACCCCCGTTGAAATGATCTCGATCACACAGGTGGTAAGATTTAAGACAACCTCAGATTATGGAAGGGAATGAAGAGACAAAAAAGAGTACAAAGTTGAAACAACTTCCAGAGAATCTTAAGTATGTTTTCCTTGACACTAACGGTAAATGTCCAGCTATTATAAGCTCTAACCTTAAAATGATCCAAGAAGACAAGTTGGTCGATGTTCTCAAAAGATATAAGAGTGTTATTGGGTGAGCTATTGAGGATTTGAAAGGTATTAGTCCCATGATGTGCATGCACAAAATTCTCATGGAGGATGATTATAAGCCAGTAGTGCAACCTCAAAGAAGACCTAATCCGACCATGAAAGAAGTAGTCAGAAAAGAAGTTGTAAAGTTGTTAGATGCAGGTCTTATCTACCCTATATCCGACAGCTCTTGGGTGAGCCCGTTTCATGGGGTACCAAAGAAAGGGGGTACTACCGTCATCAAAAACGATGTAAGTGCTCTTGATTGGCTGCATTTTGTGGCAAAACATTAGAGTATGTATGTATGTCATAACTGATGGTAGTACATACATAATATGGACTGTGCAGGGTAAGTTAACTGAGCTAAATGTTAGTTAAGTTGAATGTCATACAGAATGTCATGACTCTGATCGTATGACATCCAGCGAGCATATTAGTTTTCAGGTAGCTAGAAATCAGGAAACTTATTAGAAGCTCAAGCTGAAAGACATGAGACATTTTAGAAGCCATAAAGCGAAACAAATGCTCCTGAATTAAATGGCAAGTGCGCAGATGATTGAAGAATAGGGTTTGTTATGGATAAACCTAATTTATGCGCCCAGGCCCAAGGACTGACTGCTGCTATAAATAAAGGGAGGAGCAATCCTAAAAAGGCAGCTCTTGACAGAAGATCAGAGAGTGCATATAGAGAGTCCTTGTGAGTGAAGAAGGTTGTTCTTCACGTGTGAATTGTGTCTTAGGAATACTTGGTTACCAAGCAACTGTGGGCTGCATTGGTTAGGTAGGTTCTAAGCTGTGTCTCACTCAAAGTTGTTAAGCAAGAGTGTGTGATTCTTGATCAAAGCTTTGAAGCAAGATCAAGGTGTTTTGGAGTGAGTCTCCATAGCTATTTTGTAATTGTGAATTGTATATCACTGTGGTGTGATTGAGGGCGAGTGAGTAGGAATACTCAGGTCTAGAGTGTCTCTAGGTTGAAGTGTCATTAGGTAGGTCTTAAGTGAAGAGTGCAAATTGGTGTGTTTGACTCTGAATTAATACTGCTGATAGTGAATTTCCTCCCTGGCTTGGTAGCCCCTAGATGTAGGTGTTGTTGACACTAAACTGTATGAACAATTGCTGTGTTATTTATTGCTTTTACTTACAGTTTAATTAGTTAGTACAGTAGTCAATGTCACAGTGGATGTTATAACTTTGGTAATAACATCCATCGTGTGCTTGCCAAAATTTCAATTGGCATCAGAGCAGGCACCCTGCCTGTTTATTCTGGGTGAGATCTAGGGAAATAAATTTTGGTACTATGGATAAAGATATAGGATTCACTAATAGAGCTTCAATTCTGGATGGTTCTAATTATGATTATTGGAAGCCTAGGATGATTGCATTCCTAAAATCCTTAGACAGCAAGGCTTGGAGAGCTGTAAAATCTGGCTGGGAACATCTTGTGAAGACTGACAAGGATGGAGCATCTGTGCTAATTCCTAAAGAGGAATGGAACAAAGAGTAAGAGGAATTAGCTCTTGGGAACTCTAAAGCATTGAATGCACTCTTCAATGGTATAGACAAAAACATCTTCAGACTGGTACAACATTGTGAACTGTCAAAGGATGTTTGGGACACTCTCAAAACTACTCATGAGGGAACTTCCAAGGTCAAAATGTCAAGACTTCAAATGCTGACCACCAAATTTGAAGGTCTGAGAATGAAGGAAGATGAGACCATTCATGAGTTTTACATGAACGTTCTTGAACTTGCAAACACATCAGGAGCCTTGGGAGAAAAGATGGCTGAAGAGAAGCTTGTAAGGAAGATTCTCAGGTCCTTACCTAAAAGGTTTGCCATGAAGATCACAGCCATTGAAGAAGCTCAAGACATATGCAACATGAAGGTAGATGAACTCATTGGTTTTCTCCAAACATTTGAGATGGGCATGTGTGATCAGGCTGTAGAGAAAAAGAACAAAAGCATAGCTCTTGTTTCAAACATTGCAAGTGATTCAGATGGTGAAGATGGTGAAAACAAGGAGAGTCTATCAGAAGCAATAGCCTTGCTTGGAAGACAGTTTAACAAACTGATCAAAAGGGTAGATGTTAAATCTAAACCTTATAACAAGAGCATGCCTTCTGATAGAGGGAAATCTGAAGACAAAGTCATCCAAAGCAGAGGAGCTCAATGCCATGAGTGTGAGGGATATGGACACATCAGAAAGGAATGTCCTACATACCTCAAAGAGAAGAGAAAAGGCCTAACTATCACCTGGACTGATGAGGACTCTGAAAGTGAATCAGAAGAAGAAGCTGCCAAACATGTCAATGTTCTGGCCAGTATGTGCATGTCTGATGATGAGTCCAATGAAGGAGAGGTAACCTTTGATAAACTGGCTGCCTCATATAAACAGTCGTGCATGAGAAGTGTTGAGGTATGCAAACTAAGGGAAAATCAAAAGATAATCATCAAAGAGTTGGAGGATGAGAAAAAGAGCATCTGGCAACTATAGACTCTCTCAACAAGAAGGTCAGCTTGTTGGAATCAAAAATGGATCAGATGTCAAAATCCATAAGAATGCTCAACCCTGGAACTGACACTTTAGAAAAAATTCTAGAGTGGTCAGAAGGCAGGCAACAAGTCTGGACTAGGATTTGTTGATAGACAAAAGCCTAGCTTGGGGCTCAAGAAGTCAAAGCCAAAATTTCAGAGGACTAACCTGATGTCACGACCAATGTCACAACATCAAGGTCACAGAAGTACACACCAGAACTAGAGGATCTTTCAAAGGAAAAGATGTTACTACTGTGGAAGGTTAGGTCACATAAAAGCCGTCTGTTATTGGCTACATGGATTTCCCAAGCATCCTCATCAAGGCAAAGTTAAGCAGGGTGCTCAGATCAAGAAACAACATCCGGCTAGACCAAAAAGGAATGTCCCTGTCAAGGAGACACAATGGATTACCAAAGTGTCTGCCCTAGTAGCTCATAACTCCCTTAGGATGCCTACCAAAGAAGAATGGTATTTTGACAGTGGCTGTTCTCGACATATGACTGGAACAAATGATCTATTAATGAACATTAAACCTTGTACCTCAAGTCATGTAACTTTTGGTGATTGAGCAAGAGGAGAGATCAAGGGTGTTGGAAAGCTAGAGGGTACTGGTTCTCCAGAACTGGAAAATTTCCTGCTGGTTAAGGGACTGCCTGTGAATCTCATCAGTATCAGCCAGCTCTGTGACCAAGGATTTAGTGTCAAACTCACTAAGGAGACATGTGTGGTTACAAATGAAAAGGAAGAGGAAGTCATAAGGGGCACTAGAGCTCATAATCATTGTTATTTATGGGAATATAAGAATAGGCTAAATGACTCAGCCTTAATCATGGAAGAAAAGCAGGTCCTGTGGCAAAAGAAAGGCATACAAAGGTTAAAGAAGATCTGAGCCAAGGGAGCTGTGAAGGGAATTCCAGATAAAAGAAAGGGATGTGATGCATATGAGGATGAAGGGCAATCATAGAAAGTTCTTTCAAAAGGTAGACACTGTAGAAATCTAGATAGGTTATATTGGAAGCTGATGGAGTCCATGGAAGCTGCCCTGCATAAAGAAAGCAATGCCACTCCGGATGTCATGACCTTGTTCTGTGACATCAGGAGTACCATCCAAAGAGCTCTGATGAGTTCAAGGGAGACATGCTCAGGGGTAACTTGTGTAAATGGCAAGAGGCTTGTGCAAAACCTGGTGATTATGTCCTAAATAGTGCTGACATGGGTTCAAGAAGTGTCAAGGAGCCTCAATTCAAAAACTCTCTACTAAAATTGAGGTCCTCTAGTAATGATGAGTTATAGCAATTAAAAGTAATAGGGAATTACATTTTGAAATTAAATCATTTAATTAAATAAAAAAGGTAAGTTCCCTCCTATTGGGCAATCGTACCCCATGACCACATATACGATACAACCCCTCTACTCTTGGTGCCATCACAAACTATTCAGCTTCCATACCGTTTCCAACAAGCACAGAAAATTCTTTTTCTCTTAATCAACGTCCCTAAAAATGTCGCAACATTCTAAACCAACCTCATCTAAAAGAATGACCGACAACGATGGTGCTGATTCAAACCCTAATAAAGTGCTTGAAATAGCTCCACTACGAATGATGACACCAGAAGGATTATTGGTGAAGGAACCTAAAAAGCTACATGCAAGAAGTTCCAAAGACCTTGTCTCAGGTCAGGCCCCTCCCTCTACTACCTCTGTTCCTCATGATGACGTCAATAAAGAAAAAGCTAGATGAACCCACCTTACCATTGCGAATATGGTAGCTAATGTACTCAATATTCCCACTGCGTCTAACAATGAGAGTTCTGATCCTAACCTGAATGATCAAGCTAATGTTTCTCATAATGTCAAAACATTGAAAGACCCTACACCAGAAGGAAAAAAACAAAGGTAAAAGTGCTGAGAAAATGGGTGATGATATTCAAGGCACCAAAAATACTGAGTTGGTAGACCTAGATGAATATTCTGACAATAACCTCATAACAAAGCTCAATCCGGGTATAGCCAAAAGGCTGATGAGAAGGAAAGGGAAAAAGGTGGTTGACCAAAGTTCCCTCAAGAAAAAGGCTGTTGAGAAGACTGGTGAGCAAGACATCTCCACAAAAAGGGATGTTGAGAAGACTGCTGAGCAACTCAGGTTGGGCCCTCCAAAGGGTGGAGCAAAGTAACTACCAAAAAGAGGAAGGTTGAATCTAGTTCAGAACCAGAGACAGATTCTGATGTTGCTGTTAATGTCACTGACATCCACTCTAAGAAGAAACCTTCTACCATCAAACTGGTTGCAAATGTCCCTAAAGTTCCAATTGACAACATCTCTTTTCACTATCCATCGTGTGCTATCAGATGGAAATATGTATATCAAAAGAGGCTGGCCCTGGAGAGAGCTTGCATAAAATGCTCTTGAAAACAAGGAGATCATGGCCCTCATCTGTGATGCTGGTTTAATGAAAACTGTAACTTAGTTCTCCCAATGCTATGAAATTCTGGTCAAAGAATTCATAGTAAATTTATCAGATGAATGTGCTGATAGAAAATCCATTGAGTTTGGGAAAGTCTATATGAGAGGAAATGGTGTCATCTTCACTCCCGTTACCATCAACAACTTCCTTGGAAGATCAAATGAAGCCCAGACCGAGTTAACCATCTCTGACAACAAAATATGCCAAGTAATTACTGGAAATCAAGTCAGAAAGTGGCCATTAAAAGGGAAGCTTGCTGCCAGCAAACTAAGTGTGAAATATGTTGTGCTGCACAAGATTGGTGCTGCAAACTGGGTGCCCACTAATCACAAATCATCAGTGGCCACTATCCTGGGGAGAGTTATCTATGCTGTTGGGACCAAGACCAAAATGGATTATGGCACCTACATCTTTGATCAGACCATGAAGCATGCTGGTAGCTATAGCGTAAAAGGATCCATAGCATTTCCTTCGCTCATTTGTGGTATTATATTAGCACAATTTCCAAATATCCTCAAGAATAGTGATGTAGAAAGCAAAAGAGACACTCCTTTAGCCTTCCATCACAAGCTGTTTCAAGGAACTCATGTTCCAGATATTGTCATGACACCCAATGAGACATCCAAAGGAAGTCCCAAAACAAGAAAAGCTGAAGTAATGGCAATAATCAAAGAGACATGCAAGGAATTGGATACGAGGGAACAAACACTTGAGAAACTACTAAAATCTCTTGAGCAAGAGGAGGATGTTGAACTCACTGATGAAGCCAATGATGAGTGTACAAGGGATGTTGATGGTCAAGAAGCTGCCTCTGAAGAAGTTGCTGTCAGTACAGAAGAAGGCACTGATGAAGAAAGAAATGAAGAATCTGAGGAGGACAGATCCAGCTCAGCTAGAAGATTGATGTCTTAGCCTGCTGTGTAGCTCAGACTACTGAGTGCTGAGTTATTGCAGGAAGAGGTGTTGTTGTTGTTTTGTTTTGATTAGGCTTCTGTAGGAGTTGTTTGACAATCTGAACTTGTGATGCTAAGTACGAGCAGTTTGTATAATTTGCCCCTAACAATTGTAATGTTACAACTTTTGGTCTATGCTAAGTTCTTAGTTGGATCTTAATTTGTGGCTAAAAAGGGGGAGAGAGTGTTAGATCATGACAGCAGGTGAAAGAATAGGTTGAAGACTTGCTAGAATATGTGCTATTGTGCGCACATGGTATAGGTTGAAGACTTGCTAGCATATGTGCTATTGTGTGCACATGGTATAATCATGCTGGCAGGTGTGACCACATGGGCTGCTGAGGATATGTGTGATAACAGCTGTCTAGTGCTGTTAATAATGTGTTATATGTGTGTGAATTCCTATGGTGTTAGAACTAAATGGTTGATTGTGTATGTTGCTAACCTTGTGTGATCCTAGAAGGTGTTTAGGAGTTATGTGTGTGTCTGCAGGATAGTAGCAGATGAAGGTGAGATAATACTTAGAAGGGGGGTTGAATAAGTATGAAAGATTAAGACTTAAAAAATAATCACACAATTATTTTTATCCTGGTTCGTTTAAACAACTACTCCAGTCCACCCTTCCTAGAGTGATTTTCCTTTCTCAACAAGGACTTAATCCACTATTAAATCAAACTGATTACAATAGTAACACCTAAGAACAACTGTTCTTAGTCTTCTCAAGAGCTACTGATTCCAACTGAATCCTCTTAAGGAAAAACCTTTACAATCAATGTAAATTAAATACAAGAGTATTAATGCTTCTATAAAGCTTTTATCACAACAGTGATTTTTCTCTTAAGTTTAAGTACATGAAATTCTAAGAAGAATATGAAAGAATGAGAGCTTAGAATAATATGATTTCTTTTCAGCAAATTGTGTAACTGAAGAATGTGGTGGAGTTCTCCTTTTATAGGCAGTTGATCCAAGGATGCTGAGCGTTGAAAAGAGAGTCCCAAAAAGGTCTGAGCCTTTTTGTCTTCACATCAAGTGACCTTTCCTTGAAGTAGATAACACAGAAAAATTCTTTTTGTCTGTGTAATTGTGTCTAGCGCAAATGAGGAAAGAGACGTTGATTTACTCCAATGGATATATTCTTGAATATTTCTTCTTCAGTTTTCAGCAAGTTCTTCAGAGTCTGAATGGATCAGAGTCTTCTAATGATATTCAGAACTTTGCTGTATCAGAGTCTTCTGCAGCATGTGTGCTTTCAGTGTGTTGATCATCAGAGCATATTTGACACAGAACTTCAGTACTTGGCAGCGTTATTACTTTCAGAACCTTCTGTAGAATTATGCTTTGAGAAACTCTTCAAACAATATTCTTCTTTGCTTCAGATGCTTCAGCTTCAGATGCTTCTGACTAGCTTCAAATGCTTCTGACTCAGAATGTTCTGGAACTTCTCGCTTCAGATCCTTCTGGAGACTACGCTCAGGATCTTCTGTAAAGAGCAATCAGAATCTTCTGTAAGATGCATCTGGCGCTTCAGAGTCAGGATAACTTCTTGTATACAATACAGATTTGCTTCTAGAGAGTTAATTTCATTTCAATCTGCAGTAAAACTCTCAAACAAATTTTAGAGTATATAATTCTTAAATATAAAATTTCCTAACAGTTATCATCAAAACAAAGAGTTATTATTAAGAACCAATCTGTGTTCTAACAATCTCCCCCTTTTTGATGATGACAAAAAGTATCAGAAATTTTATTTAACTGAACATATAGAATTATAACCCCCCCTGAGATGATGAATCTCCCCCTAAGTTAAATAAGAAAAAAAAATAGAAACTTCCCTTTTGTCTTGAGTAATCTTTAGAGTTAGATATTGTTTGTTCTTATAACATTTTAGGGTCAGAATGTCTTGCAGATATAACATTAAGAGTTTGATAATAGACAAATGATCTGAGAGACTCAGAGTTTCTTTTATAGAGTGTTCTTATCAAATGTTCTGAAATAGTCAAGTTATATGGTAGATAGGATAGATATGTCTGAAGATTCATTCTAGTGAAGTTATATTAAACAGTTCAGATCTATAGTTTCTCCCCCTTTTTTGTCATAAGAAAAAAGTAAAAACTTTTTAAAAGGACAAATAAAAGGAAACAGTAAATAAGATAATTCAATGGAGAAAACGTTGATTCATTCAAAATATAAGAGCAAGAGTACATAGATAATCATCAGAAGATATAGCAATAAGGTACAGATGCAAACAACAGATGCAAAAACATTAGAATGAAAAAAATCTAAGAGTGTTTGGACAAAAGCATCTTCAATAGATCTGTAATCTCAGAGGAGGATTGCTCTTGCTTGGACATCCACTTAGTCATAGTTTCATTCTTCTCATCTTGCTTTGACATCCATTCTGTCATATCCTCAGACTTCTTATCCTGCTTAGCCATCCAGGATTTTATCTCTGACTGTCCCGCCTCCAGAGCAGCAATCTTGTCTTCAAAGTCTGGATGTTCTGTCTTTATCTCAGATGAAGAATTAGGAGGTTCTGTAGCCTGAACAGAGTCAATTGCCATTGGTTCTGTAGATCCTGAAGAGGGTTCTACCAGAGTCATAGTCAATGCATTAGTAGTAGATTCTGTTGATGGTGGAGGAACATCTAAACGAAGCAGAGGTTCAGTTTTGTTGATAGTCCAGAATAGAGTCCTTTCAGCTCTGAGCTTTGCATCATCAGAACAGACGTTCTTCAGATTTGAAGCTACAGTGTTGAATCTATTGATGAATCCGTTCCAAATGATGTCAGATTCATTGGCATCCATTGTTTCAGAGCATTTCTTCTGAACAGTACCTAAATACATATGTATTTCTTGCAAAAATGTTTGAAATAAATGATCAATATTAAGTCTGGGCTGTGGTTTAAGCAAGGTTTCCAGAGTTATATGTTTAGGTTTGGGAGTTGGTGGAAAAAGTGATTTTTGGATGGAAATCAGAGGAGGTGGATAATATGGAAAGAAAGGTATCTCAGGAGCTTTTTCTTTAGATCTGACTAAAGCATTAAGCAAATGAGGTTTTGGTCTTGTGTGATGGTAAACAACATCAAAAGGTGCATTTGAGTAGGGTTTGAAAGCAAATTTTGGGGGTGCAACAGATGCAACAGTGTTATCAGATGCAATTTGCAGAGCTGAAACAACAGCTTTACCAGATGTTGCAGATATTGTTGCTAAAGATCCCACATTGGTCATTGATTGAATATATGATAGAATCACAGATGGAAGAGCCTGTCTGAGTTTTGGTTTCAGAGGGTTAAGGGGTTCAGAAGGTTCAACTCAATCATAAAAATCTTTCAGTTTGAAACCATAAGACAGATTATGAAAAAGAGAAGAAACTTGGGCACAAGATATAGAAGATGTTGGATTGGAATTGGGGATTAATATCTCAGATGATGGTGCATGTGGAGGCATAGGATTTGGAATGGGAGTTTTAGAAGGTATGGTAGGTTCAGGTTCAGGTTCAGGTTCAGGTTGGTTTATCTCAGAGTATTTGTCAGATGGGGAGATTAGAAAATCTGGGTGGATTTCTGATTCTGATGAGTTGGAGGATGTTGTAGGTGTACAAGAGGTAGAAGATACTTGAAACACTATTTTTAAAGGTGTGACATCAAGAACTTCTGTCTCAGGGATATGAGGTTCAGAAGTGTTGGTAGGTTCTGAAGGAATGTCAGATTGTTTGGATGGTGATTCTGATGAAACAGGAACATAAGTTATTTTTGTAGGTTCAGAGGTAACAGGTGCAATGGGTTCAGAAGGTGGATTATTTGAAGGTGGATTGTCAGAGGCTTTTTCTGGTTGAACTTCTTTTGGTTGGTTCTCTGGATGTTCAGAGGTTTGTTGTTGAACAGATGTTTGTTTTTCAGATGGTTGTTGTTCTGAAGGTTGATGATCTGATGGTTGATGATCTGTTGGTTGAGGACGTGGAACAAAGTGTTTGATATGAATTTTGGGTTGAGAAGGTTTTGGTACAGAAACCGTTGGTGTTGTTGTTTGTGGTGTTGTTTGAGTTGGAACAGATGTTTATTTTTATGGAGAAACAGAACTGGGAGCAGTAACAAAAGTGGTTTGTGTAGCAGGTGGTTTTGGAATAGACTTAACATTAGAATCATTAATAACAAGATTTGCAGAAATTACAGATGATTTAGTACCTTTTACTTTAATCCTCTTGGCAGGTACAGAAGCAGCTTCTTCAGAATCTTTCCTCTTCAAGAGCTTCTTGGGCTTCTCAGCAATCTTGACCTTCTTCTGAACAGGTTCAGATTCTTCTACAGGCTGAGTCCTTTTCCTCTGGAGTGGTGCTTCTTCTTCTCCTGCATCTGGTAGTGGTTGTTTAACTAGCTGAAACACATTAGCAGGAACAGGTATTCCTTCCTTCTTTCATTCTTCAATATACATAAGCATTATATGTCTGGGTTCTTCAGCAAAGAATAGAGGAAAGTCATCTACAGGAACCCTCTTATTCAATTCAGACATATTCAGCTTCTTGGGAGCTGTAGTGAGTTCATCAACAATTTTGAGTCTTAGAAGACTTTTAGCGTTCAGAGGTTTTCCCATTATAAACTCTAATTCCTCTGTAACTCCAGCAGCGTACATAGCAGTTACCAAGCCATTTTCAGTAAGAAGATCTGAGAGCAGTCTTCCAAAGGGGATCCAAGGTCTGATCTTCTGTCCTTTCTCTTTCACATATTCTCTAGATGCATTGATATGGTTCCACAGATGCATAAACAGAATGTATGGAAGATCTACCTTGGTGCTCTGACTAAGGCAATACATGAAATAGAGCTGTTCATTATTGACATAGTCTGGAGAATTTGTTGACTTCCTGTGGTGGATGCATCCCATGAAGATCTTGGCCCAGATCTTGTAATCAGGCTTCAGATCTTTGAATTTGTTAGAAGCTTGACCAGCAGTCATTACTTCTTCATAAACCTCATCCATGTCCACACGCCCAGCTGGCAAGTGGGAAACACCATCTGTTTCTTCATATCCTATTAATCTTCTTATCAGATCTTTTGTGATAATAATCTCTTTTCCCAGCACAGAAGATAAGATGAACTTGGGGTAAACTGATGCATGAATCCAGAATTCTTTCACAAGGAGAGGGTAAACTGGTCCAAAAAGCCTATCAAAGTACTTAACCCATCCTTGAGCTCTAATTATGGAACGAAACTCAAACCCATTATCTGCCAGAGAATCAAACTCAACCATAGATTCACATAGAACTTCCAGTTTATCAACAGGCGTTAGAAGTGTTCTTTTGGGAGGAGAATATGGAGCAACACCCAAGTTTTCTGAAGTCACAGCAGCCATAGTAGATTGGAATTGAGCAGTTGTTGATGATGAAGTTGCCATTGAAGAATGCTTTGTCAAACACTTAGGTTTTGGGTTTTTATGCAGAGAAAATAGGAGATGAAAACGCATGTAATTTCTGAGAGAGTGAAAAGTGTGAAAGTGAATACAAGACAAGTATTTATACTAAGACACTTAGGCACATCAACAGTCAGAAAAATGCACGTTTGAACAAGCATTAAATGAAGAGAATAAAAATCATTCCAAAACATTAAATGCTTCTGACAATTTGGGGGGAAAACCAAGATTCTTACTATTCAAACTTCACCTCAAACGTCTCTTCAGTTATGTTCACGCCACCTCTTCAGATTTTGTGTGACACGTGTTTACTTGCATGTTGTTCTGAATTCTCTTAAGAAATGAAATGTTAGCCAACGTTCAGATCTTCTAAAGATTGTTAGTTCAGAGTTTCACAACAGAAATATTGATCAGAATAGAATAAACAAACAGAAGAAATACTTCAGAGCAGTTAAGCATTTTTGCATCTGTAACAATTTGCTTCTGATAAATATCATTCTGGACAAAAATCCATACCAATATTTTTCAGAATAAAATTGAATCTATCTTCAACAAGGGGTTTTGTAAAAATATCTGCCCATTGATGATCTGTATCAACAAAGGCTAAATTTATGATTCCCTTCTGAACATAGTCTCTGATGAAATGATGCTTAATTTCTATATGTTTTGCCTTAGAATGTAAAATGGGATTCTTGGACAAACATATAGCAGAAGTATTATCACAAAAGATAGAAATGTTACTTTCAAAAATTTGATAATCTTCTAGTTGACTCTTCATCCAGAGCATCTGCGTGTTACATCCAGCAGCAGCAATGTATTCAGCCTCTATGGTTGAAAGTGCAATTGTGGGTTGCTTCTTGCTGTACCAGGAGATTAGATTTCTTCCTAGAAATTGACAACTTCTAGAAGTACTTTTTCTTTCCACTCTGTCTCCAGCGTAGTTAGCATCACATAATCCAACTAATTTGAAATCATCAGATTTTCTGTAACACAAACCCACATTAGAAGTACCTTTCAGATACCTTAGAATCCTCTTGACAGCTGTCAAGTGTGATTCTCTAGGATCTGATTGGAATCTAGCACACAGACAAACACTGAACAATATGTCAGGTCTAGAAGCAGTAAGATAAAGAAGAGAGCCAATCATACCTCTGTAGAGCTTCTGGTCTACTTTCTTACTTACCTCTTCTTTGCCAAGTGAGCTAGTAGGATGCATTGGAGTCTTTGCCAGCTTGCTGTCAGACATGTTGAATTTCTTCAGAAGTTCTTTAACATACTTTGTCTGATGTATGTAGGTGCATTCTGGAGTTTGATTAACTTGGATTCCTAGAAAGAATTTGAGTTCTCCCATCATGCTCATTTCAAATTCTGCCTGCATACATGTAGCAAACTCCTTTCAAGCATAATATTTGTTGATCCAGAAATAATATCATCTACATAAATTTGGCAAATTAGAAGATCTTTCTTAATTGTTTTACAGAATAGTGTTGTATCCACTTTGCCTCTGATGAAATTCTTCTCCAGAAGAAAATTGCTCAATCTCTCATACCAAGCTCTGGGAGCTTGTTTTAATCCATATAGAGATTTCTTTAATTTGAAAACATGATCTGGAAGTTTTTCATTTTCAAAACCAGGAGGTTGGTGGACATAAACTTCTTCTTCTATAATACCATTAAGAAAGACACTTTTAACATCCATCTGATACAAAGTGATGTTATTTTGTGCAGCAAAGGAAATAAGAAGGCGTATAGATTCTAACCTTGCCACTGGAGCATATGTCTCAGTGTAATCAATACCTTCTTGCTGACTGTACCCTTGAGCAACCAGCCTTGCCTTATTCCTCTCAACTTCTCCTTTCTCATTTAGCTTATTTCTGAAGACCCATTTTGTACCAATTATATTGAACCCTTGAGGTCTCTGAACTAGATCCCATACATCATTTCTGCTGAATTGATTTAGCTCTTCTTGCATGGCAATAATCCAATCATTGTCTTGCAGAGCTTCTTCTACAGAAGATGGTTCAATTTCTGACACTAGTCCAAATAGTGATGCTTCATATGATCTTAGAAAGGATCTTGTTCTGATGGGATCATCCTTCTTTCCAATAATGACATCCTCTAGATGAGAAGCTTTAATTCTGGATGATGATCCTCTGATAGTTGACTCTTCAGAAATGTTTAGATTATTCATCTGAGAAGTTAAGGGAGTAGCATCTGGAGTTGCTTCTGGTTCCTTCACTTGAATTTTGTCTGCTTCTGGAACTTCAGAGTCAATAAAGACTACTTCCCTATCTGCAGAGTTATCAACCTGCTTTGGCTTTTCAGAGCCAAGCTTATCATCAAATCTGACATGAATGGATTCTTCCATAATCTGTGTCTCAGTGTTGTATACTCTGTAGCCTTTAGAGCGTTCAGAATATCCAAGCATGAAACACTTCTGTGCTTTGGAATCAAACTTGCTCAGATTTTCCTTAGTGTTTAACATATAGCAAATACATCCAAAAGGATGAAAATAAGAAATGTTGGGCTTTTTATTCTTCCACAATTCATAAGGAGTCTTCTTCAGAAGAGGTCTAACAGACACTCTGTTCTGAATGTAACATGCTGTATTGATTGCTTCTGCCCAAAAATGTTTTGCCAGATTTGTCTCATTGATCATGGTTCTGGCCATTTCTTGCAAAGTTCTATTTTTCCTCTCTACAACCCCATTCTGTTGTGGAGTTCTAGGACAGGAAAAATCATGAGCAATGCCATTTTCAGAAAAATATTTTTCAAAAAATTTATTTTCAAATTCACCATCATGATCACTTCTGACTTTTATAATTTTGAAATTCTTTTCATTCTGAACTTGCTTGCAGAAGTCAAAGAACACAGAATGTGACTCATCCTTGTGTTTTAAGAACTTTACCCATGTCCATCTGCTAAAGTCATCAACAATGACTAATCCATACTTCTTGCCTCTGATGGATGCAGTTTTCACTGGTCCAAACAGATCAATATGAAGTAGTTCTAGTGGTTTAGAAGTAGAAACAACATTTTTTGATTTGAAAGATGTTTTTGAAAACTTCCCTTTCTGGCATGCTTCACAAAGAGCATCTGAAGTGAACTTCAGATTAGGGAGTCCTCTGACAAGATTAAGTTTATTAATCTGAGATATACGTCTCATATTAATATGGCCCAATCTTCTGTGCCAGACCCATTGCTCTTCATTAACAGACAAGAGGCATTTAACATTTTGAACTTTAAGTTCTGAAAGATTTATTTTATAAATGTTGTTTTTCCTCTTACCACTAAATAGGATAGAGCCATCCTTTTGACTAATAGCTTTACAACATTTTTGATTAAAGGTAATATCATAACCATTGTCACTTAATTGACTTATGGACAATAAGTTATGCTTTAACCCTTCAACAAGTAAAACATTAGTAATAGAGGGAAGTTTACCATTTCCAATAGTGCCAGATCCAATGATCTTGCCCTTCTGGTTCCCTCCAAACTTCACGTCACCTCCAGATCTAAGTTCCAGGCTTTGGAACATAGACTTTTCTCCTGTCATGTGTCGTGAGCATCCAGAGTCCAGGTACCATGATTGGTGTCCTGACCTTGCTGCTAGGAACATCTGCAACAGGAATTATTTTATTTTTAGGTACCCAGATCTTCTTGGGTCCTTTGGGGTTAGTTGGTTTGTAGGTTTGTCTAAACTTCTATTTTTCAACATAATGTTTATTCTGACTTGCCTTGGGTTTAAACACATAAGTATTCTTCTCAGAGCTTGTGTGTTTAATGTCATTTAAGTGACCAAATTTAAATTGAGAATACAGAGGTGTCTTCTTGATGAAAAGTTTGTCAACAGGTTTTGGATTGCTTCCAGATGAAGATTCATATCCAATACCTCTTCTGTTGTTTCCACTAACACCATAGATCATGGAAGCCATCTTGCTTCTGTCTATGCTCTTAGTAAGAAATCTCTGAAAGCTAGAGTCATATTTTTCTAAAATGTTTTCACATGACTTAGTCTCAGATTCAGATTCTTGTTGAGTTTTTTCAAAGTCATTTTTGATTTTCAGATTAATTTCTTTTTGCTCAACAAGTTCTGTCTTCAGAAGATCAATCTCAGATTCAAGATTGCTTTTCAGCTTCTTGTATTTGAGTTTGATATTGTTATAACTTTTAAGAACTTCTGTTAAAACTTTTATGAGTTCTTCTTTGGTAAGTTTAGCCATTACCTCTTCTGCGTCATCATCAGATTCAGAATCTGATTCATATCCTGAGGTACCTTCCTCTTGATCCTCTGTGCTGGCCATCAGTGCAACATTGGCACATTCTTCTTCTGATTCAGAAGATGATTCAGATTCATCTGAGTCATCCCATGTTGCCATCAGAACCTTCTTCTTTTTGTTAAACTTCTTCTTGGGTTTTTCTTTCTGAAGTTTGGGGCAATCATTCTTGTAGTGCCCAGGTTCTTTGCACTCATAGCACACAACTTCTTTCTTGGCAGATCTTCTGTGTCCAGAAGATTCCTTTCTATTATCAGATCTTCTGAAGTTGTTGAACTTCTTTCCCTTGTGCTTCCAGAGTCTGTTGATCCTTCTGGACAGCATGGATAACTCATCTTCTTCTTCAGAAGAAG
This sequence comes from Lathyrus sativus, assembly GCA_963859935.3. Classification (NCBI taxonomy): domain Eukaryota; kingdom Viridiplantae; phylum Streptophyta; class Magnoliopsida; order Fabales; family Fabaceae; genus Lathyrus; species Lathyrus sativus. Next base: position 512,837,136 of record OZ012735.1, read on the forward strand.
ATTCTTCAGAGCTTTCTTGAATGACCTGCAAAGCTTTAGCAGTTTTGTTAGATTTTAATGCAACAGATTTACCTTTTTCTTTCTTCTGAGGTTCATCTTCCTCAAGCTCAATCTCATGGCTCCTCAGTGAGCTGATGAGTTCTTCTAGAGAGATCTTTTTCAGATCTTTAGCCATCTTCAAGGCAATCACCATTGGTCTCCATCTGGTAGGCAGACTTCTGATGATTTTCTTTACGTGATCTGATGTAGAGTATCCCTTGTCCAGAACTTTCAGCCCAGCAGTGAGTATCTAAAATTTGGAGAACATGGCTTCAACAGATTCAGAGTCTTCCATTTTGAATGCCTCATACTTCTGGATCAGAGTCAGAGCTTTTGTCTCCTTAACTTGAGAATTTCCCTCATGAGTCACTTTTAGGGATTCAAACATATCAAAAGCAGTTTCCCTGTTTGTAATTTTCTCATACTCTGTATGTGAAATTGCATTCAATAATGTAGTCCTGGCTTTGTGGTGATTTCTGAAATCTTTCTTCTGAGCATCTGTCATAGATTTTCTGTCAATCTTCTTGCCATTCCCATCTGTGGGATGGACATATCCATTTATGACTAGATCCCATAGATCAGCATCATATCCTAGGAAAAAACTCTCAATTTTGTCTTTCCAGTAGTCAAATTTCCCCCCATCAAACATTGGGGGGTTGGTGCTGATCCTATCCCTTTCTTCATATTTATTGTTAATATTGGATGTTGAATTATCAGCCATTGTAACAAATAAATATATATCAAAGTATTTCTCTCTGGATCTTCACTGACACTGTTAAGTGGTAGCACACTCAGAACTAGAGCTCTGATACCAACTGAAGGTAAGATAATACTTAGAAGGGGGGTTGAATAAGTATGAAAGATTAAGACTTAAAAAATAATCACACAATTATTTTTATCCTGGTTCGTTTAAACAACTACTCCAATCCACCCTTCCTAGAGTGATTTGCCTTTCTCAACAAGGACTTAATCCACTATTAAATCAAACTGATTACAATAGTAACACCTAAGAACAACTGTTCTTAGTCTTCTCAAGAGCTACTGATTCCAACTGAATCCTCTTAAGGAAAAACCTTTACAATCAATGTAAATTAAATACAAGAGTATTAATGCTTCTATAAAGCTTTTATCACAACAGTGATTTTTCTCTTAAGTTTAAGTACATGAAATTCTAAGAAGAATATGAAAGAATGAGAGCTTAGAATAATATGATTTCTTTTCAGCAAATTGTGTAACTGAAGAATGTGGTGGAGTTCTCCTTTTATAGGCAGCTGATCCAAGGATGCTGAGCGTTGAAAAGAGAGTCCCAAAAAGGTCTGAGCCTTTTTGTCTTCACATCAAGTGACCTTTCCTTGAAGTAGATAACACAGAAAAATCCTTTTTGTCTGTGTAATTGTGTCTAGCGCAAATGAGGAAAGAGACGTTGATTTACTCCAATGGATATATTCTTGAATATTTCTTCTTCAGTTTTCAGCAAGTTCTTCAGAGTCTGAATGGATCAGAGTCTTCTAATGATATTCAGAACTTTGCTGTATCAGAGTCTTCTGCAGCATGTGTGCTTTCAGTGTGTTGATCATCAGAGCATATTTGACACAGAACTTCAGTACTTGGCAGCGTTAGTACTTTCAGAACCTTCTGTAGAATTATGCTTTGAGAAACTCTTCAAACAATATTCTTCTTTGCTTCAGATGCTTCAGCTTCAGATGCTTCTGACTAGCTTCAAATGCTTCTGACTCAGAATGTTCTGGAGCTTCTCGCTTCAGATCCTTCTGGAGACTACGCTCAGGATCTTCTGTAAAGAGCAATCAGAATCTTCTGTAAGATGCATCTGGCGCTTCAGAGTCAGGATAACTTCTTGTATACAATACAGATTTGCTTCTAGAGAGTTAATTTCATTTCAATCTGCAGTAAAACTCTCAAACAAATTTTAGAGTATATAATTCTTAAATATAAAATTTCCTAACAGTTATCATCAAAACAAAGAGTTATTATTAAGAACCAATATGTGTTCTAACGGCAGAGTGTGTTGTGCATCTCTTCAGGGGGAGTAGCACAGATCGTTCCACAGCAGGTAAGCTTCAGGATGTCATCCTGAATGTCATAACATCCAAAGCAGGCTGGATGAATATGTGTGACTGCAAGGTGTCTGCAGGTTAAGTGCTCAGCTGGTAAGATGCATCAGTTGAGGAGGAGTAACCCAGTGTGTTTCTCAGCAAATTGTGACATCTGTAGTGCTGAATAACAGATGGTATTGTGAACAGGTTGATCTTGAGAGCTAACAGTGTGAGTGTATGTAGACAACACTATTTGTGTAGCTTTCTTGCATGGTAGGTTAAAACTTCTGCTGCTTGTAAACTCTGATATGTTAACAAGGTGTTTTAGCCAAAAAAAAAATCCAAAGGGGGAGTTTGTAAGTGCTCTTGATTGGCTGCATTTTGTGGCAAAACATTAGAGTATGTATGTAGGTCATAACTGACGGTAGTACATACAAAATATGGACTGTGCAGGGTAAGTTAACTGAGCTAATTGTTAGTTAATTTGAATGTGATACAGAATGTCATGATTCTGATCGTATGACATCCAGTTAGCATATTAGTTTTCTGGTAGGTAGAAATCAGGAAACTTATTAGAAGCTAAAGCTGAAAGACATGAGACATTTTAGAAGCCCTAAAGCGAAACAAATGCTCCTGAATTAAATGGCAAGTGCGCAGATGATTGAAGAATAGGGTTTATTATGGATAAACCTAATTTATGCGCCAAGGCCCAAGGACTGACTGCTGCTATAAATAAAGGGAGGAGCAATCCTAAAAAGGCAGCTCTTGACAGAAGATCAGAGAATGCATATAAAGAGTCCTTGTGAGTGAAGAAGGTTGTTCTTCACGTGTGAAGTGTGTCTTAGGAATACTTGGTTACCTAGCAACTGTAGGTTGCATTGGTTAGGTAGGTTCTAAGCTGTGTCTCACTCAAAGCTGTTAAGCAAGAGTGTGTGATTCTTGATCAAAGCTTTGAAGCAAGATCGAGGTGTTTTGGAGTGAGTCTTCATAGCTGTTTTGTAATTGTGAATTGTATATCACTGTGGTGTGATTGAGGGGGAGTGAGTGGGAATACTCAGGTCTAGAGTGTCTCTAGGTTGAAGTGTCATTGTGTAGGTCTTAAGTGAAGAGTGCAAACTGGTGTGTTTAAATCTGAATTAATACTACTGATAGTGAATTTCCTCCCTGGCTTGGTAGCCCCCAGATGTAGGTGTTGTTGACACTGAACTAGGTGAACAATTGTTGTGTTATTTACTGCTTTTACTTACAGTCTAATTAGTTAGTACAATAGTCAATGTCACAATGGATGTTATAACTTTGGTAATAACATCCATCGTGTGCTTGCCAGAATTTCAAACGAGAAAAACCAGTTGATCCCGACAAAAACAGTAATAGTTTGGCGGGTATGTATTGATTATATAAGGTTAAATCTTACTACAAGGAAAGGCCACTTCCCTTTGCCATTCATTGATCTAATGTTGGAAAGGTTAGTTGGTCATGATTATTATTGTTTCGTTGACGGTTACTCCGGTTACAACCAAATTTTTGTGGCATCGGAAGATCAAGAGAAGACGGCTTTTACATGCCCTTATGGTGTTTTTGCTTACAGAAGAATGTCATTTGAGTTATGTAATGCTCCTTCCACATTTCAGAGATGCATGACTTCCATTTTCGCTGATATGTTGGAAAAACATATGGAAGTCTTCATGGATGACTTCTCGGTATTTGGCTTTTCTTTAGATAACTATTTAACTAACCTTTCTCTTGTTTTACAAAGATGCCAGGAAAGCAACTTAATCCTCAACTAGGAGAAGTGTCACTTCATGGTACGTGAAGGAATAGTTTTGGGTCAAAAATTCTCACAAAGGAATCAAAGTGGACCAAGCCAAAGTGGAAGTAATATCAAAATCCCACCTCCATTGAACGAAAAAGGTATAAGAAGTTTCTTGGGCCATGCGGGTTTCTACTGCGGGTTCATAAGAGATTTTTCAAAAATAGCCAAACCTCTAACCACTCTTTTGGTTAAGGATAAGGCTTTTGACTTTGATGAAAAGTGTGTCAAGGCGTTTGAAAAATTGAAAAATAAATTAGTATCGACACCTATTGTGATTGCCCCGATTAGTCTCTCCCATTTGAGATCATGTATGATGCAAGTGACATTGCAGTAGGGGCTATTTTAGGACAGCGAAGAGATAAATTATTACATGTTATTTACTATGTTAGTCATGTGTTGAACCCCACACAGATGAACTACGCAATTACCAAAAAGGAGTTGTTATAAGTAGTTTATGCCTTTGATCAATTCAGGCAATATCTGTTGGGTTCGAAAGTTATTGTGTATACTAACCATGCTGCTTTAAAGTACTTGTTTACTAAACAGGATTCTAAGCCAAGGCTTTTAAGGTGGATTCTACTCCTGCAGGAGTTTGACGTGGAGATTCGTGACAAGAGAGGATGTGAAAATATTATTGTTGGTCATCTCTCTCGAATGTCACCAATAGAAGAAACTGAGGACAATCACCCAATAAAGGATGAGTTTAGTGACGAACACATCCTCGCTGTTATTGGTGTCCCTTGGTTCGCAGACTATGCGAATCATCTAGTAGGCGGTGAAATTCTGGTATGCAGATTTCAGATGTCCCAAGCGATGTTAAGACATTGATCTCTGTTAATACAGAACAAGGACAAAACATGAGCATTTTAAATCCCTTTAAAAATTAACAGCGTCATGACATCTGCTGTAACAACTGCAGACTAACAGATCAATTTATCTAACCATTTAAATTATACAGAATTGTAAATGCATAGTAACAAACAGTCGATGTTATAACGGATGTTATGAAATCCACTACTAAGTAGACTATTAAACTTAGCAGTAAACCAATAACGAAATCAGTAAAGAACACAGGAAATTGTTTACCCAGTTCGGTGCAACATTACCTACATTTGGGGGCTACCAAGCTAGGAAGGAAATCCACTATTAGCAGAATTAATTCAGAGCTAAACTCCCAATTTACAACTTCTCACTTAATCTCTACCCAATGCAATTTCTGCCTAAAACCCACTAGACAAGAGACACCTCTCACTCCCCACAATCACAACAGTGATAAATAATTCAATACAAAAAGAAGACTATGGAAGACACTCTTCAAAGTCACAATACTTGTTTTTGCTTAACAACTTCAATCAAGAACGATACACTCTTGCTCAAAAGCTTTGAGTGAACAACTATCAATTAACAAATAACAGCCTAAACATGTCTATCACGATGCATCCAAAGATACAAAAGGTGACTTACAAGGTCACACACAAAAGATTCTCAAAACCCTAAACCCTTATTTTACACTCAAGTGTTTCTTGTTGTGAGTGCTTCTTTTCCCTTGCTTTTGTGCCTCCTTAGATAGTAATGCAGATTAGGTTTGGGCTAGTAAAAAATAACAGCAGGAAGATAAGATTTCAATCTTCATAAATAGCAGCAGAAATTTGGTTAAACCAAGTTCAACCAATCTTCACTATTCAAGGTGCTGAAAATAGGCCATAGGCGTTTCCTTTCATGATCAGGTCTGACCAGTGAGATTCCTAAAATATAGCCTGAGATAAATGAGGAAACCTAACAGAAAACAAAATAGCGTTTATGCTGGCAGATCCTGATGTCACAATATTCTACTTGACATCCAGAAAACTCTGTAATTTTTCTCAATCTCCAAAACAACAATTGATCTCCTGATCTTCTGTAGAATATTCTTCATAACATTAGAAACAAATATTGTATAGTTTCCTAAAAAGTCTCAACGATCCTTTTTATGAAAACCAATTAAATATGCACTTTGTTTCTAATAAATCTCTTTGACCTGCACATACTGATGAGGTATACCTAACAGGATCTCATCAGACCAAAACACCTCTGTCAAGATATATAAAAAAGAAGCTCCTGCTGTACAGGACAAGGATGTCATGACATTCAGCTCGACATCTTGATTAAAACACATGACAACAATTCTGTCTTGACATCTGTTGTACCAGACAAGGATGTCATGACATTCAACTCGACATCTTGGTTAAAACACATGACAGCAGTTCTGTCATAACAGTAGATGAAGATGTTATGACATCTTGCTTAACATCAGTGCAGAATCATGTTTTACCAAAATTTATCCAATCATATAACCATGGACAATCATAGAATCATGGAACTAACAATCTCCCCCTTTGGCAAATTTTGGCTAAAACAACCAAACAAACTTATTAGGGCAGCAACAACAGTAGTTTTCTCAAATACATCCAGCCTCACAAACTATCATGCTTCCCCTTAATAGTTGCATCCAGCAAGCAACAACAAAATACTACTCTTCCCTTAGCAGTAGCATTAACACTTCACTCCCCCTTTGTTTAGCCAAAAAGTTGACAAAATTGGAGTAAATGTACACACATATAAACTCAGATGCACACATCAAACAGAGCCAAACCCAAAAACTGAACCATAATCACCATGCTTCAAGGCAGGACTCAACTAACAAACTGCACATGATCTCCAAAAATCCAGTCATCTCACAATCTCCCAAGAGATACACAAGTTGCTTGATCTCTAATCAATATACAGACTGCACCACTGCAGCAACAATCGATGCCTTAAACACAGTAAAATCAATCCTGATTCGTACAGATCCAGATACCAAAGCTCCTTGAGAATACATCCTAACGCCAACCACATGACTCATTATTTCCATAGTAGTCCATATACATGAAGGTCACAACAGCAGCAACTTATCAACAACACACATGTTGAGGCACATATCCCTGTCGCTATTGCGAAAATGAGGTGCCGGCAAAACAGAAGAGTCAACACCTTTCGTTATTTATCCCTCAGAACGGGAAAGGAAACGATCGGGAAAAACCTGACGAATAGGGTATAAGACAAGGTCATCGCAACCATTGTCTGGGTTCGGGAGTCGGTTACGCAAGGGGAAGGTATTAGCACCCCTCACGTCCATCGTACTCGATGGGATCCCCGCTTGCTGGTTTGTCTATGGGTGAAAAACAATCTATCTACGGCTTCTAAGGCTTAACGGAAAGAAATTGACTCGATAGAGCATCGCGCTCTATGCCTACGTATTCCCTCGTGCAATGGGAAAGTCAGAGTCAACGTAGTTCGGGAAACTACGGGGAAATTAGCTCGCCAAGATTTCGCATCTCGTGCCTACGTACTTCCACACGGCGTGAAAGATCATAGCAAACGTAGTTCGGGCTAACTACAGCTAGACAGGGTGTTCTCAATCACACGGGGGTGAGAGAAAGGATTGACGATACTAGCGTACGCATTCTAGCAGTTAGGTGTATGCTGCTCGCTCGACGGAGACTTAAGCGTTACCTGTTTGCGGTAAAACGGACGTAGTATGTCGAGTTTAGAGGTATGGGAACCTACGGGTTCTAGAACTACGGTCTGGTCTCAATTGCGCTCGGGCAAGAGAAAGGGAACATCAGTCGTCAGCGGGAAAGTATCAATCGCACGGCAGCGAGAGAACAAAGAGATTAGTGGTTAGTGTGCTCGCTAGGATATCGCATCCTATGCCTACATATTTTCGTCTGGTACGAGAAATCAGAGCAGTTGTAGTTCAGCTAACTATAGCAAAACAGGGGAAAAGGAAAAAGGGAGCTCGCTAGGATATTGAATCCTATGCCTACGTACTCTCGTCCGGCACGAGAGATCAGAGCAAACATAGTTCGGCGGGAAAACGAGTCTCGATTGCACAGGGGCAAGAGAAGGGGTCCCGATCGCCTGAACGCGAAAGAAAAGGGTTTCGATCGCACGGGGGAGAGAACAAAGAGGAAACAGGCTTACGCCTAAACGGGAAGGAACTCGGGACACACACGCAAGAACCTAATACGTAGGAGCGAGTGCGTCGTATATTACCCAAGGGACATATACTAAACACCCTAAACGATCGAGGGGAGACCGCTCGATTGTCATTTCCTAGGTATCTGACGATACAGCTCACAACACTCGACAGTTTCCTGAAGACTTGAAGATGAAAGATGATGTTGAACGAAGCGGCTCCGTTGGCTCCTGACATGTGCGCAAGCTCCATTCCAATCTTCTCCTCTCTGGATCCTTGATGAGGACGCTCGAATCAGGAACAATGTAACGCTTAGACCGTCATGGTTCGACTTATACGAGAAATCGAACTCTAAGAGGTAGCGTATTGATGTCTGTGTCAAAGACAAGATAGAGAAATGATATCGACAATCATTCTCCAATTGAATCGTGTCACACGGCCAGGCAAAAATAAAATCGAAGATAAAATCGGATAGAAAAGGAATTAGGAGAGAAAATAGGAGAAAAATCCACTAACAAATAGAAATAAAAGTCTACTCCTAAAATACGGCAATTAAATTCCAATAGAAAATATTCTGAAGAAATATTAAAAGGAAATGCGCATACGAAAAATAGCACAAAAATTCTACCCTAACTCTAATAATATCCTATAAGAAAATAGGATGAAAATTCTATACTAATATCTATATATCCTATAATATGCTAAAAATAATAGAATATAAATTCTATAAAAAAAACTATGCATAATATTCTAACTATGAAAATAATCCCTAAAAGATAATAGGAAAATAAAATCTACACTTATTACAAACACATGTCCAATACAAGAGAGAAATTAAAAATAAAAGGGGAGGGGGGTACATCCTGAAAAACTGGGGTAAACGCAGTAAAAAACACTCTGGGCCCATCCCACAATACAACCAGAAAAATAATAAAAAAACAGGGGGGGTGCGCACAAAAATATGGGGTGTGATTTTAAAAAAGTGAATTGGGCCTCAGCCCATCAAGACTTCCTCAGCCAAAAAAGAAAAGGGGGATGGGGGTGTGAATAGGAAACGTGGGGGTATGATCCAAAAATCTCGTTGGGCTTGAGGCCTAACGTCCCAACCCATGACCTCTCCTCTCTTCCCTCACTTCTCCTTAATCCAAACTCTGAAACCCTAACTCTCCCTCTCTCTTCTCCCAGCTTACTGTTCACCGCCGCCGTCTTCGTTATCTCACCTCTATCTCTCTCCATCCCCAAACCTCTCATCTTTCTTGCTCCGTTTTGCTCCCTCAGCTTCACTCTTCTCTGAAACGAAAACAAAATAACAAAACTAAACAACTGAGATCATTACATGTTGGATGCGAAGATTTAGTGGTTTATTGTTGAAGTTCAACAAATTCTGGAGATTCATTCATGCAGATGACGATGAGTGAGTTCAGATCTGGAGGTGACATCGAGGATTACAGATGAAGGTTCTTGACGATGCTGACGATGACCGATACGAAGTTCGTTTGAAGCTTCTCTGTTCTTGAAGTTGATGCTCGTGGCGATGATGAAGGTTGATGAAGAGCGATTTCTGGAAAGCTGCTACGAACACAATGAAGAATGAAGATTGGATGAAGGACATTTATGAATCGCGAACGAAGAACACGACGGATGTTCTGGAGGACTTCTGGAAATGATTGGTGATGAAGAACTGATGAATCTTGCGAAGAACACGGCGGAGAATATGAATGATCGGTGGAGATTTCATGATGAAGGTTTGGATCTGGATTCGCTGAAGATATGTGGCGTTCATAAAGTTCTTGATGAACGATGAACAAGTCGTGAAGCTGGTTGAAGAACTAATGAATCTTGGATAGAGATCTGGGAAATCATCTGGAGAAACGATGAAAACAGGATGAAGATGATGAATCTTCTGGTAGTTGCAGTTTCCGGCGAGCCTCCGGCGACAGTTGCGGTGGCTCCGGTGAGTGGTTAGGGCTGACCTCCGGCGCATGCATGGCCGGCGGTGAGGTGAAACGGTGAAGAACGAGCGTGAGACACGTGGCCTGCGGAGGAAGGGGAGAGAGACAAGTGGTTGTGAGGTGGCAAACTGTGTGTGCATGCAAAAGGGTGAAGTGGCGGAGAGAGAGTGAAGCATGTGTGGCTGTTTTATAAGCATGACAAGTGGCAGCGTGGACTTGGACTTGGGCCCCCACAATCAGACACCTGGCCCACTGAATTGATTAATGACTCTGATTAATGAATTAAAATGCTGCACTTAAATCTAATAGACCTGATTAATACTACTAAGACTCAATTAACTCCTTATTAACCACAACTAATTAATATCCCTAATAAAAAAGGATTAATATCTAATGACAAACATCTATTAATTCTAAACCATATTCAATTAATATCTAAAAGCTATTAACTCCATTAATTTCTAAAATCCTATTACAATCTAAAAGAGGATTATATCTATTAATTCCTAACCCTATTAAAAATAGAAAAAAGAAAATCCATTAAACCTATTTAAAAAAATTCTAGAAAAAGAGTTATCCTATAAAAAAAACCATTTAAAAATCTACTTAATATCTAGAAACAAGAATTATCTATTAAAACTATTTAAAAAGAAATATCTATTATATCTAAAAATCAATCTAGAAAACAATTAACCTAAAAACTATTTAAAACTATTAAAAAATCTATTTAAAATTCTAGACAAGAATTATCTATCAAAATCTATTTAAAAAACCTATTTAATATCTAGAAAAAGAATTAAAATTCATTTTAAAATTCTAGAAATTAAGGGAAAAATCTAAAAATCGCAATAAATCCAATCAAATCGATTAAAAAAAAGGATGCGCGAACATAGCGAAATAAGCAGTAAAAACCGGACACCGAAATGTCCTCAAAAATAACAGCGAGAGCTGAAAACACCGGGACGAGCACCAATTCTCAAAATAAAACCCGCTTATTCGAACTGGCCTGAAATGCCTGAAGCGTCAGGAGAGGCTGTAATCCCGATAAAATCAATCTGACTGCAAAAATGCGATGTATGCGGTATGTAAATGCAGAATGCAAAATGAGTCGAAACATAAGCCAAATGCAATAATTGGTTGGTCAAAATTTGGGGTGCAACAGCTGCCCCTATTCAAGCGGCTTGGACCTGAAGGGTTGAGAAGCGAACGACTTTCAATCATTCAAAGGTAGAAGACGGTTGAATACAAAAGAAACCCAGAAATTTGCCAACCTGCAGAAATAAACTGCACAAACTGCTTAGGGAACAACATATCCAGAAAACCGAATCCAGTTGTCACAGCAACAAATTGATCAATCATCTGACAAAGAAACTGACTTTAGCGTTAGTTATCTGCGTGACGCCACAGATAACAAACCCGAAGGTTGGATCAACATGCACTTGATCCTCTCACGTCGTCTAATGATAGACAGGAAGAGAAACAATCTTGATCTCGTATCGTCTAATGATAGACGAGAGGAAAATGTTATTCAAATCTCGCATCGTCTAATGATAAACGAGAGGAAGGTCATATTCAAATATCGCATCGTCTAATGATAGACAAGAGGAAAGTCTTGTCCGAAGAGCCACATCGTCAGTGAGAACTAGCGGAAGGAAAACCATATAAACTTCAACACTACCCATCAAATTTCAGATTCCTTTCGTCTATAGGAGTTGATGGAAAGAACAATATCCTCAAAGGGGCCACATCATCAATAAGGATTGACAGAAAGAAAACCACCTTCAAATAGCCTTGTCGTCAATCAGGATCAACAACTAGGAAAACCAAACATTCTTCAAAGAGCCTCGACGTCCATAAGGAACGACGGTCAGAAAAACCCCTCTTGAAATGTCATCTCATCCGATAAACAGAAAGAAAGCCAATATCTGAAAGGTCGCCTTGAAACCTCTCGACGTCTCAAGATAGATGGAGAGAAAATAATACTCGAACTCACGACGTCTACAGATAGACGGAGAAAAATCATAATCGAACTCATGACGTCTACAGATAGATGGAGAAAAATCATAATCGAAGTCATGACGTATATAGATAGACGGAGAAAATATCTTGCTCAAACTCACAACGTCTAAAGATAGACAGAGAAATCCATACTCAAACTCATGACATCCAAAGATAAACGGAGAAAATTCCTGCTGGGGGAAATACATCGTCAATAGGAATTGTCGTCATCAGATGATTGATAGGCAAAGCATAACCGCCGTATGATCTGAGAATCAAATAAACCACAAAACTTTCTGAACAAAGCTGCTGGGTAATTGCCCCTGAACTGATTGCAAAGTGATTCTCATTGCCACGTAAGGCTGATAGAAAAATTGGCTTATGATTCGTACGCATATGCGTATGTTTGAATTTTTCTATGGCGTAAATGCTCCATATAAGATGGAATGCTACGCATTTGGCGATGAAATGCAAGTATGATGCAAATATGATGATATATGCTAGATGCAAATGCAAGCTTGGGATGCTGGAGAAAAGCTGTACACAGAAGGACCATTCCAGCAATATAAATGCTGGAAAGGTGAAGCTAATTCCACTGCTGGAGAACTGGATACGGAACCGCTTCAGCAAAATAAATGTTGAAGACAAAGCCAACTCCGCTGGGGATAACCGGGCATCACAGAATTATTCCAGCAAAATAAATGCTGGAAAGGCAACCCGACTCCGCTGGAGATAACCAAATGTGTGAAGTACGATCGGACTTCCCTGGGGATAGCTTACACGTGCCAATGAAAATTGGACTTTTGCTGGGGAAAACAGACGGAGTCTCCCTACGTACCAATGAAGATTGGATTTTGAGACTGATGCACCAACACGGATGGGCCTCACAGTGATGGCCAACATGGATTGGACTTTAGAAATAGCTCACCAATGAGGATTGGGCTTCCTGAAAATTGCCAATAAGGATTGGGCTCTTAGGCTATCTGTGATGGGTCAGGTATGACTGACGTTGCAAAATATCCTGTCTGAATTCACGGTCTCTGATTAAAGGGTCAAGGGATAATACCACGACTTCCCGACATTCGTCTCACACTTGAAGATTGACTGAACCTGCTTGAGTAGCTCTGAGTAGCTCGGATAACATGGAGAGGAACAATTCCTTCGCTTCTGATATGCCCCAGTTGGTGGGATCCCTGTGGGGATATTCCTCGAATGGAAATCTGAAAATCTGTACCCTGATGGTCTAACATGCACTGCTCCAGCACTCTGAACCTCGGAGAGATGCTTCGGATCAAATGCCCCTTGGGCGAGAAACAACTTTGGCGCTTTTCTCAGAGTGGCCTGCCCCTGTCTGTGACGACTTTTCCCCTGATAGGCTGATCTGCGGGGAGATACACTGGTTGTTCTCGAGAGATTCATCAAATCTCGACCTGACTGCTTCAGAATAACCGACTTCGGCTGGCTGACATCACTAAGGATTACCTGATATAGCTTGCCCCGGTCCACGGAGTATTCTGGCGTTCTGCATTCTATCATGATCATACTTTCCACTGTAGGAAACTTCCCTGCGGTCCAGCGCTTACTCGCAAGCAAAACAAGTTGTTCTGCATAACAGATATATTAATGCAATGCATATGATAGTTTTGACATCCAATCTGATCACTGGAAAAGGAAAAAACATTTTATGGCATATAATGCATAAATCATTTATCAAGAATATCAACATCAGTACCAACATGGTAAGAAGAACCCTTTTAGGAGTCAGTTTCGACGTGATCTTTGCCGAAGTATGCCTTTGAAATAAACCTGCTTCAATTAGGATTTTTAAAGGTTGTAACGTGGTCAGGTTCACGGTTTTGAAGGAAAGGATAAAGGATCGAAGTTTATTTTAACCCACTCGTTCACCTTGATGTTCTCCAATCCTACGTTTAGCTAATTCGACCTTAGCGCTCACTTTTCAGAGGTTGAAAGATAGGAGTGATAGTTCGAGAAATCATGAGTTTTTGGAGTGACAGCCACTCACTTTTCGTCTTTGACACTTGGGGTCACACGACTCGTATTTCGTCTGAGGATTTTTCTTTCAGTTTTTTCAGTTTTTCGTTTTCCCTAATTTTTGCCTGGACTGGCTCCTTTGAGCTTCTTCCGATTATTAAGTCCAGCGGGATGCCCTCATTTTTGCCTAAGCCATTTGTTTTCAGGTTTCAACTTAGTGGGCTTATGATTCTTTTTGCTTTCTCTTTTTTTTTCCGAACAAGTCGTGTGACACTGGTTGCCTGACTCATTGGGGAATAATGTGACTGTTTCACTCCTGATGCTTAACCACTGCGGTTTTTTAGGCACGCCCTCTAGAGGTGTGATTGATCCTCGAACGGACACTCATTTCTGCAATTTGGATGCTCAGTCAAATTAGCTAACACCTACCCTGCCCCGGGTTAAGATTGAGGGTTTTTCGTTTTCAGAAAGAAACTCCTACTACCAGGCTCAAAGGGGTTGACAAGGGATTATCTTCCTTATATCTCCGGTGTTTGGGGATTTAAAACAATGCCTGTACATCATCAGCAGGTTTTGTTTTCAAAAGCATACAATCGGAAGCTTGCGCGTCTTTAAACTTCGTCATCCTCCCCGGATTCCGCTTAACCAAGCGTGGGATATCTGTAAAAACAATTGAGTGAACACAAATGAACTGAATCAAAACATGCATATTCATTTCATTATCAATATCAATTGAAAACAATACAAGTTTTACGAATGCAATTTGCGCTTTTAACAGAAAAGAAACTACAAATGCAAAGACATGACATGATAAAACACAGGTTGCCAGTTGCTGGGAACCAGGATTTTCGAACTTGATTTGCTGCTGAGCCAGCCATCTTCAGAATTGATCGTCGCAGTCATCCTGATACTCCTCTGAACATCTGCTATCAGTGGACTCTCCCATAACCTGAACTGATTCATCCACTTGGCTGGATAAAGGAAGGTCGACACCATGAGGTGTGACAGATATCCTGTTAGAATCTAGCAAGGCTTGAATCTGGCTTCTTACAGTCATCTGTTGAATGCCCCAGTGCCCCAACATGGTACTCACAGCGAGCGTTGGCATCAAAGCCTGGAGGGTAAGGCGGGATCATCGGATCGGTCTTCTTCGGCACTATCAGCCCACTTTTGACCAAATTTGGCAACAATTGACTATACGACATCGGTAGCTGAGTAAATTTCCTTTCAGGCTTCCTTGGTCTTCGTCGGGCGTGCTGACGCGATTGGCGATGATACGACTGTTGACTCTGGCGGGTAACAGATATCTGACATACAGACCCAACAGGTTGCTGACTCTGAGTACTCGAAGTGTCCGGATATTGAATCTGAGGTACGGGAGATTCTGAGACAACATCACTGCCTTTCTCCCCTTCTTCTTGAGAACTGACGATTGATTCATCTTCATAAACCGCAGTATAAGGAATGTCTTGAATCTTTCCGCTCTTGATTCCGCTCTCAACACGTTCTCCTACTCTTATCAAGTCCGCAAAGCTTGCATTTCCACAACTGAACAATGCGTCATAGTAACGGCCTTTCAAAGTATCCACGAAAAGGTCAACCATTTCTCTATCCCGAAGCAGTGGTTGAACACGAGCAGCCAATTCTCTCCATCTCTGCACATATCCTCTAAAGGATTCATTATCCGCCCGAGATAACTCTTGCAAATGCACGCGACTAGGAGTCATATCCAGGTTGTAGTCGTACTGTTTCACGAAGGCATTGGCTAAATCAGACCATGATTTGATGTTATCACTCTTCAACTGTATGTACCAATCCAAAGATGCTCCGATCAAACTATCTTGGAAACAGTGAATCATGAGCTTGTCATCGGTGACATGTGAAGTCATTCTTCTGCAGAACATAACCAAATGTAGCTTCGGACAACTATCCCTTTTGTATTTCTCAAAATTGGGCCTTTTGAACTTCGGAGGCAACACAAGGCCTGGCACCAGACACATGCTCGCAGCATTCAGGTCAAGAGTATTCTTATTTATCAAGGCAGCCACCTGATCTTCCAACAGCTGGATTCTTCTCATATGCTCAACAGTCCTGGGGTTCTTAGCATTAACCTTTGGAACAGCCCTCTGATGATCTGGCACAGGGAAAGTGAAACGCTGATAGTCTGTGTCACGGAGAGAAGATGCATCTCTATCTCTGACGGGAATCTGCACATTCTGGGTTTCAGCAACATTGTTCACCGGAGTCCTCTGAATGTCGTTCTCTCCTCTAGTCATAGCTGTTATGGCTTCCATGACCTGACTCAACTGGTTCTTCAACAATTCAAACTCTGCCCTGGTAACAAACTGATTCTGCTCTTCGGAGTCCATGATCCTTCCAGAAACTAACTCAAGTTCAATGCGAATGTCGGGAAGTCAACTGCGAGTTGGACAAAAGACGGGTAAGCTCTCTGCTCTAGCTGAGGATGGATATGCAAGCATAAGATGCACATGAAATGCAATGCAAAATGCGACAAACACGGGATCACAACCCCCACAAAGCTCTGAATACTGCTGCACTGTTGACGGGATAAGTTCGCTCTGACGAGAGAAAACCAAAATACCGGGTAGGCTGGAAGTCAAGTTTCCTACAAAACCCTCCCACTCATGGGTATGGACCTAAACTGACACAGGTTCGGCATCCTATGCGGTCATCAGCGTCACAGACTTTCAAGAACGATGATACGATACCCAGAAGGTGTGGCATCATCATCTCTTGAAGTGGCCTCACTTAGCTGAATCCCAAATGATCGGTTCCCAGAGTCGACAATCCTTAGGTCTGAAATCCTTTCAACGGCCCACAGGGCTAGAAATGGAAATCATCTCAAAGAATCTCGTCTGAGTGCAGATTTCGTGGGAACTAGTGTATGCCTAACATACAGGTTCACCACAAATCTGCTCTAATACTATGTAGCTCTCAAGCTTGGGTCTGGCTTATCACTCATCAAAGCTCCCCTCCCACAACAGCACAGTAGAAACAGATAATAAGTGCGGAAAATGTAAATACAACAGTAATATACAACATACAACGCACAAAAATAAACACCCACAGACAAGAAAACAAGCGCTAGGATTGAATCTCGTCGGGACGTTGGATCCCTCAGATTGACTCGCATATGGGACGTTGGATCCCTAGGAAACTATCGCAGTCCCCAGCAGAGTCGCCAGCTGCTGGGGATTTCCCAAACAGCTAGGAAGAGAATCCAAGACAAGACTCGCTTAAAGAACCAGTTTTCCAGCAGAGTCGCCAGCTGCTGGGGATTGCCCCGGCAGCTAGGAAGAGAATCCAAGACAAGACTCGCTTAGAGAACCACAGTCCCCAACAGAGTCGCTAGCTGTCGCTACTGCGAAAAGGAGGTGCCGGCAAAACAGAAGAGTCGCCACCTTTCGTTATTTATCCCTCAGAACGGGAAAGAAAACGATCGGGAAAAACCTGACGAATAGGGTATAAGACAAGGTGATCGCAACCATTGTCTGGGTTCGGGAGTCGGTTACGTAAGGGGAAGGTATTAGCACCCCTCACGTCCATCGTACTCGATGGGATCCACGCTTGTTGGTTTGTATACGGGTGAAAAACAATCTATCTACGGCTTCTAAAGCTTAACGGAAAGAAATTGACTCGATAGAGCATCGCGCTCTATGCCTACGTATTCCCTCGTGCAATGGGAAAGTCAGAGTCAACGTAGTTAGGGAAACTACGGGGAAATTAGCTAGCCGAGATTTCGCATCTCGTGCCTAAGTACTTCCACACAGCGTGAAAGATCAGAGCAAACGTAGTTCGGGCTAACTACGGCTAGACAGGGTGTTCTCAATCACAAGGGGTGAGAGAAAGGATTGACAATACTAGCGTACGCATTCTAGCAGTTAGGTGTATGATGCTCGCTCGATGGAGACTTAGGCATTACCAGTTTGCAGTAGAACGGACGTAGTATGTCGGGTTTAGAGGTATGGGAACCTACGGGTTCTAGAACTACGGTCTGGTCTCAATTGCGCTCGGGCAAGAGAAAGGGAACATCATTCGTCAGCGGGAAAGTCTCGATCGCACGGCAGCGAGAGAACAAAGAGATTAGTGGTTAGTGTGCCCGCTAGGATATCGCATCCTATGCCTACATATTCTCATCTGGTACGAGAAATCAGAGCAGTTGTAGTTCAACTAACTACAACAAAACAGGGGAAAAGGAAAAAGGGAGCTCGCTAGGATATCGAATCCTATGCCTACGTACTCTCGTCCGGCACGAGATATCAGAGCAAACGTAGTTCGGCGGGAAAACGAGTCTCGATTGCACAGGGGAAAGAGAAGGGGTCTTGATCGCCTGAAAGCGAGAGAAAAGGGTTTCGATCGCACAGGGGCGAGAACAAAGAGGAAGCAGGCTTACGCTTAAACAGGAAGGAACTCGGGACACACACGCAAGAACCTAATACGTAGGAGCGAGTGCGTCGTATATTACCCAAGGGACATATACTAAACACCCTAAACGATCGAGGGGAGACCCCTCGATTGTCATCTCCTACGTATCTAACGATACAGCTCACAATACTCGACGGTTGCCTGAAGACTTGAAGATGAAAGATGATGTTGAACGGAGCGGCTCCATTGGCTCCTGACATGCGCGCAAGCTCCATTCCAATCTTCTCCTCTCTGGATCCTTGATGAGGACGCTCGAATCAGGAACAATGTAATGCTTAGACCGTCATGGTTCGACTTATACGAGAAATCGAACTCTAAGAGGTAGCGTATTGATGTCAGTGTCAAAGACAAGATAGAGAAATGATATCGACAATCATTCTCCAATTGAATCGTGTCACACGGCCAGGCAAAAATAAAATCGAAGATAAAATCGGATAGAAAAGGAATTAGGAGAGAAAATAGGAGAAAAATCCACTAACAAATGGAAATAAAAGTCTACTCCTAAAATACGGCAATTAAATTCCAATAGAAAATATTCTGAAGAAATATTAAAAGGAAATGCGCATACGAAAAATAGCACAAAAATTCTACCCTAACTCTAATAATATCCTATAAGAAAATAGGATGAAAATTCTATACTAATATCTATATATCCTATAATATGCTAAAAATAATAGAATATAAATTCTATAAAAAAAAACTATGCATAATATTCTAACTATGAAAATAATCCCTAAAAGATAATAGGAAAATAAAAGCTACACTTATTACAAACACATGTCCAATACAAGAGAGAAATTAAAAATAAAAGGGGAGGGGGGTACATCCTGAAAAACTGGGGTAAACGCAGTAAAAACCACTCTGGGCCCAGCCCACAATACAACCAGAAAAATAATAAAAAAACAGGGGGGTGCGCGCAGAAATATGGGGTGTGATTTTAAAAAAGTGAATTGGGCCTCAGCCCATCAAGACTTCCTCAGCCAAAAAAGAAAAGGGGGATGGGGGGTGTGAATAGGAAACGTGGGGGTATGATCCAAAAATCTCGTTGGGCTTGAGGCCTAACGTACCAACCCATGACCTCTCCTCTCTTCCCTCACTTCTCCTTAATCCAAACTCTGAAACCCTAACTCTCCCTCTCTCTTCTCCCAGCTTACTGTTCACCGCCGCCGTCTTTGTTATCTCAGCTCTATCTCTCTCCATCCCCAAACCTCTCATCTTTCTTGCTCCGTTTTGCTCCCTCAGCTTCACTCTTCTCTGAAACGAAAACAAAATAACAAAACTAAACAACTGAGATCATTACATGTTGGATGCGAAGATTTAGTGGTTTATTGTTGAAGTTCAACAAATTCTGGAGATTCATTCATGCAGATGACGATGAGTGAGTTCAGATCTGGAGGTGACATCGAGGATTACAGATGAAGGTTCTTGACGATGCTGACGATGACCGATACGAAGTTCGTTTGAAGCTTCTCTGTTCTTGAAGTTGATGCTCGTGGCGATGACGAAGGTTGATGAAGAGCGATTTCTGGAAAGCTGCTACGAACACAATGAAGAATGAAGATTGGATGAAGGACATTTACGAATCGCGAACGAAGAACACGACGGATGTTCTGGAGGACTTTTGGGAAATGATTGGTGATGAAGAACTGATGAATCTTGCGAAGAACACGGCGGAGAAGATGAATGATCGGTGGAGATTTCATGATGAAGGTTTGGATCTGGATTCACTGAAGATATGTGGCGTTCATAAAGTTCTTGATGAACGATGAACAAGTCGTGAAGCTGGTTGAAGAACTAATAATCTTGGATAGAGATCTGGGAAATCATCTGGAGAAACGATGAAAACAGGATGAAGATGATGAATCTTCTGGTAGTTGCAGTTTCCGGCGAGCCTCCGGCGACAATTGCGGTGGCTCCGGTGAGTGGTTAGGGCTGACCTCCGGCGCATGCATGGCCGGCGGTGAGGTGAAACGGTGAAGAACGAGCGTGAGACACGTGGCCTGCGGAGGAAGGGGAGAGAGACAAGTGGCTGTGAGGTGGCAAACTGTGTGTGCATGCAAAAGGGTGAAGTGGCGGAGAGAGAGTGAAGCATGCGTGGCTGTTTTATAAGCATGACAAGTGGCAACGTGGACTTGGACTTGGGGCCCCACAATCAGACACCTGGCCCACTGAATTGATTAATGACTCTGATTAATGAATTAAAATGTTGCACTTAAATCTAATAGACCTGATTAATACTACTAAGACTCAATTAACTCCTTATTAACCACAACTAATTAATATCCCTAATAAAAAAGGATTAATATCTAATGACAAACATCTATTAATTCTAAACCATATTCAATTAATATCTAAAAGCTATTAACTCCATTAATTTCTAAAATCCTATTACTATCTAAAAGAGGATTATATCTATTAATTCCTATCCCTATTAAAAATAGAAAAAAGAAAATCCATTAAACCTATTTAAAAAAATTCTAGAAAAAGAGTTATCCTATAAAAAAAAACCATTTAAAAATCTACTTAATATCTAGAAACAAGAATTATCTATTAAAACTATTTAAAAAGAAATATCTATTATATCTAAAAATCAATCTAGAAAACAATTAACCTAAAAACTATTTAAAACTATTAAAAAATCTATTTAAAATTCTAGAAAAGAATTATCTATCAAAATCTATTTAAAAAACCTATTTAATATCTAGAAAAAGAATTAAAATTCATTTTAAAATTCTAGAAATTAAGGGAAAAATCTAAAAACCGCAATAAAGCCAATCAAATCGATTAAAAAAAAGGATGCGCGAACATAGCGAAATAAGCAGTAAAAACCGGACACCGAAATGTCCTCAAAAATAACAGCGAGAGCTGAAAACACCGGGACGAGCACCAATTCTCAAAATAAAACCCGCTTATTCGAACTGGCCTGAAATGCCTGAAGCGTCAGGAGAGGCTGTAATCCCAATAAAATCAATCTGACTGCAAAAATTCAATGTATGCGGTATGTAAATGCAGAATGCAAAATGAGTCGAAACATAAGCCAAATGCAATAATTGGTTGGTCAAAATTTGGGGTGCAACAGCTGCCCCTATTCAAGCGGCTTGGACCTGAAGGGTTGAGAAGCGAACGACTTTCAATCATTCAAAGGTAGAAGACGGTTGAATACAAAAGAAACCCAGAAATTTTCCAACTTGCAGAAATAAACTGCACAAACTGCTTGGGGAACAACATATCCAGAAAACCGAATCCAGTTGTCACAGCAACAAACTGATCAATCATCTGAAAAAGAAACTGACTTTAGCGCTAGTTATCTGCGTGACGCCACAGATAACAAACCCGAAGGTTGGATCAACATGCACTTGATCCTCTCACGTCGTCTAATGATAGACAGGAAGAGAAACAATCTTGATCTCGTATCGTCTAATGATAGACGAGAGGAAAATGTTATTCAAGTCTCGCATCGTCTAATGATAAACGAGAGGAAGGTCATATTCAAATATCGCATCGTCTAATGATAGACGAGAGGAAAGTCTTGTCCGAAGAGCCACATCGTCAGTGAGAACTAGCGGAAGGAAAACCATATAAACTTCAACACTACCCATCAAATTTCAGATTCCTTTCGTCTATAGGAGTTGATGGAAAGAACAATATCCTCAAAGGGGCCACATCATCAATAAGGATTGACAGGAAGAAAACCACCTTCAAATAGCCTTGTCGTCAATCAGGATCAATAACTAGGAAAACCAAACATTCTTCAAAGAGCCTCGACGTCCATAAGGAACGACGGTCAGAAAAACCCCTCTTGAAATGTCATCTCATCCGATAAACAGAAAGAAAGCCAATATCTGAAAGGTCGCCTTGAAACCTCTCAACGTCTCAAGATAGATGGAGAGAAAATAATACTCAAACTCACGACGTCTACAGATAGACGGAGAAAAATCATAATCGAACTCATGACGTCTACAGATAGATGGAGAAAAATCATAATCGAACTCATGACGTCTACAGATAGATGGAGAAAATATCTTGCTCAAACTCACAACGTCTAAAGATAGACAGAGAAATCCATACTCAAACTCATGACGTCCAAAGATAAACGGAGAAAATTCCTGCTGGGGGAAATACATCGTCAATAGGAATTGTCGTCATCAGATGATTGATAGGCAAAGCATAACCATCGTATGATCTGAGAATCAAATAAACCACAAAACTTTCTGAACAAAGCTGCTGGGTAATTGCCCCTGAACTGATTGCAAAGTGATTCTCATTGCCATGTAAGGCTGATAGAAAAATTGGCTTATGCTTCGTATGCATATGCGTATGTTTGAATTTTTCTATGGCGTAAATGCTCCATATAAGATGGAATGCTACGCATTTGGCGATGAAATGCAAGTATGATGCAAATATGATGATATATGCTAGATGCAAATACACCGGGACGAGCACCAATTCCCAAAATAAAACCCGCTTATTCGAACTGGCCTGAAATGCCTGAAGCGTCAGGAGAGGCTGTAATCCCGATAAAATCAATCTGACTGCAAAAATGTGATGTATGCGGTATGTAAATGCAGAATGCAAAATGAGTCAAAACATAAGCCAAATGCGATAATTGGTTGGTCAAAATTTGGGGTGCAACAATCCCCTAAACCTGTTGTTTCTACTACTACTTCTCCCCCTTTTTAGCCACAAAATTAGATCATAACTAATGAATTAGCATTGATCAAACAATGTCAAAAACACAAGTAATGCAGCTACACATCAGACAGGTACATAACTCCTCCTGTCATGCATAATCAGTACTCCCCCTAAAAGAGGAGAACCCAAACACATGAAGAATCACTTCATCATCTTCATATCACAAACTGGTAACACATGCAACTTTACACCCCTTGATTCATAAATCACACTAGAAAAAATAACAGAAGCAGTTGCAGGGTAGACAACTATCTGTAAGTTCACTCAGATTCAGCTTAGAAAAAACTCCAAAATGTCAGGGTGAGTTTTCCTTGACTTCCATATACACAAAACCAGAGCTGATGATGTCTTGATTTTCATCTTCACCTGTCAAACAAGACAAAACACTTGGATAGAGGCCTAAAAAATTGATTTGATCCATTGATACCCAATGACAGAACAAAAAAATACACTGTCAGGTTCACCATGAGCTGGAGCAGTAACATGATGTCACAACATCTTGTCTAACATTTCATCCTCAAAGAGGAAAGCAATCATAAACTACTTGAAACCATAAACAATCTAAAAGGAACTGGACTATTGCAGCAGCAGATCCTAGATAGAAGTATAACTCCCCATATCAAGGATAACCAGTGCTCTTTTTCCAGAAGTACATGAATGGAAAACATAAGACTCGTCTTCATGTCTTCAAGAGCTCACTCCCTATTAAGAACACCTACTGAACGCATTCACCCACTGCTTGAACCATAGGTAACTAGTACACCCATCAGATAGAAGCTCTCCCCCTATCTTTTATAAAAGATGCTCCAAGATCACCACAATATCTCAAGACCAACCTCATGCTCATACAGTGAGAAGGTAGCAAACTGCTCCACTTCTTACTAGAGTTACCACTTCTTCACAAGACTTCTGGCCTGAGTCAGAGAACAAGATAGCCACCCCATAATCCAAGACATTCTTTACTCGTCATTCTCCCATATGACTTTTGGTTTAACTAGTGAATATTCACATCCATATAACACATCATAATCCAGACTTTCATGCAATCAACCAATGATCCACTCCAGTCTTGTACAAAACTTTCACACCATACTCTAAGACAGCCATTTTACCTCATCATTCTCCCATATGACAAGATAGAGTACTTCTTAGTCAAGATGTGAATCAAAAGTTCCACAACAAACCAGATGATGTTCTAACATCAGTTAGGACATACTTCACATATCACAGACACACTTCCAATGGTTCTTGATATGCCCACAACTGGACTTACTACTGCCTAGTAATCCAAATGAAGATCTTCAGAGAACACAACTCCACCAGCTTGATCAGATACAACTCCAAAAGGGGGTAATATTCCATATGCAACTTAGGACTTCTACCACAAGCTCCAATATATGAATAGAATTAGAACCTTCTTTGGTCTCTAAACAACTACCCTTTTGCACAAGAGTAATTTTCTAAAGACGCATTGCTTAAATAATCAAATGCCATTGTTTGGTTACTCAGCATTTTTCAGAGCTCTAGACAATCTTCCACCAAGCAAACTTGATCTTCAAGTTACATATTCTACTTGCTCCATAGCAAGGAATCTTAGATATACCAAGGCTTGGATCTGCAACATCTATTTCTTCTTGTAGCTCCCACAAAATTCATGAGATAGACCATTTGAAACATTAATTTCATTCATACTTGAGAAGATCAACTCATCTTCAAATGTTGTATCATTACATCAACTAAGACCCTGAGGTTTAGCTTGATGTCAGAACCTCTGATAAGACATCCTGCTGGTGAGTTCAATCCTTCATTATGCCACTTAGAAGAACCTCATCACTTTATCAGAACAAGAGTACATAGACTTGATTTTGAGTAGACAACCTCTATCTTGCTTTATTTTACCACAACAAATACTTGGAAATGCATTTGCTTCAAAAACTCCTCTTTAAAGAAATCAAACATGCCAAGGCTTGATTTGTCAGAGAAGAATTAGTCACAAAAGATCTTTACAAAAGAGCTCTCGCTTTCCTTAAGTAGAGACTTCTTTAGAAAAACAAAGATAACTGCCACTTATCCTTGTTCTCCAAGATGTGCAGGGTCACATGCTTCTAAGCACTTAGATCATAAATAAACTGACCCAAGCAGTGCTATCACCAGCACCATCTTCTAGACAAGTTTCTTACCAGGAAACTTTCTAGATAAAGATCAGATGCTTCTAGTAGAAACTAGAACACACCTGCTGCACTCCAATACTCCTAGATCAGAAATAAACAGATCTAAGAAGAAAATGTCTTCATCTTCACTTCCATCAGCACTACATTTAGCCTTAGTTTCTTTCCAAGAACCTTACTAGAATAAATACAGATCCATCTATATCTACTTTGATCTATTGATTCACTCCTTGAATCAACACAATTCTACACAATCTCTGCTGATGGAATGTCTCAACATCTGGTTGAACATCAGATCCTTAAAGTAGACCAAACACATTAGGGGCCTGACACTTGTGCTACAACTGATGAGACAACTTGATCATCAACTAAGAATAATCCATTAAATATTTAAGAATATCTCAAATAGAAATGAATCTTAAACCCTTATAATAAATCCTTCTTTGAACTTCATGGATAACCAATTAAATAGCAACTGATCTTAAATCCACACAACTTGTTGAGAAGACCATCTGATAGATATTTACACTTCAGTAATACCAAAAGTATTCTTTAGTATAAGTATCTCTAATGTTGAAACATCAAGGCTGACACCCTTGACTCAACCTGCCTATGACTTCCTCTTGATAATAGAGCCCTTGCAAGTCATGAGTGGTGAAAATAAATAACCTCCCACTAACTTCTCTAAAACAGCCTTCAGCAACTTGTAATACACAACAAAACATCCCAAGCACCCAAGCAACAACCCAAGCACACAAGCAACACAGCTATAACATTCAGCAACCTGCCACAACCATACATCAAATTGTATATAAGCCAATCTTCTCCCAGGGCTACCAGAGTTCTTTCATCAGAAAAATATGCAACGAAACCACCAAAAGAACATCTTCAACATGTCCTAAACAAGATGTCAGAACATTCAACAGGTCATTGGAGCTCCAATATCAGAGGGCACAACAGCATATACACAGAATCCTTCATAAGCAGGAGTGAAGACACACTTCTCCTTAACTCCATAAGCAGTAGCTCAAACATTTAGCAAGATCAGCAAATCAACACCAGAAAATATGTCCCAAGATCTCATCCAAAACAAATAGGATGCCTGCTCTGATACCAATTGAAATTCCGGTATGCAGATTTCAGATGTCCCAAGCGATGTTAAGAAATTGATCTCTATTAATACATAACATGAGCATTTTAAATCCCTTTAAAAATTAACAGTGTCATGACATCTGTTGTAACATCTGCAGAATGACAGAGAAATTTATCTAGCGGCTACAAAGCAAGGGAGGAAATCCACTATTAGCAGAATTAATTCAGAGCTAAACTCCCAGTTTACAACTCCTCACTTAGTCTCTACCCAATGCAATTTCTGCCTAGAACCCACTAGACAAGAGAGACCTCTCACTCCCCACAATCACAGCAGTGATAAACAATTCAATACAAGAAGGAAGACTATAGAAGACACTCTTCAAAGTCACAATACTTGATTTTGCTTAACAACTTCAATCAAGAACAATACACTCTTGCTCAAAAGCTTTAAGTGAACAATTAACAATTAACAAATAACAGCCTAAACATGTCTATCACGATGCATCCAAAGATACAAAGGGTGACTTACAAGGTCACACACAAAAGACTCTCAAAACCCTTAACCCTTATTTTACACTCAAGTGTTTCTTGTTGTGAGTGCTTCTTTTCCCTTACTTCCGCGCCTCCTTAAATTGTAATGCAGACTGGGCTTGGGATGGTAAAAAAATAACAGCAGGAAGAGAAGATTTCAATATTTATAACTAGCAGCAGAAATTAGGTTTAACCAAGTTAAACCAATCTTCACTATTCAAGGTGCTGAAAAATAGGCCATAGGCGTTTCCTTTCATGATCAGGTCTGACCAGAAAGATTCCTAAAATATAGCCTGAGATAAATGAGGAAACCTAACAGAAAACAAAACAGCATTTATGCTGGCAGGTCCTGATGTCACAACATTCTGCTTGACATCCAGAAAACTCTATAATTGATCTCAATCTCCAAAACAGCAATTGATTTCCTGATTTTCTGCAGAAACTTCTTCGTAATAGTAGAAACAAATATTGTATAGTTTCCTAAAAAGTCTCAATGATCCTTTTTATAAACACCAATTAAATCTGCATTTTGTTCCTAATAAATCTCTTTGACTTGCACATACTGATGAGGTATACCCAACAGGATCTCATCAGACCAAAACACCTCTGTCAAGAGATATAAAATAGAAGCTCCTGCTGTACCGGACAAGGATGTCATGACATTCAGCTCGACATCTTGATTAAAACACATGACATCAATTTTGTCTTGACATCTGTTGTACCAGACAAGGAAGTCATGACATTCAGCTTGACATCTTGGTTAAAACACATGACAGCATTTCTGTTATAACAGTAGATGAAGATGTTATGACATCTTGCTTAACATCAGCGCAGAATCATGTTTTACCAAAATTTAGCCAATCATAGAACCATGGACAATCATAGAATCATGGAACTAACAGGTGGTATCGTCCCCGACGATTTTGATGCTAACAAAAAGAAGTTTTTACATGATTGCAGGTTCTATTTGTGGGATGATCCATTCTTGTACAAAAGAAGCCTAGATGGATTGATCAGGAGATGTGTTCCTGAACACGAGCAGAAGGATGTTCTTAAAGCGTGTCATAACTCAGATTATGGAGGGCATTTTAGTGGTGATCGAACCGCAGCGAAAATTATTCAATCAGGGTTGTATTGGCCGTCATTGTTCAAAGATGCCCAAGACATAGTCCAAGAATGTGATAAGTGTCAACAGACGGATAATATCTCAAAGAGAAATCAGATGCCACAAAACTCCATGATGGAAGTTAAGTTATTTGATGTTTGGGGCATCGACTTTATGGGCCCATTTCCACCCTCTTTTGGTAAAAATTACATTTTGGTAGCAGTTGACTATGTCTCGAAGTGGGTAGAAGTCGTGGCTCTTCCAACTAATGATGCTAAAGTTGTGATCAAATTCTTGAGAGATAACATCTTTTCTTGGTTTTGAGTGCCAAGGGCTCTTATAAGTGATGAGGGAACTCATTTCCTGAATCATTTCCTGATTCATCCATAAACCAATGGGCAAGTAGAGGTGTTGAATCGACAACTCAAACAAATCCTAGAAAAGACAGTGTGTTCCTCTCGCAAGGATTAGGCAGTAAAGTTGGACGATGCTCTGTGGGCGTACCGTACTGCTTTCAAAACGCCCATAGGTATGTCACCTTACCAACTGGTTTATGGAAAAGCATGTCATTTACCACTTGCGTTGGAACACAAGGCCTTGTGGGCCTCAAAATTCCTTAATTTGGATCTTACCAAAGCAGAAGATTCTAGAATCCTCCAACTCCATGAGTTAGAAGAATTTCGGAATCGGGCATATGAGAATGCCAAGATTTACAAAGATCAAACTAAGAAATGGTATGACCAGAGGATTCAAAAGAAAGATTTTTGGGAAGGACAATTGGTGCTATTGTACAATTCCAGGTTGAAACTTTTTCCTCGAAAACTGAAGTCTAAATGGTCAGGACCGTTCATGGTACACAAGGTGTTTCTCCATGGAGCGATAGAATTGAAAAATCAAGTGAATGGGGATATAAAGTTAATGGACAAGGACTGAAACCATATTATCAAGGTCAAGAAAGGGGGAGTAGTGATGTTGTTCATCTTACAGGATAAGATGAATGACCGTCGAGCCATGCGACGTTAAACGAAGCGCTTTGTAGAGGGCAACCCACGCGTTTTTTATTCTAATGTTTTTTGTTTTTCTAGTTTTTGCTAGGTTTTGTCGACTCGTAGTGCACTCACATAAATAGAGAGGTCACCCTATAGAGAAGTATTTTGGAGGCAAATGTTGTATAATCAAGTGTTCTTGGGAGATATCGGAAAAAGTCAGGAAAAATATCAAAATAAGAAAAAACAGGGGCCTGACATGGTCGCCCGTATCAGATGACAGCCCGTGTCAGGAAAGGTGACTGATGTTGTTTTTGCAGGTTTTTGGAGGAAAGACAGTGGGTTGACACGGCCTGTGTCAAACCCACTGGGGGAAATGCTTTTGTGGAGCCAAGAAAACAGCATGCTGACACGGCCACCCATTTCAACTGACACGGCCCGTGTCAGCCATGCTGATTGTTGAAATTTTGAATTCTCCTCTCCCTCTTGGCGGGCCCCACACGAATTACACCACTTTATTACCCTATCTCATTATATTTTTCACATTCTCTCTCCTATTTCACCTTCATCTTCTTCCTTTAACCTTAAAACCTCCATAACCAAACATCAAAAGCTTCAACCTTTTCAATTTTCGCGCACCGAAATATCATACTCCCTTCACAAGAATCGTTCACCTCTTCATCCTCGGCATTATTCCGGTATTTTTTCACTAACGCTCACTTTTATTTTTTGTATTTTTTTCTCTGATTCTCAGGTACAACACGAAGATGCCTCCAAGAAGGGTAGCAAGAGGAAAGCAAGCGGACATTGAAACCACGAGGCCATGAAAACGAGCAAGTCGGGCGCCGAACACGCATGATATTATCTTTGAAAAGGCAGAACACGAGAAGTGTTACACATGTCATATGAAGCGTAAGATTACGCCAACGAGGTATATGTGTAACACTGCTCTTTCAGAATTAGGCTTGAATGTAGAAATCAATAGAATGTTTCACAACCTGGGCATGTTAGAATTCATGCACTTAGAAGCGCCGACGTATGAACGTATTACGCTGGAGTTTCTAAGTACAGTTGAATTTCATCTTGAAAAAAATGGACTGGCACGATGAAATATTTCTATGGCACTATGTGTTTTCGATTGTTTAATGTTGACCATGAACTGAGTATGGAAGACTTGGGAGGTATCCTCTGACTTCCACTTTACGGTCCCGAAGCTGTCCCAAATACTTTTGATGCAAAATCATTCTGGACAGCTATTACAGGTAGCTCGGTTTATGTTTCAAAGGGTGCCAAGGCATCCGGTATTCAAAACCCTTGTTTCATGTACACTCAAAAAGGATTGGCGTATACTCTTTTTAGACGGGGAGATAGCATTGGGGTAGCCACCCAGAGGGAGCTATTTTCTCAATATCCTTCAGCCACTTTTGCGCCACATCCGATTCGTGTTTACCCTCAAACTTAGGTGACTTGTTATTCTGGAACTTTTCCAAATGGTGGAACTCGACGTCCTCATCATTCTGAGTGATGCCCTGCACCGCCTGCGCAACAACTTGTAACACAAAAGCAATCGCAACATCATTTATACCAGTCATACTGCTTAACATCAAAGGAAACACAGGTTAGAAGAAACACACGACTATACTAACTCTATAGTCAGACTCTACTACTACACTGGTATTTCCCTTAAAAAATGGAAAACAACCGCTGATCTTCCACATCTAACTTCGGTAACTCACAGGACCGATCAGATTGATCCTAGGACATGTGCTAAAAGTTATGTTTTGAACTAGTCTATCTAATTTATACACTTTGACAATGTTTCAGTAAAAGGACTTAACATAAAAGTGTTGTTCGACTTAGAAAGGAAAGATAGAGAATTGCAAGAGATAAAGTAAAGAACTTTGAGAAGAGTTTGACAAAATAAAGTAAAACACTTCAAAGGGGTAGATTCCAGGAAAAGTAAAGGAAAGCTTTTTAAAGTTAAGCAAGTAAATTAAACTTCATTGAAAGTAAAGATGGTGTGTTTACATAACGTACATTCTCCTTGAACTCGTTTCTCTACACTCAGGTACTTTGAGTAAATTTAGGAGTAACTTGTACAAATAGTAAATTATAACACACTGAATTTTATGTCTAAAACTCTTATTTATAATAGTAAAAATAACTACCAATAACCTCTTAAAACCATCAGCTTCCAACAAGTGTCATAGTGCATGCAGTCACTTGCTAAACGAACGCCACTTGTACTGCTTAGTCATGGGAAAGCATAACTACTCCCTCCACTATTTGAATTTCAAAAACCTTCACTAATCGTCAGCCGATGTCTCGGTCGAAGGCCGCTTTCGTTAACGTTTGGAAATTTCTCTAAGTCCCAAAACACTTGAATTCCCATTCGAAGGTCTCCTTGCTCGAAACCTTATTCATTCTAAAAAGACTTTAATATTTTATTTAAATATCTTAATTTATACATGAGGCGTCGAATTTGTGAGCTAACAACTGGCTGGACGGAGCGACCTGCTCTGATACCAATTGTATCACCCTACTTTACCCATTCATATAGTAATTGAAAAACATGAAAATAATGGGAAATCAAATCAGAGTTAATACACGTAGGATGTCACATTACAAAAATAACATCAAAGTGAAGTATCTATTCACTTCACATTTTATTCATTTAATAAAAATAAGTAGTTTGGTTAAACAGCGGGATTAAATCAAGCAGTTTAACATGTAAACTTCTAATACATCAACTTTTCATGTAATACATGGTCCAATAACAGCCAAATCAAAACAAGATACGTAAACAATACAAAGTCAAATAACATAAAGAAATCACGAAATCCCCATCCTGCCCGTGTTACGTATCAGAGCGACTCCTAAAACTCGATCAAATAATAACACAATGCTCCAAGCACTACTCAGGTACCTGATCATCTGTACTTCGCAAAAGAGAACAAACGCAACAAACAGAAAAAGGGTGAGAACTACATTCAATAAATACACGATGAAAAACACATGCTAAGAGTAGTTCACACAAAACACACCAAGCATACAAGCACCACACACGTGCAAGTGCCACATCATAGTTCGGCATGAACAACCCACGATCAATCATATATAAATATGAAATGTGACTCACTGATACGACACAATACATGCGGTACCATCACAATCACATACGATTCACCCTAGAACCCGATTCTCATAGAAATCCAGATAAGTCGTATATGTTCCTCTGAACTACAACTTATCTCAACGCGACTCCCACATAGAGTCCAGACAAGACTAGGCACCCATCATGGATTCCCACCTAGCTCGTCTCCACGTAACAAGACATGAATTCCTGACACAAATTATGCACAACATAATAACTATCCAAGCATAATTTCATGATCCTCAATGATCACACATGAGCCACATGCTCACCGTGATTCAGTCAAAAATTACGACCATAACATAAGATCGTCCACCCACGAGAATTTTTGCCCACACATCCAACACGTCTCGACTAGACATCCTCATAAAAATCCCACATCTTATTCTATTTCATGTTATAACTAGTTTCTCATATGTCAAATTATATCGTCCTAGTCTTACGGATTAGGCGGAGTTGCAGAAATCGTGAAATAAACATTTTTTACCACAGCCATGCTCATACGCGTATTTTCCTTGGCCATACGCGTAATGCCTTGGTCGGTCAACCACCCTACTGCGTACCACACGCGTAGGGCCGTAGAATGCCTAGGTCCATACGCGTAATGCCCAGTGCCTTACGCGTATGACCAGAGACGTTTTCCCCCAAAAGTCCATTTTCAGATCCCCTTACGCGTAATACCCTTCCATACGCGTAATGCCCAGTTCCCCTTATGTGTATTGGCAGAGGGTCGTGCTGGCCTTAGGACAGGGTGCGTATCATACGTGCAATGCCATGGGGGTTCCCTGCCATACGTGTAATGCCTTTCTTGTTACGCATATGGCCAATGCCTGCACCAAAATTCAATTTTCTGCATTTTTTATGAACTTACATCTTTTGATCCCTCATTCCAGTACCAAAGCAGGTCCAAAATAGTCCTCCATGCCAATTTATGTCTCATAATTCATCCTCTCCCGTTAACCTACTGTTTCTATCATGATTGTTCATCAACTAAATTCAATTTTTGTCACTTCTTAAATCCCTTAATTATCCAGATCTGCAACATGGTAAAACATAAAATTGTCTACAACTTCGTAATAGCATTAGTATCACAATCACAAGTTTACATCAGCATCAACACAAAAAACACAATTTTCACAACATTCATAAAAATATCAATCAAGAACACAAGGAGAAGAATTAATACGAAAATCCTAAGAGGGAAAGAAACTCTCACTACCCTCTCATGTTGAATTCACCATTATTGATCCCATTCTCCCCCTTACCTGAATCTGAGCTTCAAATTCTTCAACAATGGTGGAATCTTTTCTTGCCCTAGTTCTTGATGGTAATTTCGATCTAAACGCAGCGGAAAATAAAAATTTCCTTTAGTGATCCTTACGAATGAGCATGGTTAGTGATAGAATCATTACCTCTTTGTGGCGATTCAGATCTTTGATGCAGCGATCACAAGCATTGATGAAGTGCAACGCCTCTACTCAGTCCACACGAACAGCTTCCGGTCACAGTGCTAGCTGCTTACGAACGGAATTATTTGAGTGAGAAAAGAGAATCAAAAACGAAATTGCATCAAGTGAAAAGCTTCATCACAAGGGTTCCTTTTATAGACTCTCTTGTGGGCTGCGGGCTAAAAACCCAATTCACATGATCCATAATAATATTATATATTATTATAATAACTATTATTATAATAAATATATTTATTTTATTATTATTTTATAACCATTATAAAATAACAATAATTATTATTATATTATCCGAATTTCTATTTTTTTCACTTAAGTGCACCGTACCTTACGGTGTTCCTTTGATTTCTCTATCTCTCATCAAACTGTCCTTATGTGTGTGACCCTGTAGGATTTCGTAACGTTGGTAATTATATTAAATTATATATTTAACATAATAAACAGTAAGCGGTATCTAGCAACACATCACTGCTACCCAAGTCACGAAAATGTCATGTGATCTGACAAAACCTTTTTCGTGATAATATATGTTTGTACAATTACCCTTTTGCCCCTATGTCTATATTGAACACAAGGCATACACTGTGTCATCCTTGTCCAGTTCAATATTGGGCCCTTAGACATTTTTCCTGTTATGCAGGATTGGCAAATTCCATCTAGGACACTCATGTCCCTCAGCATGCTTCGTGGAGTGCCCATCAACTGTCTTTATGATCATCCAGTTACGGATAATGTTTGATCAGCAATAAAGCACCCGACTCTACATCTAGGGTCCATAGTGGTTTCAGGTCGAAGGGTGGTAATACACCATTATCACCATGAGAATAACTTATGACACTTTGCATAACATACTATGTAGTATTCTCATAGCGGGTCAATCCGGTATAAATATTACTCCTAATATTTATACCTATGTCAAGACTTGATAACTCTTTATCCATGATCCATGAGATGTGATCATCAGTCTATCTTCATAATAGTCTCAATGCTTTTAATGTTATCCCACTTTGCAATAAAGCTTGACTACGGATATTTTAAGAATAATGTCTTTATGTTTAATGGGATCTCATGATTAAGTCACACTTAACATTTCATTAAACAGACTAACTATTCTAGGGACTTTATTATTCTGAAAGACAAACATAATAAAGAAATGCCTTTTATTATTAAACGAATAATCCGATACAAGTACCAAAAAGTATTGGCCTCTAGGGCATACACCAACAATCTCCCACTAGCACTAGAGCCAATTAGGCATACCCTTAATACCCATAGATCTAGTATGACCATCATGCTTCTGTTGCGCAAGAGGCTTTGTTAATGGGTCAGCGATATTGTCAAGTGTAGGTACTCTGCGTATCTTCACATCTCCCCGATTGATTATCTCTCGAATGAGGTGATAACGCCTAAGTATGTGTTTGGATCGTTGGTGAGATCTAGGATCCTTAGCTTGTGCGATAGCACCATTGTTATCACAATATAAACCAATGGGATCCACAATGCTAGGGACTATGCCAAGTTCACTAATGAACTTCTTGATCCAAACAGCTTCCTTTGCTGCATTTGAGGCAGCAATATACTCGGCCTCAGTTGTAGAATCAGCAACTGTTTCTTGCTTTGAACTTTTCCAGCTCACAGCGCCACCATTGAGACAGAACACATAACCAGATTGTGATCTAAAATCATCCTTATCTGTCTGGAAGCTAGCATCAGTGTAACCAATTACATCAAGCTCTTCCTGACCTCCATATATCAAGAATGAATCCTTAGTCCTTCTCAAGTACTTAAGGATATTCTTGACAGCTACCCAGTGAGCATCACCGGGATCAGATTGGTACCTACTCGTTGCACTTAATGCATACGAGACATCTGGTCGAGTACATAACATGGCATACATGATAGATCCTATTGCAGATGCATATGGAATCTTATTCATGCGATCCCTTTCTTCCTTAGTTGAAGGGGATTGTGTTTTTGATAAACACAGACCATGTTGCATAGGTATGAATCCTTTCTTGGAATCATGCATATTAAAGCGTCTCAACACTTTATCTATGTATGTACTCTGACTTAGGCCAAGCAGTTTTTGTGATCTATCTCTATAGATCCTAATTCCTAATATATAGGCTGCTTCACCTAGGTCTTTCATAGAAAAACAATTCCCTAACCAAGTTTTCACTTGTTGCAAGGTAGGGACATCGTTTCCAATGAGTAATATGTCATCTACATATAATACCAGAAACACGATCATGCTCCCACTAACCTTCTTGTAGACACAAGGTTCATCTTCATTTTTGATGAATCCATATTGTTTTACGGTTTCATCAAAACGAAGATTCCAGCTTCTGGAAGCTTGCTTCAATCCATAGATTGATCACTGTAACTTGCATATCTTTTGGGCATCTTGTGGTATGTCAAATCCTTCAGGTTGTGTCATGTACACATCCTCAAGAAGATTCCCATTAAGGAAAGCATTTTTGACATCCATCTGCCATATTTCATAATCATGATATGCAGCGATGGCAAGTAAAATCCGAACAGATTTAAGCATTGCAACTGGTGAAAAGGTTTATCATAGTCAACCCCATGAATTTGTTTATAACCTTTTGCAACCAGTCTTGCTTTATAGGTATGTATCTTACCATCCATGTCAGTCTTCTTCTTGAAGACCCACTTGCATCCTATAGGGTTAACTCCTATAGGAGGTTCTACCAAGGTCCAAACCTGGTTTGTGTACATGGAATCCATTTCATATTTCATGGCTTCTAGCCACTTCTCAGGCTCAGGACCAGTTATGGCCTCTTTGTAGGTCACAGGCTCATCTTGATCCATGAGTAATACATCACCCTTATCACTTATGAGATATCCATATCTCTCAGGTTGGTGACGTATCCTGCTTGACCTACGCTGGTCTTGTTCTACTTGAGCAGGTTGCTCTTCCACAACTACTTGTGTTTCCCGCTCTAGTTCCTCCATAGGTGTTTCAATGTTTTGTGATTCTTGAATTTCTTCAAGCTCTATTTTCCTCCCACTGTTTCCTTTGGAAATAAAATCCCTTTCCAGAAAGACTCCAGTTCGAGCGACAAACACTTTGCCCTCAGAAGGATTGTAGAAGTAATATCCTCTTGTTTCTTTAGGATACCCCACAAATAAGCATTTGTCAGATTTAGGCTCAAGCTTGGTTGAAATTTGTCGTTTGACGTAAACTTCGCAACCCCAAATCTTCATGTAAGACATATGTGGTTTCTTACCACTCCATATCTCATATGGTGTCTTATCAACCTTTTTGGATGGAACACGGTTAAGTGTGTAAGCTGCTGTTAATAATGCATGTCCCCAAAAGGAGTTTGGAAGATCGACGTGACTCATCATGGATCGGACCATGTCTAACAAGGTTCAATTTCTTCTCTCAGATACACCATTCCATTGTGGTGTTCCAGGAGGAGTAAGTTGGGATAGAATCCCATACTCTTTTAGATGGTCATCAAATTCTAGGCTTAAATATTCACTGCCTCGATCTGATCGAAGAACTTTAATATTCTTACCTAGTTGGTTTTGTACTTCATTCTTGAATTCCTTGAACTTTTCAAAGGACTCAGATTTGTGTTTCATTAAATACACATATCCGTATCTACTGAAGTCATCAGTAAAAGTGATGAAGTACTGAAAACCTCCTCTGGCTGGTATGTTCAGTGGTCCACATACATCAGTATGTATGAGTGCCAAAAGATCATTAGCCCTTTCACCTTTTCCTGTGAATGGGGACTTTGTCATCTTTCCAATTAAACAAGATCTGCATGTCTCATATGATTCATAATCAAAAGAGTCCAAGAGTCCATCTTTATGGAGTTTGGAAATGCGTTTCTCATTTATGTGGCCTAATCGACAGTGCCAAAGGTAAGTTGGATTCAACTCATTAGGCTTCAACCTTTTAGTATTAATGTTATAAATTGGCATTTCAAGATCAAGGACATATAGTCCATTATTCATTTTTGCAGTAGCATAGAATATATCATTCAAATAAATGGAGCAACAATTGTTCCTTATTATGAATGAAAAACCAAACTTGTCCAAACAAGAAACGGAAATAATATTCCTGCTAATTGCAGGTACATAATAACAGTTCTCTAACTGAATTATTAAACCACTAGGTAAAGTTAAAACATAAGTTCCTACAGCTAAAGCAGCAACCTTTGCTCCATTTCCAACTCGTAGGTCAACTTCACCTTTTGCCAAATCTCTACTCCTTTTTAGCCCCTGCACATTAGTACAAATGTGAGAACTGCATCCAGTATCTAATACCCATGATGCAGAAGTAGATAAATTAATTTCAATAACAAAAATACCTGAATTTGAAGTCTCTACTCCATTATTCTTATCTTCCAGGTACTTTGGGCAATTTCTCTTCCAATGTCCGGTCTTACCGCAATGGAAGCAAGTGCCCTCCTTTGCTATTCCTCCACTAGGCTTCAAAACAGGAGGAGTGGGTTTGGGTTTGACAACTTCCTTGCCTTTCCCTCTACCACCCTGTTTGATGGGCCTCTTGTTCTGTTTCTTTCCATTACTGACCATCAGAATGGATTTCCCTTTTGTCTTCATATTCTGCTCAGCAGTTCTCAACATGCCTAGCAGTTCTGGAAGACTTTTGTCCAAGTCATTCATATTGAAATTCAGGACAAACTGACTGAAGCTCTCTGGCAACGATTGCAAGATCAGATCAATCGCAAGTTCTTTTCCAAGGGGAAACCCTAATCTGTCAAGGTTCTCCACATACCCAATCATCTTGAGTACATGGGGACTTACAGGGGCTCCCTCAGCTAACTTGTTGTTAAAAAGGGACTTTGAAACCTGAAACCTCTCATTTCTTGCTTGCTCTTGATAAAGCATTTTCAGATGTCCGATCATATCGAACACAGACATGTTCTCGTGTTGCTTTTGCAACTCAGAGTTCATGGTAGCAAGCATGAGGCAAGCGGTTTCATTGGCATCATCGAAATGCTTCTTATAAGCATCTCTTTCTGCCTTTGGTGCAGAACTAGGAGGTTCCTCCTCAGGAACTGGTGTCTCCAAGACATACAGCTTCTTATCATGCTTGAGGACAATCCTCAGATTACGGTGCCAATCCAGGAAATTTGTCCCAGACAATTTTTCCTTATCTAGGATGGATCGCAAAATATTGTTCGATGTGTTTGTTGTCATGGTAATCTACAAGAGAAATATGAAAATATAAGTATCATTAAAACAACATATTTAATTAGGCCTTTAATCAAATATGCTCCCACTATTTTATTCAAAACAAATGACCCTCATCATTTGATTCGGAAAATCCCGTTGGAAGACTTTCTAGTGGGTCGAGATCCATGTTTCACTTTGTTTTAAGTCAGCGTTAGGCTGATTACACAAAACTAAGTTATTTAGGTAGGAACTCCTTCCAATTGTATCTCATACAACTCTCGAATATTTTCAATTGGGTGAATAACTCCTTATTCTGATCCATCACATGAATCATTCCCAATTCTTGCTTCTAAACATATATAATCTTATTATAATTTGTTTAGTTAAGTTTGACCCATTGTTTTAGCAATTGGATATTACAATTATCCCATCACACCTTACTAATATAGAACATGCACCTCGCGTAGGCGAAACCTACAATGCTCGATACTAGTCTTGATGAGTGCTAAAAATTGGAAAGCATAAACTTAATATTTAATTTTGAGGGAATTTGTTATTAGTTTGATCTCACCGGCTTATCATGCAAAACGTCTCTCACATGCATCAACATACAATTACATGCATCAACATACATATAAAAAGATACAATTATGGCCCCTAACGCAATTGTTCTCTCAAGCCAATGAGAGAACCTAAGCTAACCTAATAACGATCTAAGCTTCTCCAAGCATGATCTCCAAGGTTATCCTCCTTTAATATTGAATACTTCCTTTTTTTTCATAACATAATATTACATTACATATAAGAAAACTTGTTTTACATACGAGGGAGTGAGATGAGAAAAGAAGTTACATAAAGAGATTGAGAGAGAGGCACGACACGCAGGCCGTATTCAAAAATCCCAAAACAATAATAAAGGATAAACTAAGGCCATAACTGATCACCACAAATAAATAATAATAAACACACTTTTATTATTAGTTTAAAATTCCGATAATTAAATAAACTAAATTAAATTTCGGCTGATTGATCACACTTTGCAGACTTAGCCGGGGGTTCCGCTGCTCGGTCAGCGGACGGTGGTTCCGCTGACCGTTCAGCGGACAGGGGTCAAGGGGGCAGCGCCTCCTTGCGGGGTTGTTAGGGGCAGCGCCCCGACGAAAAATTTTATGAACACTTCATTGTATTTCACGTCGTTTCCTGCACAACTTTTGTGCATTTACAACCCCAACCGGAAAAGTCTGCGGCAATACAACACTTGTACTGCCATTAATCCTAATGCAACAATTTCATGCCGTCAAACACAACTCGATTGATAACTCAATATGATAGATCAACATATCATTGCTTCACCATACTAACGTCGGATTCCGAAGCGAATGAAAATGATGATCTTTCAAAAGAATTACAATCCTTATGTGATTGAATGGATGAAATCAAAACAGTATATCCCATATACCATCTTTGCATCAGAATTTCTTATATCTTATATAAAAGTGATCGATCTAATTGTGTAACCTATGGATGATCAATGTATCGCACAACTTCACCATACTAATGTCGGTTTCTGAAGCATAATCAACATCAATCATCCAAATCGTACACAACAGATGCCAAATTTAATTAATCGTTTATTGTTAAATTCATTCTGTGTTTTAATCGAATCAAATACAGAAAAGACGGAAATTTAACAGCTATCAGATCCATGGTTTCGTAAGTGACTCTGATACCACTGATGGTGATTTCGATCTAAACGCAGCGGAAAACAAAAATTTCCTTTAGTGATCCTTACGAATGAGCATGGTCAGTGATAGAATCGTTACCTCTTTGTGGCGATTCAGATCTTTGATGCAGCGATCACAAGCGTTGATGAAGTGCAACGCCTCTACTCAGTCCACACGAACAGCTTCCGGTCACAGTGCTAGCTGCTTACGAACGGAATTATTTGAGTGAGAAAAGAGAATCAAAAACGAAATTGCATCAAGTGAAAAGCTTCATCACAAGGGTTCCTTTTATAGACTCTCTTGTGGGCTGCGGGCTAAAAACCCAATTCACATGATCCATAATAATATTATATATTATTATAATAACTATTATTATAATAAATATATTTATTTTATTATTATTTTATAACCATTATAAAATAACAATAATTATTATTATATTATCCGAATTTCTATTTTTTTCACTTAAGTGCACCGTACCTTACGGTGTTCCTTTGATTTCTCTATCTCTCATCAAACTGTCCTTATGTGTGTGACCCTGTAGGATTTTGTAACGTTGGTAATTATATTAAATTATATATTTAACATAATAAACAGTAAGCGGTATCTAGCAACACATCACTGCTACCCAAGTCACGAAAATGTCATGTGATCTGACAAAACCTTTTTCGTGATAATATATGTTTGTACAATTATCCTTTTGCCCCTATGTCTATATTGAACACAAGGCATACACTGTGTCATCCTTGTCCAGTTCAATATTGGGCCCTTAGATATTTCTCCTGTTATGCAGGATTGGCAAATTCCATCTAGGACACTCATGTCCCCCAGCATGCTTCGTGGAGTGCCCATCAAC
The DNA here is from genome assembly GCA_963859935.3 of Lathyrus sativus. Classification (NCBI taxonomy): domain Eukaryota; kingdom Viridiplantae; phylum Streptophyta; class Magnoliopsida; order Fabales; family Fabaceae; genus Lathyrus; species Lathyrus sativus. The sequence goes on from OZ012735.1 coordinate 512,878,379, forward strand.
TGTCTTTATGATCATCCAGTTACGGATAATGTTTGATCAGCAATAAAGCACCCGACTCTACATCTAGGGTCCATAGTGGTTTCAGGTCGAAGGGTGGTAATACACCATTATCACCATGAGAATAACTTATGACACTTTGCATAACATACTATGTAGTATTCTCATAGCGGGTCAATCCGGTATAAATATTACTCCTAATATTTATACCTATGTCAAGACTTGATAACTCTTTATCCATGATCCATGAGATGTGATCATCAGTCTATCTTCATAATAGTCTCAATGCTTTTAATGTTATCCCACTTTGCAATAAAGCTTGACTACGGATATTTTAAGAATAATGTCTTTATGTTTAATGGGATCTCATGATTAAGTCACACTTAACATTTCATTAAACAGACTAACTATTCTAGGGACTTTATTATTCTGAAAGACAAACATAATAAAGAAATGCCTTTTATTATTAAACGAATAATCCGATACAAGTACCAAAAAGTATTGGCCTCTAGGGCTTACACCAACAGTTCTCCCTTGTTCTTTCTCTTGCTCTCCTTTGCTTCTCTTTTCACGAAACTGGCCTGATTTTGCTAACCTCCCACTAGTCCCTCTAATTATGTTTTAATAATTATCTTAATAATAATAATAATAATAATAATTATTATTATTATTATTATTATTATTATTATTATTATTATTATTATTATTATTATTATTATTATTATTATTATTATTATTATTATTATTATTATTATTATTATTATTATAATACTAATATTAATAATTACAATAGTAATAATATTAATATTAATACAACTAACATTAACCTTAATAAAATGTCTTCTTATTATATTATTATCACCATGTTGTCTTAACCTTTAATTATGATTAAGTCCTCTTACTAAGCTCTCACGCCCGCCCTACACACATACCCCTAATTAAATCAATAAAATCACAAACAACACACAATAAAACATATAACGACTAAATAATTAAATGGGGTGTTACATGAATCACCGAAAGGAGGAAGTGATGTTAAGAAAAAGAAAGGTTTGTCTGGTCTTGGATCGTCCCATATTTCGATTTCTTCTGACAATGAATGGCATTTCAGCATATTATATTATGTTTAAAGTTATACTAGTTTTAGTAGTTAAAAATATTAAATGGCCTGTTAGTGTTAATATTGTGGTGTTTGATGTCCGATCAATAAATATGTAACTGTTATGTTGTTTATGCAGTTCTGATGAAGAGGCGAGTGATCAAGGTAGAGGAAGGCACCCAAAGTACTTTGTTTGGAAAAGGAATATCAAATTCGGAAAGACAACTGGAAAAAATGTTTTTGTAAGTTCAGATGTTCCCGTTTATTGTTATAAGTGAATAAATATTTGCAATCTACTATATATTGATATGGAATTTTGTAAATGTATAGAAAATCTCTCAGAGAGTTATTAGGGAGTCTTTGAAATCTGGTCAAAGGTGTATTCTGTTGGTTGATGATGATAGTCGAAAAAGGTATACTTGTGAAGTTCACTGTGCTAAAAGAAAATATTGTGTAGAAAAGTATATCGGACATGGTTGGTATGAGTTTGTTAAGAACAAACAACTTAAAAGAGGTGACAGACTGACATTCATACTTCACGACCCTCCAGGAGTCAGACTTGTTGTGAAAATCTTAAACCGTTAAAAGTCGGTTCAGGTTGTAGGATGGTGGATGTTGATATTTTGGTTTAAGTTAAGGTGTACCCAATAAGGTTTTGGATGTTAAATGATGATATTTTGTTGATATTTTGGTCATGGATATTTTGTTGTGGTTGTTCAGGTTTAAAAACCTTTTTGTTCAGTATTAATGGTATTTGCTATTGGTCCCCTTTTGTTTAAGAACATCGATTAATGTAATGTGTAATATGGCAATGCTTATGGTTGTTTTCTGTTTAATTAATGAAGAGGTAGTTTTCAAAGTTTGCAGTAATGCGTAATGGTTAAAAAATCGTTTACTAAATAGTCTCAAAAACAATTGTATACTCAGTTTCATTGTTACATAGGAAAAACATGTAATTTAAAAAAACATATGCGTAATGTTAAAAAAAAAAAATAGTTTACTAAATAGTCTAAAAAACAATTGTACACTTAGATTCATTATTTTATAGGAAATCATGTTAACAACTAAAGAAGAGGTAGTTTTTTTATGTAAAATATGTGGGATGATAATGGCCCAAGTAGTATAGGATAGTGTACTCAAAAATATGCACAATAAAGTGAGAAGAAATTGATATAAAATAATTTTAAAAATTTTATAATTCACACTTTGTTGGAAAATTTAAATATGTATATTACATTATAATTATTATTTTCTGAATTATAAAAGTTCAGTCATATAGTGTTAATAAATATATTATACAATTGATTCAATTTTTAAGGAAAGTAAACAACATAATTTTTCCTTTTTTTAAGAGGCGGGAATGAATTAATTAAAATGAGGGCGTAAGAGATTAAATTTAAAACTACAAGTAGGACGCAACAATATTGAAACACCAGGAAATATATGAAAGATCTGGACTCTATAAAATAAATGAAAGTCTCCATGTTGTGTTATAAATCCTTTATACAAATGGAAGCTTTTTTATAATGTGAATTAAAAAACAAATCTATTTTTAAATACATATGAACCAACACCTAAATGAACTAACGGTAATGACTGCAAGCTGACCCAAAAAAAAAAGAATAAAAACAATCCACAAGAAATTACTAAGGCCGTCGAAAAATAAGTAGCAAGCACAACAGTAATAGCAGCACCACAACCATAATAGAAGGCCAATATGTCTGCTACAAATAAGTCGAGTCAACCAAATAGTTGGAAGAAGAACATTAAATTCCAAATATTCTTGACTTCATAATGCAACTCCGGTAACAAAAACACCCATAATTCCAATTTAATTGCAGACACCAAGTGAACATTTTAACTTTATCTAAGGTGGTCAACCATATAAATGTTTTTAATGGATGTGTTCATTATAACAATACATTTGTATTTTATGGTATAAAAAGCATCATATTAAGCATATATTAAAGTTCCTTGAAACCATTATAAAATTATATGTTGAGATGTCTTTTTTTTTATGATAGTATTATATCTAAAAACAATGCAATAACCAACAATAGGCTAGAGAATACCTAGACCACATTGTGAAAAACTTCAATGAATACCACATTTGTTAGTTGATTTAATGGATTCTTGTCTTTGTCGTTAATTAAGATTTTTAAGCCAACTTTATTTTTGACTCTTGACATAGCAAATATAGTTGTCCGTGAACAGGAACCTTATATACAGACTTATGACACGTGTATTGTACTGTTTTTGGCTTTGATTAAATAACTGATAATGAGTAAATTCCATTGATTAAATTTTGTGCTAATTACAACTCTAATGATTAAATACTAACTATTAATTATAACTTTATTCTAATCCAAATTAAATTCTAACTAATCAATAATATTCTAAACTACACTTAATTAATTCTAAATAATCTAAACACTAAAAAAAAGTCTATTAAATAATTTAATTAAAAAATCCTAATAAGACTATATCTTAACTAATTGAAATTCTAATAAAGTTCTAATCAAAAATATAAAAATTCTAAATCCTATTTAAACCTAAAAAGAAGACTCTAACAAATCTAATTTCTATTAAAACTAATTAAACTAGCAAAATAAAATCTAAATTTAAATTCTATGCTAAAAATTACACTATTTCTAAAAAATATCTAAAACTATTAAAATTAATGATAAAGTCTAAATCCTAATTTAATAAACCTATATGTTACACCCCAAAATTTGCCCAACCTTTTGCTTTAGCTGCCTTTTGTTTCATTGCATTCATAACATTAGCATTTGCATACCATAGTCCATGAACAGGGGATTGAGAGGTGTGTGTTTATCAAGAAGGGACTATCAAAGGTTCTAGAGTTGTGCAAGGGGTTATGTTCAAGTTATCAAGGTTTTATTATCCTCAGAAGAGTGTCAAGGCTCAATGATGAGTGCATGGTTAAGAGTGGGGTACCTCCTAACTTGGGGGTCATTTGAAGATTGTCAGATGAGTTTGAATCCATGGTTATGGGTGGAGAATATTGAGAGAGCCCATGAGATGTCTTGAAAATTATTTTTGAAGCTTATGTCAGTCATTGTACCAAGTGTGTGAAGCCACAGCCAAGATTAGTGCAATTAGGGTTTTCGCCAGGTCAACCCTAAGTCAAAAGTCGAACTAAAGGAGATTAAGACTCAATTCCAAGTCTTTGTGATCATGGGATGTTGTGTTGAGGCATTCCAAAGATTATTCCAAGATCATCTCATCAAGATTCAAGAGTGTGAGAAGTTGCTAAGCTAGGGTTGCTATGCTTGACAGTGTAAAATCCCCTGGTTTAGTGTCTAACTTCAATACCACATAACTCAAGATGCAAGCCTCATCTCATCTTGACATAAACATGAGACTTGTAGAGCATGTTCATAGCTTCAATTTGAGTACTAGAAGTCCTTTATTGGATTTATAGAACTCAAGTTATGAAGCAGACAAGTTACAGGTCCTCAGATGAATGTGATTTTAATCATCAAAAGTCGACCAACTTCCATGCCATTTTTGACCAAGAAGGAAGCTTCTCCTCAACTTCAAGTGAACATGAAAGTTGTTCTTCATGATCATAGCTTTCCAAAGAGTACTAGAAATCCTCATTTGGATTTGTAGAACTCAAGATATGAGACTTACAAGTCAAGGGTATTTTGGGAAAGTAAGATTACAAGTCATTTTCATTATAGGTCAAGTTCACCACTTTGCACACTTCAAATGGAAATCTTTCCAACATGAAAGTTGCTCCAAATGGGGTCATTTGGTCAATCAAACCTCAAGGGATCATTTACATGGCTTGGATTGGAAAATGCTTGGAGAAAATTTCATGAAAAGAAGTTTGAAAAGGCCTAGTTTGGATTTAATGCCCATTAAATCAATTTATGTCATGTTGGTGCATTTTTTGAGTCCAAATAATATTTTAAGAACAATGGCAAAACCAGAAATTAGAAATAGATTCATTTACATAGGGATATTCAAGGTTTCTTCATCTTTAAGCAACACATTTCAAATCTACCATTGGTTCAATTCCAAGGAACCAATCTGAGCCACACATGATCCTTGCATCATAAGAAACTGATATGAATCAAATTACAAGCTTGTTGGCTCTGTTTTCATGGAAATTACAAAGCTTGAAAGTGCAAAATGTGAATTTTGGATTGGATTATTATGGGCTTCCATTGGGTTGTAAATCACTCTAGATCCATTGTATATAACATTCTAATCATTCCTAACAGAAAAAAACTGATATTGGAGGTAGTTACAACAGAATTCCAAGGAGAAAAAGTGGTGAAAAAATTGATTTTCGAATTTGGAGTTTGGCACATTTTCAAGCAAGATTGAGCATTGTAGAAGCTTCAATGATGATTATGGACACTTTTCTTGAAGCTTCAACAACATCTCAAGCCACCATTGAAGCTCCAAACAAGGTTCTTATTTTTTATCCATACACTTTAATCTTGATGAATTGTTACACCATTTTCACATAATTATGATCCTTAAGGTGTGTAGAAGCTTTTAGGATTAGTTTGGTTAGAATTCATGACAATTTTTGAAATGACACCTTAGGTTGTAGTTTTAATTTCTCTCTAGTTATTGGATGAAAATGGAAAAGAAACATGGGGTATTGATGTAGGAAGTGATAGGAAGAGATTAGTATCATCAATTTTAGTTTTTGTGAAAGTTAGAAATTCTTGAGTGATTCTTGGATGTTCATGATTTCTGAGTTTTAATAGAGGAAAGTGAAAATAAATTACATATTTGGATTCTACACGAAAAAATACACAAGTTTGGTTCAAGAAAATCTTGTTTTGGTTAAGAAATAAGGAAGTTGGATTGTTGGCTAGAGGTTGAAGATGACCGGAGCTCATCTCTGGCCGGTGTTGCGGTGAGAATCGTGATATCAAGCTATTGATTAACTTGAATCTTTAATTCTTAAGTTCACAATCGGACTTTAATTTATCCAAAGGAAAGGTCTAAAGAAAGAAAAACCCTTTTCGCGATGTAACAACAACGCTAAGAGATTCGGGGATCGGGAGTTGGTTATGCATAGGGTAGGTATTTCACATCCTAAACATCTGTAGTACTCTACAGGAACCTTTTGTTTGTTTGCATGCTAATACTTGCTAAATGTTTGCTATGGATTGGGATTTGGTAAGGGCATAGGTTAAAACCTAAAGACAGTTTCTAAGTTTGCTCGCAAAGACGTCGCGTCCTCTGCCTACGTATCCTAACTAGGATAGAATCAGAGCAATTGTAGTTCACCTCACTAGGGATGAAGAACACTTGATTATGATCAAGGTTCAAAAGGGATCAAACATAACAATGTTTGTATAGAGTTTAACAAAACTCTCTAGATCTATGTTATAACACTCAAGAGGGAAGTAAGTAATCATTACTATGATTCTTACATAGAGTTTACAAACTCTATCCTAGGGTTCTAATTGAAGAGCACTCCTAGTATAGATGGGTTTTCTAGACTTAAAGCAAAGTCTAATGGTTTATAATGTTCTAACTTAACTAATCTAGGGTTAGGATGACTTCACAAAGTCAAGAGGGAGGGGTAAATGAGCTATCCAATGACACAAGGGTCAATGGAAAGACTTTTCCTTTGGAAGGAGAGAGGGGAGGAAACTTGGATGAGAACTAATGAGTTCCATCACTTGGGGAAGAAATAAATTGACAAAGAAGTAAACATTCAAACATGATGAATATAGGAGACATAATTACAATCAAAGATGAGCAAGCACTTTACAATGAGTGATTAATTCAAGTGAAATGAATGGCTACAACCAAAGTATATAAGCATATTACAATAGGCATATCTTGACAAAGATGAAAACATGTCTTAACAAAGATGGGAAGCATAATCTTGACAAAGATTGAGGGCATAATAAAGGTGACAACCATATGAACAAATAACAATTTGAAAACAATCATGCTATAAACTTAAAGTGGAACAAATGTGACAACAAAGTGTATAGATGACAATCAAACACAAATAAATTAGTTTAACCTCATAATTTAGGAGGAAGTTTGAAGTAAATTCATGGTAACAAAGTCCTATTATGCTAACAAACACAAAAGAAACAATCGTCCACAAATTCCACAAGATAAATAAGCATGGTATAAAAAAATGTCAACAAAGACGTGAGGTAACGACCGACAAAAGAACAACTTTTCAATTTGGCCAAAAATCAATGTGATTATGAGTAACTTTAAATTTTCTTTTACTAAATAAAACTAGACATTGTTTTGAACATTTTACAAAAAGAATGGATTGAAAATGATAAAAAATAAGCAATATATGATTTTTTGAAGTTTATTGAATAAAAAGAAATAAAATGGTAAAAAGTGTCCTCTATGGGACTTGAACTCAGGACATAAGGGCATATGGTCATAAGGGGCGCATGGTTCTACCACTGGGGTGGATATACATCCATTGATGAAGCCACCCCTAATAATTAATAAGGGTAACATAAGTTCATGGCTGGGCAAAAATACATAAATAAACCAAATACGTTTTATGCCGTAACTTTCTAACCGCTTATCGAAACGAAACAAATTTTATATGGAAATGGGGTAGAATCAAACAAGGAACACAATGGTGATCTCAGTTTTTCAAAATCCTTCTGTGGTGAAAAACTCGAAGGCTCATGTATTAATGGGAAATGAGATGCATTTTGAATTCAATGAATTACAACATATGCATTTAGAACAAGAGGCTGGTATGAGCAAAATCCAAACATGCAAAAGGATGAGAATTGAAAAAAGATTTGGTTTAAAACATATTAAAACAGGAAATAGCATGTGAGCTGCAAGTTGATAAAATTGGTGTTTTCAATGAGAGCTTTGCAAACCAATGGTGTTAATATCCTCATGGCAGGGATCAGGCTACATCATGTTGAAGAGCTTAAAACATGGCATAAATCAAAGTAGAAATTGACAGCCAGCCTGTTTTAGTATCCAGACCAAATTTACTGATGGATTCCAAAGCATAATCATGGCATAAATCAAGCAAAGCTGGTTTGGTCTCAGTAAAAAGCTGTGGTGGAAATCAGGTGAAGGGTATTATGTTTTCAAACACATCTATTGATGAAACCTAGATATAAATCCAAAAGAAGCAGCCAAGACTTGGAAGTCTTTTAGTGCAGCTCTTAACACAAAGTTTCAGCAGAGAAAATACACAAGTGAGTATCCAAGACCCTTATGCTCATTTAACCAGTATTTCATCTTATCATGATAGCATATTAGATGAAAATGCAATTAAGAAGTAAGAGGGTCAGTCAGTCATGCTGTGGTCAGGGGTAAAGTTCAGACATGATTCATACATCATACACAACATGTTCACATATCAACCCAACTGATTTATGAGATACCAACCTAACTGCTATGTGAGAATGAGATGACAATCAGATTTCTGCAAGTGAAATGGTGAGATATGGAAGCAGACCTAACTAGGGTGAATAAGTCATGCTAACATCTCCAAAACATCCTTTAAAATGTGTCTATGCTTTAAAATCATCCACAAACATTAGGGAAATGAAACTCACAAGTCAATTGCTCATTCAACACATAGAGTTACAAAATTGATATCAAAAATGAATTGAAACGGGATGAAGCTCAAAGAAAAACCATATACAAGCTTTGACTACCAATGTGAATGAGCTTAGTATTTGAAATGGTCATGGGGTGTACATGGTTACCAAATTGCAAATAGTGACCAAAATGCATGATGATGATCAGGTGCAGTTCAAAGTAGATTCATGTCATTCTAATCACTCACACATCATTCATATATGATAAGGGGATGATCCAAACACTAAAATCAAATGGAAACAGCTTGTCATGAAGAATGTCATACCAGTTGCAAAATATCATGTGTAGATGCATGATGACACTCAAATCTCAGCTTATGCACTAACTGGTTGATTTAAGTGTGTAGGCACTTCATACATGTGATATAAGTCATGTTTGATCAAGCAAGAAAGTTCAAAACAGTTTGGTTCAGAATGTGGTATTTGTGTTGCAAATGACATGTGTTAAAGTGTGAAAACAGGAATTCTGAGTTACAACTCAAATCAATCCAAACCAGTCACTCATACATGTTACAAATGTGTATTAAAATGAGTCTAAGTGATCAATTTAATGCCAAGCAAAGCAATGAGTAAATTGGCATGTGAACTGCTCAAATGAGCTTGTGAGAGTGCAGTGAGCAGGTTGAATCAAAATGTGAGCAAAAATTGAGCAAGGTAGTCATATATACATCACACATATACATATTTGATGGTGTTCAAGCAATTGGTTAGGTTTAATTTGGACTATAACAGAATTTGGCCTTGGAGCTGGCATTTGGTGATTAAACAAGCATGAATAAACTCAAAATCACTATGGGGCACAAACTAGCTAAACCAGACATACATACATACCCAGCATATGATAACAAGTAGTTCCAAACTCAAAAAACTAGTTGACAAACCAGTTTACATACAAATGGTCATGTGGCTGCCCAAATCTTGATTCAAAATGCAGTAGCAGGACATTTTCATTACAAGTAGCAATTTTCAATCAAACAAACACATGAACACACATGCTATATGGTATAGGTCATGTCTAAAGTGTCAAGATAAGTTCAGACCAACTATGCAAGAGATCCAACATGTGAAACAAACAAAATCAGCTATGTATCAGTTTTGATGACAAACATATTTTGGCATGGCATTGGTATGAGCTAGGTTGAGGGAAACTTACCTCTTGTAGATGAGCTCTAAGCCAGCAAAAAAAAGAAAATACTAAGAAAACCAGAGGTGCTTCCTTCTTTTGTAGTGATATGGGGATTGCTTCCTCTTGAAGCAACAAAGCCAAACTCCAAGTCAGTTGAAGTTGTAGTGTTTTCAGTTGGTTTGTGATACCTCAAACAGTTGTGATATGGTGTATGGGAGGTGTGTGGAGTGTTGGATCATCAAGAAACAGCTTGGATCAAGTTTTGGCAAGTCTTGAGGCTTATGGTCAAACTTCCATGGTGTGATAGTTGACTTTTGTGGAAATGAATTTTTTTTAGTGTTTTGAAGGTGTGGAAACCTCCTATATGGTATATATGATTTGTGTGGATGCTGATTAGTGGCTTGGAAGTTGTGGAACTGGTCTTGAGCAGAGTTTTGCTCAAGACAGTTTTTCTAGTGAAATGGAAGGTTTTTTTGAACTTTGGAATTCTAGAGGAAGAGAGGAAAGATTGAGAGAATGTCACTCTTGGTTTCTAGAGAAGGTTCTGGTGTGTATGAAGAGGAAGAGAAGGTCTCTATTTATAGTGCAAGAGGAATGAGAGCAAACCTTGAACTTTACCATTTTGGGAGGGAAAGGTTTGGAAGAAAATCCTTCCAAATCTTTGGGACAGCCTTGATTCAAATCAATTCCAAGGCTCTAGGCAAGCCAATGACAGTGTGAGAGATGGAATGAGGTGATTGGAGAGGGTCTAGCATGGTAGGACTGCAGCTGCCACATGTGGGAGGGAAAAGTTTCTCTCTCTTCCTCAAAAAAAAAAAAATAATGACAAGTGGCTACAACTTGCTTCCCTCCTCATCCCAATCTCTTTTTTCTGGTTTTCTCTTCATCTACACATCTAAATATCATAATGTATCATGACCCAAGGGTGGAGAGTGGTTAGAGATGAAAAATTATGATTTTGAGAAGTTGGGCCAGGTGGATTTTTAGTGTGACAGACCCAACTTCAAGGCACAATAACTCCTAGCTCATAAATCTCCTTGGGGAGTTCTTGTACTTTTTAGAAAGCCCTTATGTAGCTCTATAACTTTCATGTTTTGGTAATTTCCAAATTCTTGATGGAACTAGGTTGAAAAACTCTTCAAAGTTCTAAAAAAAGTGGTTTTTATGGCCAGAATTTGTCAATTTTCACGAAGTCCTTTACCCTTGAAAATTGACTTTTGCTATAACTCCAATTCCATGCATTTTTTGAATATGGACCACTGTGGGACTTTTGTAGGGTTTGTCAAGACCTTTAAAACAAGCTTAGAACCACTTCAATTGGATGTGTGGTTGAGGAGTTATGGTTTTGCCCCTTTCGAAACCCTAATTCCCGATTTTTGCAATTACTTCCTAACCCTTGATCCAATGGTCACAAAATTTTATGGGGAGGTGTAATATGATATAAGGAACATTTTTCATTCATACTTTGAAGTCAAATTCCTTATTGTTGGAGAGTTGACTTTTTGGTCAACTTTTCGATCGACCGGTGTCTACCGAGTCGCCCGTCGGTGATCCGGACATCCTGAGGACTTGAAACTCTTCGGATGGACTTTACTAATCCATAGGATCTCAATGGACCTTGATCCCATCATTGAAATACTCTTTGAATCAAAAGCCAAACTACAGTTGACTTTTTCCAGTCAAAAACCTTAATCGGGTGTCTCAAATTGCACTGTTCTCGAACCCCGGGTGACCACCTCAAATTGGATTCATACTTGACCCAATGTTGTATTCTTGATCTTGTTTGAATTTGAATCAATCCAAAACATTGATTGATCGGACCACTGAAGTCTCGATTTTGACGGTACGGAACCCTAATTCATCTGCATCTTGACAAAGATAAACTTGAACTGGATTAAGGTTAGTTAATCAAATGAATATGATCCTACAATGATGATGAGGATCTAAGGGGTCAAAATTTGGGGTGCAACAGATGCCCATATTTAAATATCTTCACTAGATGGTAATGAGAGATGACAATCCTCATAGAATCGCAGTGAAAGGTATTTAAATATAGCAAACCAGAAATTTTGTCCCTTAGATCCGAAGGTATGCAAAAGGACAAATGCAAATATGCCATGAATCTAAATGATGTTATATGATGCTTGAATGTCAGACAGATGCAGACACACGAACAAATATGAAAGAACGGCAAAACGACGAGTAACCACTCACGGGGACCCAACACATTGGGGGAAAGATTCCAAGCGAGGTAAGCAAGATAGTTCAAACATGACTAAGGATGCTTGTTCAAGGAAATCTTTCACGCAGAGGACACAAATTTCACCGGGGAAGACACATCTTCATTGGGGAAAGGAGATACGATCCTCACTGGGGATAACCAGATGAGGAAGCCCACCGGGGAAGATGACAATTCTTCACTGGGGAAACGAAAGAAATGGAATGCAAACCACACTGGGGAAGAAACCCATTGGGGAAAACTTTGCTGGAGAACAAAATCACCAGGGAAGCAAAGCTTCACCGGGGAAAAGACGGAACAAAGACACGACTCTCACTGTGGATAACTAGATGAGAAAATTTCCTATAAACGAAGTGTTCAAACGGGATCTTCAGGAAAAGGTTAGAAACAAATATCGGACGTGTCGGGGAGACTAGTATCCACTAGTTCTCTGTGACTTGACTGAAAAAACAAAAGTTTCAACTGGGAAGACTGGTGACGACCAGAATAACAAATAGCTTCAAACAGTGCTAGTTTCCACTAGACTTATTAGGGATATGGTGATGACCAAAACAATAACGGTTTCCAAGAAGTGTTAAATATCACTAGACTTCCTGGGGATATGGTGATGACCAAAACAATAACGGCTTCCAAGAAGTATTAAATATCACTAGACTTCCTGGGGATATGGTGACGACCAAATCGAAGTTCCAATTACAATTGGGGAATTCCAAGCAATGTTGTCAAAACAACAGGACCCTGGCTGGGGAAGTTGGTAACAATCAACTTTCGGTACTAATAACGATTAGTTTTCAAGCAATGCCAGTAACCACTGGTCTTAGAGGAGACTGGTGATGACCAAATCAAGATATACCAATAACAATTCGTTCTGGACAATGCTAGTAACCACTAGACTTAACTGGGAATTTTGGTGACGACCGAGTCCAGGGAGACCAATGACCATTGGTTCCTTTTTCAAAAGGTTTGGTAACGACCAGAGGATAACAATCTGTTTTAAGCGATGCCAACAACTATTGGACTTAGGTCAATTGGTGACGATCGAACTAGGTATACCAATAACAATTAGTTCTGGATAGTGCTAGTAACCACTAGATTTTCCAAACAAAAGCTAGTGACCACTAGGCTTATAGAGATTGGTACTAAACGAATCAAAGGGTACCAATAACAATTGGGTCTGAGGGTAAGACTAGTAACGACTAGGTTTTCCGAACAAGGCTAGTGACCACTAGACTTATAGAGATTAGTAATTACTGAATTAAGGGGTACCAATAACAATTGGATTTGAAGGTGGTGCCAATAATCATTGGACTTTTAGGGAATTTTAGTGACGACCAACTCCGATGTCAACGATCATTGGTTTTTTTAGAGGGCAATACCAGTAACCACTGGATTTTTAGCCAAATTGGTGAAAAGGGACCCCAATAACAATTGGTTTGCTTTATAGCAGAATCAGTATCAACTGGGTTTGAAAAATAGTTGGTGACGACCGAATTACTGTACCGAACGTAATTAGTTCTGAACACGTGCTAGTGACCACTAGTCTTTCAAAGTTTGTTGGTGACGACCAAATTGAAGATGAAAATTGGTAACAACCCTCTGTTGGTGTAAATATGATATTGTTAGTCACCACTAGCTTCCCCACGAAAATAAGGAACCCCAGGATGTCGAATCTGAAGCAAACTTTGCAATAACAGGTCAAAGATAAAGGTAATAACCGAAGGATCTCAATGGCAGGAATGCAAATAAATGCGTATGTTGGCATGATGCTGTATGCAAGACGCAGACCGACCCGTAGGAACAAAAGAAAACCAAATAAAGAGAGAACTCGTCACACTGAGATTCAAAATGCCTCAAGTCAGGCGAAACTTCCTTCTTTGGTGTAGATAATGATCTTTTCTCAGTAATATCCTCGTATTTCTGCGGAAAAGAAGTTTTGGCTTAAGAGCCTGAATTGTTGTTGGACACATCTGGCTTAGTCAGAGGTAACAGCAACCCTCCACAACTTTGAGGACTGCGTAATGTTATCAGATTACCTCTAGAACTTTTCAATCATTTTGTCAAATTGTGTTTTCTTTTTAAAACAAGACTTAAGTTTTTCAAAACACTTTGCTTTCATGAAAATTCTTATTAACAAATAAGTGAAATTGCATAACAAAAATAGCGGATCATAACAATGATTTGGCCAAAAATCTGATTTTATTAATAGACAAGAGCTCTACAAAAGGCAAAGCCTTGGGAATTTTATAAGTTTGAAAAAAATGGCAACAGAAAAGGTTACAGAACCCCATGATAATCCGGTCCTTCCAACTGCCAGTTCACTTGCTTTGCTGCTTTTGACGAGAACAACAGGCGTTGGCCTTTCTTCTAATATTCTACACAAGACTCTGCTTCAGCGTCTGCCAGCTTTCAAACATTGGGCTTTCATCTTGTCGAGGCACTGGAATCCTCCTTCTATGTATTTCATTTCAGGCGTAGTATTTTCTTACTGCGTCTGAGTTGATGGGATACTTGAGTGGTTCGCCGTCCATAGTTTCGAGAATCAGAGATCCTCCGGAGAAAACAGTCTTCACAATGAAAGGGCCGTCATAGTTGGGCATCCACTTGTCGCGCATATCTTTTTGCGTTGGTAGGATTTTTCTAAGCACCGGCTCTCCTTCCCTATACTCTTTGGGACGAACCTTCTTGTTGAATGCTCGAGCCATCCTTTGTTGATAGATTTGACTGTGGCACATGGCCGTCATTCTTTTCTTGTCGATGAGATTCAACGAATCGAATCTTTCTTTTATCCACTCATCTTCATCCAGCTTTGCTTCCGTCAAGATCTTCAAGGAAGGTATTTTGACTTCAATGGGTAACACATCGTCCATCCCATACACTAAGAAAAAGGGAGTTGCCCCTGTCAAAGTTAGCACTGACGTTCGGTATCCGTGCAAAGCAAATGGTAACATCTCATGCCAATCTTTGTAAGTTACGACCATTTTTTGTATTATCTTTTTGATGTTTTTGTTTGCAGCTTCAACTGCACCATTCATCCTAGGTCTGTAAGGGGACGAGTTGTGATGTTTGATCTTAAAATCGTCACAAAGTTCCTTCATTGTTTTGTTGTTCAGATTCGACCCATTGTCAGTGATGATCTGGTTATGGATACCATATCGGCAGACGATCTCCTTTTTAATGAAGCGTGCAACCACTTGCTTCGTCACATTTGCATATGACGTTGCTTCCACCTATTTAGTGAAATAATCGATTGCGACAAGGATGAAGCGATGGCCGTTAGAAGCTTTTGGCTCTATCGCTCCAATCATATCTATGCCCCACATTGCAAAAGGCCAGGGTGATGTCATCACATTGAGAGGATGTGGAGGGACATGCACTTTATCAGCATAAACTTGACATTTATGACACTTTCGAGCGAAGAGTATGCAGTCCGTCTCCAAAGTTAACCAGAAGTAACCCGCTCTTAAGATTTTCTTAGCCATGGCGTGGCCATTTGCATGGGTGCCGAAGGTTCCTTCGTGTACTTCGATCATTATGAGATTCGCCTCGTTTTCATCGACGCATCGGAGTAAGACCATGTCATGATTTCTCTTGTACAAGATGCCATTGCTGATGAAGAATTTAGATGACAACCTTCGTATTGCTCTTTTGTCAATTGTGGACGCGTTAGCGGGATACTCTTGGTTTTGAAGGAAATTCTTGATATCATGAAACCATGGCTTCTCCTCAGATTCTTCGTCTATTGCCATGACGTATGCAGGTACTGTCCTTCTTTCGATGCGGATCAGAGGTTCCTCGTTGACAAACTGGACTTTCCATATTGATGCCATCATGGTGTTGTACCCCAAAATTTGACCAACCAAGTCCCGTATCTGGTCCTATGTTCTGACGCATAACCGCATTCGCATCTGCATATCGCATACAGTGCATTTTTCATTTGTTTTGATTTTATCGGGATCACAGCTCTCGTCTCGCGTCTCAGGTGTTTTTTTAATCAGTAGAATCGTATTTTTGAGATATTTCGGTGCCCGCTTATTTTTACCGGTTGTCCCGATGCGCTCTCGCGGTGTTATGTGTCGTCCGGTGCTTATTTTGTTCCTCTGGGAATTATTGTGAATTTTCTGGAATTTATTAGCCATTATTAGGGTTTTATTAGATTTTAAATAATTTTTTAGAATTTTAAATGGAATGAATAAATAGCATTTTCTCTTTTTAGAATATATTAGATAGATTTAAATCATTTTTCAGCATTTTATAGAGTTTAATCATTTTTAATAGAATATAGAATTTCTTTTAAATAGATTTGTAATATAATATAGATTTTCCTTTTACTAAATAAATCAAGAGTTTAGTTTTAATATAGAATGTAATCTAGATTTTTCTTTTATTAATAAATAGAATTTTAATAGAGTTTTTAATAGTTTTAGTTTTTAAATAGAATATTAAATAGATTTTAATATTAATTGTTTTTAGTAATAAGGATTGGTAGTCCATTAGGTGGTTGTTTAATCATTTTAATTAATTAGTATTTCAGTTGTCGTTAATTCACCATTAATCCTTTTTTAGCTAATCCATCATTAATACCATGTTATCCCATGTTAATTAGTCCAATTAGTCCAGTTTATCAGATTAATTCGTTGGGCTTTATCCAAACTTATCAGCCAAGGCCCAGTTCAGTCCAGAATTGTCCATTTTCGTCCAGAATCTTCTAGAAGCGTCCAGAAAAATCTCAGCCTATAAAGCTTCAGCAGGCCACGTGTAAACGAGGAGGAGACCCCACGTTATTCATTTCACCTCACGCCACATCATCCTCCGTTCACCTCTCTCCCTGCCACGCCAGTGCCACGCGTCCTGCATGCATGGACTCTCACTCCACCGCCCGTGACACTTGGCTCCATCCCCTCTCACCGGAAGTACTCACCGGACTACATGCAAAGTCCGGTGACCACCGCACCTGATCCCGTCCGACCACCGCAACAGAACGCCGTCGGTCACCCAACTACCTCCGGCCGCCACAACTGCTCGCCGGAAAACCCAAAGTCGCCGGAAACTGCATTCACTTCAATGGATCTTCATCTTCTTCACCATACATTTTCCAGATTTGCTTCGAGATTCACCCTGTTCATCAGCGTTTTTCCAGATTTCGTCCTCAACCTTTAACATCATCCATCTTCGTGCTCCGATCATCATCCATATCCAGAAAGATTCATCAACAATAACCAAATTTCCAGATTCAAAGCTTCATCGTGTATCAAGAACACCTTCAAGAACATTCCAGATTCCTCCGTATTACCTTCGAGAGCCTCGTGTTCTTCGTAAGAGTTCAAGGATCCTCATCAACATCTAGATCTTCATCCATCGCGTTCGTCAACGTCTCCATACGCAGTTCATCAAGAATCTCCCAGGATCTCCATCAAGATCCGTTAGTGTTCATCGCTGCAGTTCCCCAGAAAATTATACAAAGCTTCGTCAGTCTTCAAACTTCATCAGATTTCCAGAAAGAAGAACTCCATCTTCAAGCCAATGCCAGAAATCACCAGAAAACTCACCAACGCGTTCATCAGTCGGATGAACCTCCTTCAACTTTCCAGAAAGCGTCATCAAGAACGGTCAACTTCAAAATCTTCAGCGAATGTCATAAAACCTTCAAACGAATTCCCTTAATCTTCATCTGTTGGTCTTCACAGACGAGCTCTTGATCAAGCCATTCAGAAGATTTGCGAGAGTTTGTGTGTTTAAGTTTGTTCATGTTGTTTTAGTGGCTGGGAACTGAGCTGTTTGAGTTTGAGAGGAAGAAGTTATTTGGGACGGAGGCGGTGAAACGAGAGAGAACGAGGTTGAGGAAGGGAGAAAGAATTGGGAGAGGGGCGGCGCATGAACAGTAACGAAGGGAGAATTAGGGTTTGGTATACCGTGAAGAGGACGTTGGGTTTCTGGGCCTCAAACCTCTAAGCCCAATGAAGATTTTGGACTATACACTCCGTTTTTCCATTCTCCACCCCCCACCGTGTGCTCCTTTGCTGGACTTTGGGCCTGAGCCCACGCGATTGTTGCTGCTAGCATACACCCCGTTTCACCACAACACCCCCCTCCGTTTTCCTGGGCTGGGCCCAATCTCATTTGTTTTTGTTTTTTTATTTTTTCTACTTGCACACCCCTGCTGCAGTGTACCCCCTCCCCTTATTTTCTTTTCTTTTATATTTTTCATATATAGTTTTATGAAAAAAGGAATGAAAAAAGAAGTTATTGAATATGAAGAAAAAAAAAAGGAAAAGAATATAGAAGAAATAGTGAAAAAAAATATAGAGAAAAATAGAGAAAAATAGAGAGAAAAATATAAAAAAGGAAAATATTGATGAAAAGAAATATTGAAGAAAAATATGTGAAAAAGAATATATTTTGAAAAAAAGAAAAAGAGAAAAAGAATAGAAAGAAATAGTAAAAAATATTAGTTTTAATATTTTAGAGAGTGTATTTTTTCATAGATATTCTTTTACCTTTTTAGGATAGTTTAGAAGTCCACTTGTTAGGGGACTCTTTTTCATTTGATTTTTTCCATTATAGATGGATAGGATAGGATAGTATTTCCTAGGAGATTTATTTTTCAGTATTCAAGCCTTGTAACCATTTTTCAGAATGTTAATAAAACGAGATTTGAGCTGTGGTCCCGAAGTAGCCGAACTACAGCTGCTCTGATTCCTCGTACCAGACGAGGATATGTAGGCATAGGATGCGATATCCTAGCGAGCACACTAACAACTGACTGTCTGTTCTCTCGCTGCTGTGCGATCGAGACTTTCCCGCTGACGACTAATTGTTACCCTTTTTCTCTTGCCCGAGTGCATTTGAGACCAGACCGTAGTTTTTCCCATAGGTTCCCATACCTGTAAAACCAGTTTGATTTCTCACTGCTGTGTGAGAACACCCAGTTAGCCGTAGTTAGCCTGAACTACGTAAGCTCTGATCTTCCATGCAGGATGGAAGTACGTAGGCACAAGACGCGAGGTCTTGGCGAGCCAATTTTCCCCGTAGTCCCGAACTACGTTGACTCTGACTTTCTCTCTTGAGAATACGTAGGCATAGAGTGCGACGCTCTATCGAGTCAATTTCCTTCCGTTTAGATTTAGCAGCCGTAGATAGATTGTTTTTGCATCCTATAGACAACCCAAGCAAGCGTGGATCCCGTCGAGTACGACGGACGTGAGGGGTGCTAATACCTTCCCCTTGCGTAACCGACTCCCGAACCCAGGTTTTGGTTGCGACGACCATACCTTTCCCGTGTTGTGCGAGGTTTACTCTGAGCGTTTCCTTTCCCTCCTGTGGGATAAATAACGTACGGTGGCGACTCTTCTGTCAGTCGGCGCCGATTTTCGCAGTAGCGACAGCTGGCGACTCTGCTGGGGACCCAACGTCCCCTGGCTGCTAAGGACTGCGATAGTTCTTATGCATTTGGGATCCAACGTCCCTTAAGAGAGTCAATCCTAACGCTTGTTTTCCCGTCGAGGATTTTGTATGGATTTATATTTCTGACCTTTATTTTCAGCATTATATATATTGATTATTATTGCTGTATTGGGGTGTGACGGGTGTTCTGATATTGAGTGAGAAGCCGGACCTGGGCTTGAGTGCACCTTAGACTTAGAGTAGAGATTAGTGGGCGCGCACGTGCTTTGCATGTCCTAGTGTCCCGCGAAATCTACGCTCAGACGAGGTTCTTCTAGTTGGCCTCCTGTCCTGCCCTTTGGGTGGCTCGGGTTGCTGGTTAGTTGGATTGTCGACTCTGGGGACCGATCATTTGGAAGTTGGCTAAGTGAGGCCTCTTCAGGATTTGATGATGTCACTCCTTCTGGGAATCGTATCATCAACCCTGAAAGTCTGTGACGCCGACGACCGCATAAGATGCCATACCTTTGTCAGTTGCTAGGGCATCCACCTGTGAGAGGGTTTGGGGTTATGCAGGTAACTAGACCTTCAGACTACCGGTTATTTCTTGATCAGAGATCCTGGGTATTTATGGATGGTTCTGAGGTCTGTCAGAGACCATTTGGAGAGTTCTGAGGTCTGTCAGAGACCATTTGGAGAGTTATGAGGTCTGTCAGAGACCATTTGGAGATGTGTTATGAGGTCTGTCAGAGACCAGTTGGAGATGTGTTCTGCGGTCTATCAGAGACCAGTTGGAGAGTTTTGAGGTCTGTCAGAGACCAGCTGGAGATATGGTTTGAGGTCTACCAGAGACCAGTTAGAGTTATAGTTTGAGGTCTGTCAGAGACCAGCTGGAGATATGGTTTGAGGTCTACCAGAGACCAGTTGGAGTTATAGTTTGAGGTCTGTCAGAGACCAGCTGGAGATATGGTTTGAGGTCTACCAGAGACCAGTTGGAGTTATAGTTTGAGGTCTGTCAGAGACCGTTGTTGGAGCTTTGCTTTAGGTCTACCTGAGACCAGGGTTTGAGGACTTCCAGAGAGTCTATCTGAGACTTCTTGATAGGGTTCAGGCTATTCAGCTACGGCATTTGGTCCCTGTTGCATGTCACTTGCATTGCATTGTTTGCATACTCATCATCATTGCATCCTACTAATGCGTGTCTGTGCTGCAGGTGCATTTGCATTCCCCCGGTTCTAGTGTCTGGACTTCCGAGTATCGATCATGGCTGGTTTGAGGATGACAGTTGCGTATAAGCTACCTATCCCCGATATTACTCCACTCCTGGGTCTGATTTCTCTTGCAGATGAGGATGTCCGTAGAAGCTTCAGGCAGAGTTACGGACGGTTGTTGAGTTTAGTTCGCAAGTCCACTGATGATGAATTGAATGGGCTGTACACCTTAATGCAATTCTATGACCCGGCTTTGAGATGTTTCACGTTTGCGGATTTTATCTTGGGGCCTACCATGGAGGAGTATGTGGAGTTTACTGAGCTGCCAGTTCAGAATGCAGTTCCTTTTATTCACTCAGCCGCTGAGCCCAATTTGGAGGATTTAGCCAAGGCCCTGCATATGAATGCTTCTGAGTTATTGATGACTGCGTGGCGAGGGGTTCCGGGTTTTTCTCTTCAGTTTCTGGTTGGTAAGGCTCAAGAGTACGCCAAGAATGGGTGTTGGGTGGTCTTTAACGCTATTTTGGCCCTCTGCATTTATGGGATAGTACTGTTCCCTAACTTCCCAAACTTCGTGGATATGGATGCATTTCATCTATTCGCTGCTGGTAACCCAGTACCAACGCTGATCGGGGATTTTTACCATTCGATGCACTACAGGAATGAGAACAGGAGAGGCAAGAACGTCTCTTGTTGCGTACCTTTGCTGTATATGTGGTTCAAGAGCCATCTTCCCTCGAGGGGACCTTTCGTGGATAATGCAATCACGCCCGACTGGCCAGAGCATATGATGAGGTTAACTTCTGAAGACATTGAATGGGTTGATCGAGATCTGCTGGGATCTGAGCTTATCTTCAGTTGTTCTGGGTACCCTAATGTCCCGCTGATAGGAAGAAAAGGGTGTATCAACTACAACCCATCTTTGTTGGTCCGTCAGTTCGGATATGCGCTGAAGAACCCACCAAAGGAGGAAGAAGTACAGGAATCTCTGTACTTCACCGGAGATTTGAAGGGGGGGTTATTAGCCAAGCTGCAGCATGTCTGGACGCGTATTAACCGAAGAGGAAAGCCGTTGTTAGGAAAGAATGACTGTCAGGCCTATGCACCTTACAGAGTTTGGATCCAGGAGAGAGCAAGTCAGTTGCGGATGCCATTTCCAGATGCACCAGCCCTTGTTCCTATTCTGGTAGCAGAGCCAACTACTGTTTCTAGGGAAGCCTACGAGCAAGTTGTGAAAGAAAAAGAAGCCTTGATGAAGATCAACGAAGGGTTAGAGCAGGAGCTAGCCCAAATACGCAGTGAGAAAAACAAGGTCGTGCATGCTTTCCAACAGCAGATTGAGCTAATGAACAAATTAGGGGCTGAGTTGACTGAGGAGAGGAAGAAGCGCGAACGTCTGGGGCAAGAGTTCAGAAGCTCCCATGACATGCTGGAATCCAAAAAGAAAGCGCTCGACGCAGCACACCGAGAGATCTCTTCTTGCAATAAGACTTGGAATGCTACGCTCACCAACAATAAGAAGAGGGAGGATAAGTTGAAGCATCAAATTTCCGACCTCGAAGAGCAGTTGAAGTCCAGCATCAAGAAGTGTGAAGAAGAAGTGATGACCCGGTATAGTCTCCAGAATGCACTAAACAAGGCCATCAAAGGCAGAGATGAAGCTGTGTCTCAGAAGCGTAAACTAGAGGATCGCTTCGGAGAGGGGGCATGGGAGGAAACTGCTGAAGACGTGCGGCGTGTTCTCAAGAGAAGAAACCAACTTGTTGAAGGGCTGCTTACCCAACCAAGTCATCCGGAGACCAAGAAGTTGCTAGAAGAGTACTAGACTTATGGGAGTGTTTGATCATTTCATGTAGTAACTTGTATGCTTTATTTGCATAGTTCTGACCATCACCAGGATTGTTGGTTGAGGTCATGCCTTCTTATTGTACTCTCAGTGATATTGTATTCTGGGTTTATTGGTTTCTCCGCAATATATGAGGCTTTCTGTGATTCAACTCCGATCTTTGTATTGCTAGCACTGTCACTGCACCGGCACCTTCACACTAGAATCAGGGAATGAATTTCCCTAATGCACAGACACATATTGCATTGCATTCATATTCATATTGCATTACAGGTAATCTTTGGATGGTGTCTTATTTCCTGCTCTGTACCAGGTACTTTCCAGGATTGCAGATCAGCACCCGCACCGCTATTCCACTCGCACCAACTGTCGAAGAATCATGGATCAAATGCAGAACGAGATGCAAGATGTGCGCAAGAAGCTACCTCTCTTTATGCAGACCATGGAAGCTATTGCAAAAGGTCAGGAGAATTCGCAAGCCATGGTGCAGCCTCTGTTGGTCAGAAACGCCGGTCACGGTAACGAGGATCATCAGTCTGTACGAGTCGATACTGTTCATGGAGATGGCACTCCCACGCCAGTGGCTCCACCTGTAGTCAATATACCTGCTGCTAATGTCAACAACGCTACCGCTGCTGGGAACGGTAACGTCGGAGTTGGGAACGAGACTGCTGTCCATAACGTTGGGCTTGGTGATATCAACGTGGGTGATAATATGGGAGGCAACGGCTTTGGAAATGCTGGATTCGGGTTCAACGATCAGGGATTCGATAACGCTGGGAAATATGGTTTCAATGCTCAAGGCTTTGGGCAAGATGGTTATGGTGTGGCCAATCAGGGTTACGGAGGTTTCGGAAATGGAAACGGCGTTGGGTTAATGGCTTTTGGGCCTACTGGAGGTGTTCAAGGGTATGACAACAGAGGCCGAGGCCCAGTGATGAATCAGATCCGAGCTGGCCGCAATAATGAATATGATGGGTATGGAGCTGGGAATGGTATGTGGAAAGAAGATCAGCAGGAGGACGCTTTCTCCGGCGGAGGCTTCGAAGGGCCGATGGATAACTCCCAGAAGATCAGAATGCTAGAAGAGCAGATGAGGGGGGTCCTGAACCAAAGTGTTGTGGGCTTAGACATGGCAACCATGGGCCTGGTACCTGGCTTGAGGGTGCCAATCAAATTCAAAGCTTCTACGTTTGATAAGTATAAAGGGGACACATGTCCGAAAGTGCACGTGCGGGCTTATTACAGAAAGATGTCTGCGTACTCAACTGATGAGAGAATGCTAATGCATTTCTTTCAAGATAGTTTGTCAGGCCCTTCCCTAGAATGGTATATGGGGTTGGAGCCAACTAATATCAAGACATGGAAGCAACTGGCAGAGGCATTTGTAGCTCACTACAAGTATAACAGCGACTTGGCGCCCAATCGGGTCCAATTGACAGGGTTGTCTCAGAAGAAGGGTGAGAGCTTTAAAGAGTACGCGCAAAGATGGCGCGACATGGCTGCCAGGGTCCGTCCCTCTTTAGAAGACAAGGAAATGAACGACATGTTCATCGGCACGTTCACAGGCATGTTTTATGACAAGTTGTTTCACACATCTTTGGCTAGTTTCTCAGACTTAATTCTGATGGGAGAAAAGATTGAAAACAACATTAAGCAAGGCAGGTTCCAGGCTGAGGAATCAACTGCATCTGGCAGTAATAGGAAGGCTTTTGGTGGGCGCCGTCAGGGTGAGGCAAGCGCAGTATTTGGAGGCCGAGGCCGAGGCCGAGGCAGGGGACGAAACCAATATCATCAGCCGCAGCAGGTGGCGAGTGTTACTATTCCATATCAACAACAACCATTTCAGCAGCAGCCAATGCAACAACAGCAGCAGCAGCAGCCGCCTCGGCAGGGGGCACAGCAGGCTCAGCGAAGATTCCAGGGTAGTAAACCAAGAAGAGTGTTTGAGAAGCCTCCCTCAACGTATGCTGATTTGTTGCAGACATTGTTGGGTTTGAACCTGGTAGAGAAGAGAACTCTGGCACCGATAACGGGAACTCCTCCGTATGGTTATGATGCAAGCAGGCACTGTGAGTTTCACTCTGGGGCTCCGGGCCACGATGTAGAGGGTTGCCATGCTTTTAAGCATGTTGTGCAGGATCTCTTGGACAATAAGGCTATCAATTTCGGAACAGCAGGTCCGAATATAGTGCAGAAACCCATGCCTAATCATGGGGCAAACGCCATTCTGACTGAGGAAGGGTTGAATCTGGTTATGAATGTCGACGATTTAAAGACGCCGCTGAACGAGATAAAAAGCAGATTGTTGCAAGGGGGTGTTTATCCAGGATGTGACGAGTATTGCTTAGAATGATGGACCCTAGCTGGGGGGTGTGATGATTTGAAGAAAGGCATTCAGGTTTTAATTGAGGGAGGCACATTGCAGTTTGACCGAGCAGCAACTGAAGAGCCTGCAGGGGCAGTAGCAGATGAACAGAGTGATGTGGCCACTGTAACGATTCCTCGGAAGACAATCACTATTGCAGCACCGGTCCAGCGACCACCGATCACCATAACTAAGGCCGGACCGATCCCGTACGAGAACACAAAAGCGGTCCCATGGTCATATGGGTTGGAGGTGTATTGTGACGGGATAAAGATTGATGTTAATAAACAGTCAGCCGAGACTGTAGAGAATGTGGTTGGTTCAGGAGGTATGACAAGGAGTGGTAGGATCTTCATATCGCCTGAGGTGGAGGCCGAAAGGCTAGCGAAAGGAAAGGGGAAGATGGTTGAGAATGTCCCAGTGCAAGCAAGCGGCAAAGAAGCGGCATCGAAAGACGTAGAAGAGTTCATGCGCTTGATTCGAAAAAGTGATTATAAGATTGTGGAGCATCTGCAACAGACGCCCTCCAAGATATCTATCCTGTCATTACTACTGTGTTCTGAAGCTCATAGAAATGCTTTGTTGAAAGTCCTGGATACTTCCTTTGTACCCCAGGACGTCTCCGTGAATCAGCTAGAAGGAGTGTTGGCACATGTGAATGTCGGCAACAGCTTGGGCTTTACCGACTTCGATTTGACCCCTAAGGGGAGAGATCATAATATGGCGCTGCACATATCTGTCGAGTGTAGAGGATCAGTAATGTCGCATGTATTGGTCGACACTGGATCGTCTTTGAATGTGCTGCCCAAGAAAGCGATGATGAAGCTAGATGTCAGAGGAATCCTGTGCACGCCCAGTGACTTGGTAGTCAAAGCGTTTGATGGCACGCGAAGAACAATCTTTGGATCGATAACATTGCCTCTACAGGTGGGGCCGGAGGTGTTCGCCACTGAATTCTATATCATGGATATACAGCCCGCATATAGCTTCCTGCTCGGAAGACCCTGGATTCATGGGGCTGGGGCAGTCACGTCTACCCTGCATCAGAAGTTGAAATATATGGTCGGAGACAGCGTAGTCACCGTATGCGGAGAAGAAGACATCCTGGTCAGCCATCTGTCGTCATTTAAATATGTGGAGGTCGACGGAGAGATCCATGAAACACCCTGCCAGGCATTCGAAGGGTTGCGTATCAAGGACAAAGGTCCCGGGCCGAGCAAGGCGTCAGAGATAGCCGTCTCGTCGTATAAAGAAGCTCAAGCTCTGGTGGAGGCAGGAGAAGCAAAGGGCTGGGGCAAAGTGTTGGATATCCCTGTGAAGATGGACCGATTCGGACTAGGGTACCAACCATCGTCATCAACACCTGCTGTGGGGCCACCCCGTTTCAGAGGGCCAATAACCATCTCTGCCAGTGGAGTATGTCATGAAGCCATCAATGCTGCTTCGGAGTCTGGCGAAGGAGACAGTGACTGTGATATGGATGCCTGGGTTCAGCCAAGCACGCCAGGACAAGGACTGTGCAACTGGTCTATTCAGGAGCTTGTTCCTGTGACTCTTAAACAGTAATGCTTTGTTTTATTAATTGTTGAATAATCTGATGTCTTGCCCGAGGCATCGTGATTTGCTTAGGGTTGTGTTGTTATGAACATTGCGTGTTAATCATTAAATAGATGGCGTTTTTTTTCATGTGCAAATACTGTAATCTCTGTCTTTCTTGTTTTGTATTTTTCAATAAAATGGCAACGTGGTTATTCGCTTTATACGCATTTTGAAGCACTTAACCATTCCTTTTGCAGGATAACATTTTCAGATGACATCCTTGAACCACATATGACTCGTCCCGACTTTGAGCACCCGGTATTTCAGGCCGAAGAAGAGGTTGTCGAAGATAGTGACGTTCCTGAAGAACTGCCTTGGTTGGTGAAACAAGAAGAAAGAGTCATTCTGCCTCACGAAGAGGTCATCGAAATTATCAACTTGGGGTCGGAAGGGGTTGAGAAGAATATTCGTATCGGAGCCGCGCTGCAGAGCGGTATCAAGCGAAGACTGGTTGAAATGCTCCGAGAGTATAATGATGTATTCGCTTGGTCGTATGAAGATATGCCAGGGCTCGATACAGATATGGTTGTGCACCGTCTGCCACTGAAAGAAGAATGCCCGCCGGTCAAACAAAAGCTCCGCAGAACTCGACCAGATATGGCAGTGAAGATCAAAGAGGAAGTTCAAAAACAGTGGGACGCTGGTTTCCTGGCTGTGACAAAATATCCCTCATGGGTTGCTAACATCGTACCAGTGCCAAAGAAAGACGACAAGGTTCGAATGTGCGTGGATTATAGAGATTTGAATAAAGCAAGCCCAAAAGACGATTTTCCACTTCCTCATATCGATGTGCTAGTTGATAATACTGCTCAATACTCCGTATTCTCCTTCATGGATGGATTTTCAGGCTATAATCAGATTAAAATGGCGCCAGAGGATATGGAGAAGACCACTTTCATAACGCCTTGGGGAACATTTTGCTACAAAGTGATGCCCTTCGGCTTGAAAAATGCTGGGGCAACATATCAGCGTGCGATGACGACTCTTTTCAATGATATGATGCATAAAGAGATCGAAGTTTATGTTGACGATATGATTGCCAAATCCCAGACGGAGGAAGAGCATCTGGTGAATCTGCTGAAGTTATTTAAAAGGCTTAGGAAGTTCAGGCTGAGACTGAACCCTAACAAATGCACCTTCGGGGTGAGATCGGGTAAGCTGTTGGGGTTTATCGTAAGCGAAAGGGGAATAGAGGTCGATCCTGCTAAAATAAAAGCGATTCAAGAAATGCCGACGCCTAAAACAGAGAAAGAGGTGCGCGGGTTTTTAGGGAGGTTGAACTACATCACCCGGTTCATATCTCACCTAACTGCTACGTGTGAACCATTATTCAAGCTGTTGAAGAAAGATCAAGCTGTAACGTGGAACGAAAATTGTCAAAAGGCGTTCGATAAAATAAAGCAGTATTTGCAGGAGCCTCCTATTTTGATACCACCAGTGGCAGGGAGACCCTTGATTATGTATTTGACAGTTCTTGAGAGAAGCATGGGTTGTGTTCTCGGTCAACACGACGAGACAGGAAGAAAAGAGCATGCGGTCTACTACTTGAGCAAGAAATTTACAGATTGTGAATCTCGATACTCAATGCTTGAGAAAACTTGTTGCGCGCTAGCCTGGGCCGCCAAGCGTTTGAGGCAATACATGCTGAATCATACAACCATGCTCATCTCGAAGATGGATCCTATCAAATATGTATTCGAAAAGCAGGCGTTGTCAGGGAGAATCGCCCGTTGGCAGATGGTCTTGACTGAATATGACATTCAATATGTCTCGCAAAAGGCTATAAAGGGGAGTGTGTTGTCTGAGTACCTGGCAGAGCAGCCCATTGAAGATTACCAATCAATGAGGTTTGATTTTCCTGACGAGGATATCATGTACCTAAAGATGAAAGATTGTGAAGAGCCATTGCCAGACGAAGGACCAGAGTTGGGTTCCAAATGGAAGATGATATTTGACGGAGCTGTGAACGCTTACGGTAGCGGAATAGGGGCAATCATCACTACGCCACATGGGTCGCACATCCCGTTTACTGCCCGATTGACCTTTGCCGTTACCAATAATGAAGCCGAATACGAAGCTTGTATAATGGGGCTTGAAGAAGCCATTGATTTGCGAATCAAGAATTTAGACGTATACGGAGACTCAGCTCTGGTGGTGAATCAAATAAAAGGGGAATGGGAGACGCGTCAGCCCAATTTGATACATTACATGAATTATGCAAGGAGATTGTTGCCTTTCTTTGACAAGGTTGAGTTGCATCATGTGCCGCGGGCAGAGAATCAAATGGCTGACGCCCTGGCCACTTTGGCTTCCATGTACAAGGTCAACTTCTGGAACGAGGCTCCCCGAATCATTATCTCTCGGCTTGACAGACCAGCTTTCGTATTTGCTATTGATGAAGCATCCGACGACAAATCGTGGTATTTTGATATCCTTAATTTTCTGAAGAATAAAGAGTATCCGGCTGGGGCATCCGGTCAAGATCAGAAGACTCTCAGGAGATTAGCGGGCAATTTCTATTTGAATCCGGATGGCGTCTTATACAAAAGAAACCACGACTTGGTGCTGTTGCGTTGCGTAGATGAAAGAGAGGCAAAGTTGCTCATGGAGGAAATACATGAGGGTACCTTTGGTACGCATGCTGGTGGGCATGCTATGACGAGAAAGCTGCTGCGGGCAGGTTATTTTTGGCTGACTATGGAGACTGACTGTTTCAAGTTTGCAAGGAAGTGCCACAAGTGCCAAATCTATGCTGATAAGATCCATGTGCCTCCGAGTCCTCTAAATGTGATGTCATCGCCATGGCCATTCTCGATGTGGGGAATCGATATGATTGGAAAGATCGAGCCGACAGCTTCTAACGGGCATCGGTTCATCCTAGTAGCAATCGACTATTTCACCAAGTGGGTAGAAGCGGCGTCTTACGCAAATGTAACGAAGCAAGTGGTGGCCCGGTTCATCAAGAGAGATATCATTTGTCGATATGGGATCCCCGAGCGGATAATCACGGACAACGGTTCAAAACTGAACAACAAAATGATGAAGGAGCTCTGTCAGAATTTCAAGATCGAATATCACAACTCCTCCCCTTACCAACCCAAGATGAATGGCGCTGTCGAGGCGGCCAATAAGAATATCAAGAAGATCGTTCAGAAAATGGTGGTGACCTATAAGGATTGGCATGAGATGCTACCTTTCGCTTTGCACGGTTATCGTACGACGGTACGCACATCAACCGGGGCAACCCCGTTCTCGTTAGTATACGGAATGGAAGCGGTATTACCGTTGGAAGTTGAGATCCCTTCTCTGAGGGTATTGCGAGACGTTCAGCTAGACGAGGCAGAATGGGTGAAAGACAGGTTGAACCAATTGAGTTTGATGGATGAGAAGAGGCTCGCTTCTCTAGCATACGGTCGTTTGTATCAGAGCCGAATGAAGAAAGCATATGACAAGAGGATACATCCGCGAAGCTTTCAGACGGGCGACCTTGTGCTGAAAAGGATTCTCCCGCCGCAGGCAGATCACAGGGGCAAGTGGACCCCCAACTACGAAGGGCCATACGTTGTCAGGAAAGTCTTTTCAGGAGGAGCGTTGTTGTTGTCCACCATGGACAGTGAAGACTTTACGTCGCCTGTGAATTCGGACGCAGTTAAAAAATACTTTGCTTAAAATAGACCCGCTGGACAGAAAAAAAGAGAGTCCAGGCAAAAATGGGGCATCCTGGCGAACCAAAAACAGAATGAAAGGTTCGGGCAAAAGTTAGGGATAAAATTGAAAAATGTACACCCGCGAAGTTGAAAACCTACACTGGGCGGCTTCGGCAAAAAAGGGTATCCCGGTGAACTGAAAACCCGTAAAGGGCGGTTCACGCAAAAGTTAGGGATTGGAAAAGCAAATGACTGCGGTCCGAATTTGATATCACAGTGAATATCAGGGCGGGAGAATATACCTGAAGGGGCGATTATCGGATACAATCTCTTCGGAAGTGTGGATACCGGGAAAGCATTAGAGCCGGACGAGTCATGGGAGGATCAGTTCGTGGTGTTCGTCTGTATCCCGTTGCCGACATGTGTACAAATTTAATTTGTCAAAATATTTATGCTTCTTGTGCATACTTGTATATCTGCTTTGTGTAGCTTCCTCTTTTCAGGAGTTACATCCCGTGTACCAAAAAATTCCGCCCATTCAGAGGCCCAATCAATAAAATATGTTATTCAGTACTTGATGCTGGTTCTTTACTGTTTTGTGCATAATAAAACGCCTAAGTTTACTGAAACTAGCAGGTGTATAACATCACTGGCCCTTGCCAACGATTGCTAAAGCTTTGAATTAACTGAAAATAACGGCACTAACTTGAATCGATTTGGTTGTATAGGCTTGTCTTGTCTTGTTTGTGTTGTTGCAGGTTACATAGCCGTACGAGGAAGACGATCAAAAGACTGCAGTAATAAAAGACTCGACCCCCACGCAGGTCATGCATGTTCTTCCTGAAGAGAGATCGAATTCCCCAGCCGGTCATAGCTTATCCAGAGAGCATGCTCCAGCAAAGTCATTTATTCTCAGAAGATTGATATTTCCAAATTGGTGAGCTGTATTCAAACAGTTTACCTTTCCCCGCAGGGTCATTTACTCTCCCCCAGCGGAGTCAGTTGATTTCCCCCAAGAGAATCATCCCATCCCAAGTGGAGTTCTCTTTTCAGCAAGTGTTTTCCTCCTAGTGAAAATCGAAGATTAAGACTCTCCCCGGCAGAGTTGGTGTGGCGCATTGGCATTTATTTTGTCAAAATACCGTGTGATATCCGTTCACTCTCCTGCA
Source organism: Lathyrus sativus (assembly GCA_963859935.3). Lineage (NCBI taxonomy): Eukaryota > Viridiplantae > Streptophyta > Magnoliopsida > Fabales > Fabaceae > Lathyrus > Lathyrus sativus. The sequence goes on from OZ012735.1 coordinate 512,909,673, forward strand.
TAAGTCCAATCATACCAAGCGCATCTGCTATCCTCCAGTAGAGATATATTCCCCAGCAGGGTGTTACTTCAATGAGGTGCTTGGTTCAAGTTCCCAATTTCCTAGCTGAGTCGGCTTCGCTCTTCCAGCATTTATTTTGCCGGAATAATTCTGTAGCACCTGGCTATCCCCAGCGGAGTTGGCATTATCTTCAGCATTTATTTTGCTGAAGCAGTTTCTGTACCCAGCAGTTCGAGTCTGCATTTGCATCGGCATATAGTGTCATATTTGCATACACCAAACAAAAACGCATAACATTTCCATGTCGAATGGAGCATTGTGTCATTATCAAACGCATGCGCTTTGAAACATAAACTAGGTTGGCTAACCTTTTGTTTCAAGTACTGTTCTCTTGCAGGTAGAGAGAGCCCTTGCTCAGGTGAATCAATAAACATTCGAAGTCTCGGCAGGAGACATTCAACGAAGTGTCAGCTTTGGCACTACTCCCCACAGAGTTATCAGGATAAGTTTCTCTTTGTCCCCAAGCAGAGTTACTTATTTCCCCGCCAGGGTTTCTTGTTGAAGCTTCTCTAGTCCGACCAGCGGATTGTTTCTTTCAAAGTTGTTGTTACGTCAGCATTAAAAGGTTTCATGAACCAGAATTTCAGAGGCTATCGCCGGTTATTAGAGCAGGCCCCCAGTAGTTTGGCTTTCAAATATCCCCAGCAGAGTCCGCTTCAAAGTCGCTATCACGTTAGTGCTAAGAAGTTTGTGGGTTGGGATCGATGGAGCAATAAGTCCTGACGTGGACAATTTATTTCGATATTGACGGGATTTCTTCGTGCTGGAGAAGTGGGTGTCCTAACGTGGACAGTTTTATTTCCTGGGCTGATAGGAGGTGCTAGTCCTAACGTGGACGGGTTCGATTTCTCAGAATTGATGGAATGTGGAGGCCTGACGTGGACATTTCCTCAAGTTGACGATATGTGTTAGTCCTAACGTGGACAGATTCGAGTTCTCGGTATTGATTGAGTGTGGAGTCCTGACGTGGACAAGATTGGTTACTCTTCATGTTGGTGTCCTGACGTGGACAATTTATTTCCAGCAGATATCTTTCTTCGTAATGGTGAAAGGTGCGTCCTGACGTGGACAAGTTTGTAGTTCTTTGTGATGGCAAGACGCAAGAGTCCTGACGTGGACGAATTTATCCTTCTTCGTGTTGTTGGCAAAGTATGAGTCCTGACGTGGACAAAGTCTTATTTCCCCAGCAAGTCGAAGACGCGCAAGTCCTGACGTGGACAGGTTCTAATTCTTCAGCAGGTCGACATGTGAGTCCTTACGTGGACAAATCGAAAGAAAGTGTGCTTCCTTACGTGGAAAAGAAGTTGATTCCTAACGTGGAAAGTTTGATTCCTAACGTGGAAAGATTGTATTCCTTACGTGGAAAGATTGGAGCCCTTACGTGGACAAATGGAAAGATTGTATTCCTAACGTGGAAAGTTTGATTCCTAACGTGGAAAGATTGTATTCCTTACGTGGAAAGATTGGAGTCCTTACGTGGACAAATCGAAAGATGGAGATTCCTTACGTGGAAAGATATGATTCCTTACGTGGAAAAAGATAGATTCCTTACGTGGAAAGATGTATTCCTTACATGGAAAGTTTAGTCCTGACGTGGACGGATTCAGAAGAAATTTTATTCTTGACGTGGAAAGAAAGAGATTATTCCTGACGTGGAAGAGTTTAGTCCTGACGCGGACAGATCAAAGAAGTTCATTCCTTACGTGGAAAGATTGGAGTCCTTACGTGGACAAAGCGAGGTGAAAGTTGGAGTCCTTACGTGGATGAATCAAAATGTGATTCCTTACGTGGAAAGATATGATTCCTTACGTGGAACAAGATTGAGTCCTTACATGGACATATCAAGTTGGAGTCCTGACGTGGACAGATCGAGGTTATGTTTCCTTACGTGGAAAGATTGGAGTCCTGACGTGGACAAACTAAGATAAGATTGTGTTTCCTTACGTGGAAAGAAAAGAAGTTCGTTTCCTTACGTGGAAGAAGATGGCATTCCTTACGTGGAAGAATGATGTGTTCCTTACGTGGAAAGTTTAGTCCTGACGTGGACAGATTCAGAAAAGAAGTTGATTTCCTTACGTGGAAAGATGGCATTCCTTACGTGGAAGAACGATGTATTCCTTACGTGGAAGAAAAATGATTCCTTACGTGGAAAAGAGATTGTGTTCCTTACGTGGAAAGGTGGGTCCTTACGTGGACAGAGTTGTATTCCTTACGTGGAAAGAAGAGAGGTTTCCTTACGTGGAAAGATGATGATTCCTAACGTGGAAAGACGCATTCCTAACGTGGAAAGCAGAGGTATTCCTAACGTGGAAAGATTTTATTCCTGACGTGGAAGAATTTAGTCCTGACGTGGACAGATACAAAAGAGTTTATTCCTAACGTGGAAGGGTGAGTCCTAACGTGGACGATGTATTCATAACCTAGAAAGTTTAGTCCTAACGTGGACAGATCTAGACGAAGTTTATTCCTGACGTGGAAGAGTTTAGTCCTGACAGAGGCAGAAGAGATGATTCCTTACGTGGACGGTGTTATTCCTAACGTGGAAGAGTTTATTCCTAACGTGGACGATTTGTTGCTGATGAAATGCAGACGAGGTATCCCCAGCGAAGTTGTCGAGATTTTTTCCTAACGTGGAAGAGTTTTGGTTGAGATTTCTTTGTGTTGACGAAACAGGCGTCCTGACGTGGACAAAGTTCTATCCCTGCAATGATAACTGTCTTTTTCAGGCTGATGAAAATAATCCCCAGCACCGTCGCTAATGGACCAGTTGGTTGTCGTAACAGCCAGATTCAGTTGGTGAATGTCGTTCCCCAAGCAGTGGTGCAGTTTATTTCTGCGGTTGGCAAATTTCAGGGTTCCATTTGTATTCAACCATCTTCTACCTTTGAATGATCAAAGGCTGGGCGCTCTTCAACCATTCAGGCCCAAGTTGCTTGAATAGGGGCAACCCCAAAATTTGACCAACCGAGTCCCGTATCTGGTCCTATGTTCCGACGCATAACCGCATTCGCATCTGCATATCGCATACAGTGCATTTTTCATTTGTTTTGATTTTATCAGGATCACAGCTCTCGTCTCGCGTCTCAGGTGTTTTTTTAATCAGTAGAATCGTATTTTTGAGATATTTCGGTGCCCGCTTATTTTTACCGGTTGTCCCGATGCGCTCTCGCGGTGTTATGTGTCATTCGGTGCTTATTTTGTTCCTCTGGGAATTATTGTGAATTTTCTGGAATTTATTAGCCATTATTAGGGTTTTATTGGATTTTAAATAATTTTTTAGAATTTTAAATGGAATGAATAAATAGCATTTTCTCTTTTTAGAATATATTAGATAGATTTAAATCATTTTTCAGCATTTTATAGAGTTTAATCATTTTTAATAGAATATAGAATTTATTTTAAATAGATTTGTAATATAATATAGATTTTCCTTTTACTAAATAAATCAAGAGTTTAGTTTTAATATAGAATGTAATCTAGATTTTTCTTTTATTAATAAATAGAATTTTAATAGAGTTTTTAACAGTTTTAGTTTTTAAATAGAATATTAAATAGATTTTAATATTAATTATTTTTAGTAATAAGGATTGGTAGTCCATTAGGTGGTTGTTTAATCATTTTAATTAATTAGTATTTCAGTTGTCGTTAATTCACCATTAATCCTTTTTTAGCTAATCCATCATTAATACCATGTTATCCCATGTTAATTAGTCCAATTAGTCCAGTTTATCAGAGTAATTCGTTGGGCTTTATCCAAACTTATCAGCCAAGGCCCAGTTCAGTCCAGAATTGTCCATTTTCGTCCAGAATCTTCTAGAAGCGTCCAGAAAAATCTCAGCCTATAAAGCTTCAGCAGGCCACGTGTAAACGAGGAGGAGACCCCACGTTATTCATTTCACCTCACGCCACATCATCCTCCATTCACCTCTCTCCCTGCCACGCCAGTGCCATGCGTCCTGCATGCATGGACTCTCACTCCACCGCCCGTGACACTTGGCTCCATCCCCTCTCACCGGAAGTACTCACCGGACTACATGCAAAGTCCGGTGACCACCGCACCTGATCCCGTCCGACCACCGCAACAGAACGTCGTCGGTCACCCAACTACCTCCAGCCGCCACAACTGCTCGCCGGAAAACCCAAAGTCGCCGGAAACTGCATTCACTTCAATGGATCTTCATCTTCTTCACCATACATTTTCCAGATTTGCTTCGAGATTCATCCTGTTCATCAGCGTTTTTCCAGATTTCGTCCTCAACCTTGAACATCATCCATCTTCGTGCTCCGATCATCATCCATATCCAGAAAGATTCATCAACAATAACCAAATTTCCAGATTCAAAGCTTCATCGTGTATCAAGAACACCTTCAAGAACATTCCAGATTCCTCCGTATTACCTTCGAGAGCCTCGTGTTCTTCGTAAGAGTTCAAGGATCCTCATCAACATCTAGATCTTCATCCATCGCGTTTGTCAACGTCTCCATACGCAGTTCATCAAGAATCTCCCAGGATCTCCATCAAGATCCGTTAGTGTTCATCGCTGCAGTTCCCCAGAAAATTATACAAAGCTTCGTCAGTCTTCAAACTTCATCAGATTTCCAGAAAGAAGAACTCCATCTTCAAGCCAATGCCAGAAATCACCAGAAAACTCACCAACGCGTTCATCAGTCGGATGAACCTCCTTCAACTTTCCAGAAAGCGTCATCAAGAACGGTCAACTTCAAAATCTTCAGCGAATGTCATAAAACCTTCAAGCGAATTCCCTTAATCTTCATCTGTTGGTCTTCACAGACGAGCTCTTGATCAAGCCATTCAGAAGATTTGCGAGAGTTTGTGTGTTTAAGTTTGTTCATGTTGTTTTAGTGGCTGGGAACTGAGCTGTTTGAGTTTGAGAGGAAGAAGTTATTTGGGACGGAGGCGGTGAAACGAGAGAGAACGAGGTTGAGGAAGGGAGAAAGAATTGGGAGAGGGGCGGCGCATGAACAGTAACGAAGGGAGAATTAGGGTTTGGTATACCGTGAAGAGGACGTTGGGTTTCTGGGCCTCAAACCTCTAAGCCCAATGAAGATTTTGGACTATACACTCCGTTTTTCCATTCTCCACCCCCCACCGTGTGCTCCTTTGCTGGACTCTGGGCCTGAGCCCACGCGATTGTTGCTGCTAGCATACACCCCGTTTCACCACAACACCCCCCTCCGTTTTCCTGGGCTGGGCCCAATCTCATTTGTTTTTATTTTTTTATTTTTTCTACTTGCACACCCCTGCTGCAGTGTACCCCCTCCCCTTATTTTCTTTTCTTTTATATTTTTCATATATAGTTTTATGAAAAAAGGAATGAAAAAAGAAGTTATTGAATATGAAGAAAAAAAAAGGAAAAGAATATAGAAGAAATAGTGAAAAAAAATATAGAGAAAAATAGAGAAAAATAGAGAGAAAAATATAAAAAAGGAAAATATTGATGAAAAGAAATATTGAAGAAAAATATGTGAAAAAGAATATATTTTGAAAAAAAGAAAAAGAGAAAAAGAATAGAAAGAAATAGTAAAAAAATATTAGTTTTAATATTTTAGAGAGTGTATTTTTTCATAGATATTCTTTTACCTTTTTAGGATAGTTTAGAAGTCCACTTGTTAGGGGACTCTTTTTCATTTGATTTTTTCCATTATAGATGGATAGGATAGGATAGTATTTCCTAGGAGATTTATTTTTCAGTATTCAAGCCTTGTAACCATTTTTCAGAATGTTAATAAAACGAGATTTGAGCTGTGGTCCCGAAGTAGCCGAACTACAGCTGCTCTGATTCCTCGTACCAGACGAGGATATGTAGGCATAGGATGCGATATCCTAGCGAGCACACTAACAACTGACTGTCTGTTCTCTCGCTGCTGTGCGATCGAGACTTTCCCGCTGACGACTAATTGTTACCCTTTTTTCTCTTGCCCGAGTGCATTTGAGACCAGACCGTAGTTTTTCCCATAGGTTCCCATACCTGTAAAACCAGTTTGATTTCTCACTGCTGTGTGAGAACACCCAGTTAGCCGTAGTTAGCCTGAACTACGTAAGCTCTGATCTTCCATGCAGGATGGAAGTACGTAGGCACAAGACGCGAGGTCTTGGCGAGCCAATTTTCCCCGTAGTCCTGAACTACGTTGACTCTGACTTTCTCTCTTGAGAATACGTAGGCATAGAGTGCGACGCTCTATCGAGTCAATTTCCTTCCGTTTAGATTTAGCAGCCGTAGATAGATTGTTTTTGCATCCTGTAGACAACCCAAGCAAGCGTGGATCCCGTCGAGTACGACGGACGTGAGGGGTGTTAATACCTTCCCCTTGCGTAACCGACTCCCGAACCCAGGTTTTGGTTGCGATGACCATACCTTTCCCGTGTTGTGCGAGGTTTACTCTGAGCGTTTCCTTTCCCTCCTGTGGGATAAATAATGCACGGTGGCGACTCTTCTGTCAGCCGGCGCCGATTTTCGCAGTAGCGACACATGGCTAACGCATCGGCAATGTGATTTTCTGCCCTTGGTACATGCTTAAAGGTAATTTCATCAAAATATTCAGCCATCTCTAAGATGTGGGTCTTATAAGGGATCAATTTTTCATCCCTGGTTTCCCATTCTCCTTTGAGTTGGTATATCACCAAAGCATAATCACCAATTACTTCCAGGATTTTGATGCGGAGATCAATCGCAGCTTCCAACCCTAGGATGCAAGCTTCATACTCCGCTATGTTGTTTGTACATGAGAAACAAATTCGGGCTATGACCGCAGTGTACCCTCCAATTGGATTTTTCAGAACAGCTCCGATGCCATGTCCATTTTTGTTTGATGCTCCATCGAACATCATTTCCCAGCGGGATCCTGGCTCGGGACCTTCTTCTGGACCAGGCTCTGGTTTCATGCGATGAATGTACATCACATCTTCATCAGGAAAATCGAACTTAAGTGGTTGATAATCCTCCATAGGATGCTCTGCAAGGTGTTCTGACAAGATACTTCCTTTGATAGATTTTTGAGCAACATACTGGATATCGTACTCTGATAAGAGCATATGCCATCGGGCTAATCTTTCTGTTTGAGTTGGCTTTTCAAAGATGTACTTGATGGGGTCCATTTTAGAAAATAGCATCGTAGTGTGACAAATCATGTATTGCCTCAGACGCTTGGCGGCCCATGCTAATGCACAACAAGCTTTTTCCAGGGGAGAGTAACGACTCTCGCAATCAGTGAACTTCTTGCTTAGATAATAGATTGCATGCTCTTTCTTCCCTGACTCATCAGTCTGGCCCAAGACACAGCCCATTGAATCTTCTAGCATCGTCATATACATGAACAAAGGCCTTCCAGGTACTGGAGGAATCAACACTGGAGGCTCTTGCAAATACTGCTTGATTTTCTCGAATGCGGCCTGACAGTTTTCATTTCATACCACTGTTTGATCTTTTCGTAACAACTTGAAGATCGATGTGCAGGTAGGGGCCAAATTGGAAATGAACCTGGAGATGTAATTCAAACGTCCGAGGAAGCCTCTGACTTGTTTCTCCGTTTTGGGAGCAGTCATCTCCTGGATTGCTTTAACCTTGTCGGGGTCTACTTCAATTCCTCGTTGACTAACAATGAAACCAAGTAACTTGCCTGAGCGAACTCCGAAGGTACATTTTGCTGGATTTAGTCTCAATCGATACTTTCGGAGTCTCTTGAATAGCTTCAGTAGATGATCCAAGTGGCCTTCTTCACTTTGGGATTTTGCAATCATATCATCCACGTACACCTCGATTTATTTGTGCATCATATCATGAAAGAGTGTGACCATAGCTCTCTGATACGTTGCCCCTGCGTTCTTCAAACCAAAAGGCATTACCTTATAACAATAGGTGCCCCATGGTGTGATGAAAGTTGTTTTCTCCATGTCATCTGGATCCATTTTTATCTGGTTATAACCAGAAAATGTGTCCATGAACGAGAAAACTGCAAAGCTTGTTGTGTTATCCACCAAAGTATCAATGTGTGGTAGCGGGAAATCATCCTTCGGACTTGATTTGTTTAGATCCCTGTAGTCGACGCACATCCTGACCTTGCCATCCTTCTTTGGGACCGGTACAATGTTTGCCACCCATTCTGGATACTTGGATACTGCTAAAAAACCGGCATCTATTTGCTTTTTGACCTCATCTCGGATTTTAAGTGCCATGTCTGGTCTCGACCTGCGAAGCTTTTGTTTGGCCGGAGGACATTCTGGCTTCAGGGGGAGTTTGTGCATGACAATGTCAGTATCCAACCCTGGCATATCTTGGTAGGACCAAGCAAATACGTCAACAAAATCTCTGAGGATTGTTATCAGCTTGTCTTTGATTTCTGGCCTTAATGATGCCCCAATCTTGACTTCTCTTTTGTCCTCCTCTGACCCCAAGTTGATGACTTTCGTCTGCTCTTTGTGGGGTTGGAGATAAACATCTTCGTATTCAGCCATTCTCTTTAACTCTTCTGGGACTTCTAACTCTTCGTCATTCTCTTCTTCAGCTTGAAAGACAAATGAACCGCTAGTAGAAAGAATCGAAGGATCATAGGATTCTATGGTTGATGGAGGTATTCTGCATGTTTTATTTTTGGAACAATTAGGCACACACACACAGACATGCAGATGAAGGGTTGTTTTTATATCTTTTTTTTTTAAGAAGATTGCCATTTTTCTTTTAACAAAAAGAGTGAAAATGATGCAAAAAAAACAAATAACAAGAGTTTTAACAAAAACACTTTTTCATTAATGATTTTCAATTTTGCAAAGTGGCCCAATACAAAATAATTCGCAGGCCTTGGGCAAGACCAGGAAATTTTTAAAGAAAATACAAAGCTAACAAGCAGAGTGAATTACTCTAAAGGTAAAAAGATGGGAACTTCCACAGCCTCCCAATTGCGCAACACTGCTCCTCCTCTAGTTATTAGATGATCCAGATTACTGTCATCATCTTCAGCAATAATGGCATTGACTTGCACACCGCCACTGGTGAATATCTCTTTTAAGGACTTCTTCTTCATGGTGCTTTCTTCTGGCTCGTCTTCCGGAGTTGGTTTGTAACCCAACCCTTGTCGATCATTCTTGGCTCGAGCATTGACTTCGATGACCTCTCCCCATCCCAGTGGGACTCCAGCTTTCAGTGCTGCCTTAATACTTTGAGCAGAGGTAAATGATGGCCCTTGGGTTATGTCTGATTCATCAACTAGAACAGCGTGAGCTATTTCTAGTGCTTGGAAGGCTGTCTCGAGGGAGTCTTCATCAGCCTCAATATACCGGAATGATGACAAGTTGCTCACCATTAATTCTTCTTCTCCATGGACAATTACTAGCTGGTCATTCACAACAAACTTCATTTTTTGGTGGAGAGTGGAAGTGACAGCGCCAGCTGTATGAATCCATGGTCTTCCCAATAGGCAACTGTAGACCGGATTTATGTCCATCACCTGGAAGGTGACTTCGAAGATTTGTGGTCCAATTAGGATAGGAAGATCAACTTCTCCTATCACGGTTCTCCTGGATCCGTCAAATGCCTTGACTATAAGAGAGGTTGGTCTCATGGTAGCACCTTGATATGCCAGCTTGGCCAAAGTCCTTTTAGGCATTACGTTTAGTGTTGATCCCGTGTCAACAAGAACTCGGGACATTGTATCTTCATCACACTTGACTGACACATGCAAGGCACGATTGTGCTTACGCTTCTCAGCTGTCAGGTCATTATCATCAAAGCTCAAAGTGTTGCAGGCAGTGATATTGGCTACAACGGAGTCAAACTGCCCCACTGTAATATCTTTAATGACGTGGGCCTGTGTCAGGATTTTGAGCAATGCCTGGCGGTGTGCTGGAGAGCTTAAAAGCAAAGCCATGACCGAGATCTTGGAGGGTGTTTGGTTTAATTGGTCCACCACCCTATAATCGCTTCGTCGAATGATTCTCAAGAATTCTTCTTCATCGTTCTTGAGACTTTCTTTTCCTCTAACTAAAGGTTCTTTGGCGGTGGTTGTCTCTGGAACAGGCGTCTTTTGAACAGAAACTGCTGGTGGAGGAGCCTCGTTGTATGTTCGAGGTTGATAGATACGACCACTCCGGGTCATTTTGCTTCCACTGGCAATGTTGGCCACACTTACTGGTTTCTTTTCTTTGAAAATCCCCTTACACCATGAATAGTCTTGTTTTGGTGTCATGGCTCTTGGGTGAGGCTTGGATCCTCCCCTTGGCTCAAACCTAGTATGTCCCCTTCCGAATTTCGGGGGTGCATCATCACGAAATACTGGTCGAACGTTCTTGTAGTTTTTGTTACTGTTATCATCTCTGAATACGGCTCCTTTGTTGGGATCTCCTGGTATGTTAAACACAGGCTCGATGACTGCCACATCTTCTTCCTTTTTCCGGTGGGCAATTTCTATCATTCCCTGTTCAATCATAGCCCGAATGTCTTTTTTCACAGCGTCACAACCCTCAAGATTCAGCATACGTTCTTTGCAATCTTCGTGAGATGTCTTGAGTGACCACGCCTGAGCGAGGCGTTTATGTAGGTATGCTAGTGGCACTTTGATCTCACCAACAGTAGTAACTTTCTTGTCTTCTGACTCCTCCCCTTCTTCAGTAATGGCGTTGACTCCACCATGATTTGGAAGAGGGTTGCTCTTAACTTTGGGCGGATTATCTTCGAAGGATAGAATTCTCTTTTCAATAAGTTCACAAACTAGGTGCTGAAGGGCGAAGCAACCTTCGAGATCGTGGCCTGGAGCATTCTCATGAAATGGGCAGCGAGCATTTGCATTGTAATAGAATGGGAGTGGATTAGGTGGAGCACCTAATTTTCTTGTTTTAACCAACCCTCTTTCTATTAGCATGGGAAACGGGTCGGTGTAACTCATTGGAATAGGTTGTATCTTTGGCCTATTTGCTTGATAATTTTCCCTTGGGGCCCTATTCTGAGGTTGTTGACCCGGCGGCTGCTGGTATTGTTGTTGATTATTGGTGCGATAATGTTGCTGACTTCCAGGCTGATACTGGTGTTGATTGTTGAATGCCCCAGGTTGGGACCAGGCTGTGAAGAAGGTTGAAAAACCGGGGTTACTGCCGCTATATATGATGGTTGGTACTGTGGGTGGTGGCTTCATGAACTTTGTACTTTCTTTCCATATGTGATTGCACTCACCTCTCCCTCTTTCTTTTTGTGGAACGTGCTGACTGGCTTCTTTGCCATGCTGGCGCTTGAGGTAACATTTGGAGTGGTCACTTTTCCACTCTTTAAACCTGCTTCCACCTTGACTCCCACTGCCACAATATCAGAGAAATTTGTTGTAACACTGCTGATCAAACGTTCATAGAATTCTGGTCGAACTGTATCCACAAACCAGTCTGCCAACTCCTTCTCAGTAAGGGGAGGCTCCACTTGTGTTGCAGTTCCGCGCCATCTTTGCGCATACTCCTTGAAGGTTTCAGTATTTTTCTGCATCATGCTGAGAAGCTGACGGCGGTCGGGAGCTAGGTCCATGTTGTACTTGTACTGCTGAATAAAAGCATCTGAAAGGTCTTGGAAACTGTGGATTTTAGCTTGATCTAAACCAAGATACCACTTGGCTGAAGCCCCTTTAAGACTATCTTGGAAACAGTGTACTAACAGTTTATCATTTTCAATATGCGGAGCCATCCGCCTACAGTACATGATTAGGTGCTCCTTAGGACAAGTGGTCCCCTCATATTTATCGAAGATTGGCATTTTAAATTTCTGAGGAAACACCAATCCAGATACTAGATATAGATCCTTGGCATCAGATCCAAAGACATGATTTCCTTCAATGGCCCTCATCCTTTTGGCCATGATGTCCATCTCCACTCTTAATTTTTCGTGTTTTTCGTCCTCAGCTTCAGACCCATCAGGTATATCAAAGATTGGCTGTTGATTGGCGAAGACTGGTCGTACTGTGGTAGGTCCACCTGCTTGAGTGAAAATAGGGTTTCTGATTGTCGTGTCGAACAAAGGATTGAGACCTGAAGACTGCATGTTGTTGAAAGGTGGCATAAAATCCCGGGACATGCCATAGGGAAACTCTGCTGAAGTAACAGGAGCTATTGTGACATTGGCTGCTGCTGTGGCAACTTCGGAGATCACTGTAGGTTGCGTATCCATTTTTGCTTTGATTACGTTGAGGACTTCCATGATCTGGTTGACGTCCCCTTGGATCCCTTCAATGTCATTATCCATTTGATCGAACCTTTGGTCGTTATCTGCCATCTTCTTTTGAGCTTGGGACCGTGTGTTGTATCTGTGGGTACTCAGCGTGACTCCTTATCTCCTCTATGGACAAGAACAAAGGATGAGCTACGGAACCCCAAATGCAGGACTGATGTAGGATGTCATGCAAATGCAAATGCGGATGCATAAACCATTCAAGGAAACTCAAAATTTTCGTTTACAAACAAAAAGTTAGACCAACATGTAACGACATGCTTTAAAAAGCGTTTTTTCATTTGATAGCTGAAAATCTATTACAATAGAGTGACCTTTGCTAAAAAGCAAGACTTTTCTTACAATGAAAGTAAATGCAACAAACAGGATTTCAATCCTTTTTTAGGGAAAGCAGGGAAATGGTGAAACAAAGATCAATCTAACAAGACGACCCTTCTCCTTCTTGGACTCTAACATGAACTTGATCCTGGCGGATAAGCTCCCACAGGTCTTCGTTTTCTCTTTGTGCTTTGACCAAATCATATCTTAGCTCTTCCCTAGTTGCGGGGACCTCAGGCTCCATGGTTATCTCATAGTCATGAGTGTAGAACATGATTAAGGCAATTTCCTTTGACCACAGCAGGTACCCCCTGGTGGTTAAACGACTTGCATTCTCCATCGGAGTTGGGCCTATGAGGTGTGGATCTCTTTGAGCGTATTGAGCATTTTATTCTAGTTCTTGGTTGCGACCTGTCTTATAGAAGCGAGGCCTCAACAGTTCTGGTTCAGGCTCTGGCCCGGTAGGATACCCATGTTGACGCTGAGCAAGAATAGGATTATAAGTGATCACCCCTTCTATCCCAATGAGACGCACACTGGGGAAATCTCTGTAGCTGGAAATCATGACTTGGTCACTGATGCTGGTGTCATACCATGTGATATCATGGTGTCTGAGAGTGACAAGTTTAGAAACCATGCGCTTTTGGTAGGAAGCCTCCAAAGGATATGGGTCCTTGGCAGATGAGAAGTAAACCATCGGTCGAGTAGTGCAAGACAGTATGAGAATCGTCCACAATCGTATAAGGCGAAACGGTGAATGACTACATAAGTGTCAGTCAGTATTGTGTTGACCGGATTTTTGAGGATGAAGAGGCGGATCGCTTATTCGCTGATGAAGTCGTAACTGCTTAGGAACAGATACAGTCCATATATTAGTAGTACCAGAATCACCTCAAAAATTCCCAGGTTTCTGCTTTCATAGTGATACTCGGCCATCTCCATTAGAGGCCTGGCATCCATTCCATACCACCCTCCTTTCGCTCTCATCGGTGGTAAGTCTTCCAATTTGATGTGCAGGGCCTTAGCTAAGTCCCTCTTCTTTGGTTTTCCATAAGGAAGCGTAAAAGTCCATGGGATCTTTAAGTAAGCATTGTACTCTTCGAGGGTCGGGAGTAACTGAAAATCTGGAAACACAAAGCAGTGGTAAGTTGTATGATAGAATTCCACCAAGGCTTGCAACATGGGCTCATTGATCGGAGCGCTTATCAATGGCAATAGGTCCCCATATTTGACTATGAAAGCAGCAGGATTTCGGACAAGTCTTGTTAACATTCTTAGACGGCCCAATATTAGATCTGGAACTCGAAGCATGTCTCTTCCTACCATGTTGTTGTCTGCAAAGAAAAAGATGAATTTCCTTGAATGGTTAGAAGAAGTGCAAATGCAAATGCAAATGCAAATGATTGTCATGGAACTCAGATATTTTCGAACATCAGAAGTCGTCATTTCATTGATTAACAAAACAGATTACAAAACATCGTTTCCTCTTACAAGAGTTTTGAATAACAACTAAGTGAATCCTATCAAGGTTCTCCTAGCAGCCTGAGGTTGAGCTTCTCGATCTTTCTTTCCATCTGAGTCTTCTCAATGATGAGTCTGTCCACGATTATCTTCCATGGATTAGACTGAGGCTCATAAGGTTCTTCTAGTGCTTTCCTCTTCTTACAAGAGAGGATTTCTTCATCTTTCAACTGGAGTTGTCTTTGGAGCTCCGCGTTTTCTTCGACGACTATTTGATACTTGTGCTTCCAAGCTTCTTCTGTTTGTCGTGCTTTGACCAAAGCAATTTTCAACTTTTCTTCTTTAGACATGAAGACCAATGGACGTTCTTCCTTCAAGGCCATAGGCTCTTGCTTAGGATATGGCATCCTTAGTGTGACAGCTCTTTTCCAAACCCATTGGAGGTAAGGTTCCAAAGAGACATGGTTGAGTTTTCCAAGATCCTTCTTCCCTTTCTTGTGTAGATGCTTCCAAGCTTCTAGAATTTTCCCCTTCAGTCCTTGACTATCTTCCCCTTCTTTGAAGAAGATGCTTTCCACTTGAACACTTTTGGGTTTGTCCTTTAGAGGGTATCCCAATTATCGGCGGGCGAGTATTGGACTGTAGCTGACCCCTCCATTTATGCTGAGGAGAGGTACATTGCCAAATTCCCCACAACTATCAATAATCATTGTCCCATCATAATCACGACTATACCAATCAATATCGGAGTGGGTAAGAGCCATGATCTTTTGTGACCACCATCCTTTCTTTGGATCCCAAAAAGCGTTGGCTTTGGGTAAGTGTGAAGTGAACCACTTGTACAATAAAGGAGCGCAACAAGTGATCATTCCTCCATTGTGGAAGTTCCTCAGATGAACAGAATGGTACGTGTCTGCTAACAGGGTAGGCACAGGATTCTTCTTCAAGAAAATTTTGATGGCATTGAGGTCCACAAAATTCTCAAAGCTTGGAAACAAGAATATACCATAGATGAGTAAGGCAAGGATAGCCTCAAATGCATCCATGCTTAAATGATCTGCGTAATACTGAGCTTTCTCAACCAAGAATTCTGCTTTTAACCCAAAGACTCCTCCTTTTGTAATCAGATTCTTTTTTATATCAACCACTCCCAAACGTGTAGCTTTGGAAATATCTTGTTCTTTAGGGTCCTTCTCTACAATCGGAAAAGGAGAATCTTCAAGAATAGGCAATCCAATTAACTGAGAATACTCTTCTAGTGTGGGCACTAGCTGATAATCAGGGAATGTGAAACAGTGGTAGAGCGGATCATAAAACTGGAGAAGAGTAGAAAGAAGTCCACTATCCATCTTTATCTTCAAGAGTAGCAACAGCTTCCCATATCGGTTTTGAAATCCCTCTGGATCTGTCACCAAGGTGCTCAACCTTTTCAAATCATCTAGGTTAAAACCCTTGTAAGTGTACTTCAAAGTCTTCTTTCTTTCACTGTTCATGACGACCTCTGTTGTTTACAAATAACAAAGTCTGAGTTCCATGAAACCATATGATGATATGATGACATGATGATATGAATGCACAAACACAAGCAAATGCACATGCACACAACACAAACTTAAGGTTAAGGACAAGCATGAGTCCAAGGGTCTACCCATCCCCAAAGATTGTACTATGGATTGATTGTACCTGCCGAACGGGTTCTACGAAGTTCCCAGAGTCATCAATCCATCTTTCGGATATTATCAACTTCCCAAATTACTTGGTAATCGATAATATTCTCAAGAGAATCTCGTCTGAGTGTAGTATCGTGTATCAACTACTTCGGAAATACTTCCTTATAGCCATCGCACTACGTCCTAATAAGGCCAAAGTGGGGTAGAATGTATTCTAAAAGTCCACAGTGTCATGGGCTCCTTCGTTGAAAGTAGCATTGTTTTCACGAATACTCGATCAACAATACTAAAACTTTCAAGAGGGCCTACACTGAGCGGTGGTTTCTCAAGTTAGCTTGGTCGGGAATCAACTCCCTATAAGCCTTCTTGAACATACCACCATCCTATCACAATTGCACTCAAGTCCAGGTATAGGACCGTCTCACCACTCAAATCACCCAATACCCAACACACAAACAAATATATTGACAAATATACATGTTAAGCAAATATTCACAAATATAGCATACAATTAAACAAAATAGGCTAAACCCTCAAGTTAAGTATAGTCTCCCCAGTGAAGTCGCCATTTCTGTTGCGGTGAGAATCGTGATATCAAGCTATTGATTAACTTGAATCTTTAATTCTTAAGTTCACAACCAGACTTTAATTTATCCAAAGGAAAGGTCTAAAGAAAGAAAAACCCTTTTCGCGATGTAACAACAACGCTAAGAGATTCGGGGATCGGGGGTTGGTTATGCATAGGGTAGGTATTTCACATCCTAAACATTTGTAGTACTCTACAGGAACCTTTTGTTTGTTTGCATGCTAATACTTGCTAAATGTTTGCTATGGATTGGGATTTGGTAAGGGCATAGGTTAAAACCTAAAGACAGTTTCTAAGTTTGCTCGCAAAGACGTCGCGTCCTCTGCCTACGTATCCTAACTAGGATAGAATCAGAGCAATTGTAGTTCACCTCACTAGGGATGAAGAACACTTGATTATGATCAAGGTTCAAAAGGGATCAAACATAACAATGTTTGTATAGAGTTTAACAAAACTCTCTAGATCTATGTTATAACACTCAAGAGGGAAGTAAGTAATCATTACTATGATTCTTACATAGAGTTTACAAACTCTATCCTAGGGTTCTAATTGAAGAGCACTCCTAGTATAGGTGGGTTTTCTAGACTTAAAGCAAAGTCTAATGGTTTATAATGTTCTAACTTAACTAAGCTAGGGTTAGGATGACTTCACAAAGTCAAGAGGGAGGGGTAAATGAGCTATCCAATGACACAAGGGTCAACGGAAAGACTTTTCCTTTGGAAGGAGAGAGGGGAGGCAACTTGGATGAGAACTAATGAGTTCCATCACTTGGGGAAGAAATAAATTGACAAAGAAGTAAACATTCAAACATGATGAATATAGGAGACATAATTACAATCAAAGATTGGCAAGCACTTTACAATGAGTGATTAATTCAAGTGAGATGAATGGCTACAACCAAAGTATATAAGCATATTACAATAGGCATATCTTGACAAAGATGAAGACATGTCTTAACAAAGATGGGAAGCATAATCTTGACAAAGATTGAGGGCATGATAAAGGTGACAACTATATGAACAAATAACAATTTGAAAACAATCATGCTATAAACTTAAAGTGGAACAAATGTGACAACAAAGTGTATAGATGACAATCAAACACAAATAAATTAGTTTAACCTCATAATTTAGGAGGAAGTTTGAAGTAAATTCATGGTAACAAAGTCCTATTATGCTAACAAACACAAAAGAAACAATCATCCACAAATTTCACAAGATAAATAAGCATGGTATAAAAAAATGTCAACAAGGACGCGAGGTAACGACCGACAAAAGAACAACTTTTCAATTTGGCCAAAAAGCAATGTGATTATGAGTAACTTGAAATTTTCTTTTACTAAATAAAACTAGACATTGTTTTGAACATTTTACAAAAAGAATGGATTGAAAATGATAAAAAAAATAAGCAAGTTATGATTTTTTGAAGTTTATTGAATAAAAAGAAATAAAATGGTAAAAAGTGTCCTCCATGGGACTTGAACTCAGGACACAAGGGCATATGGTCATAAGGGGCGCATGGTTCTACCACTGGGGTGGCTATACATCCATTGATGAAGCCACCCCTAATAATTAATAAGGGTAACATGAGTTCATGGCTGGGCAAAAATACATAAATAAACCAAATACGTTTTATGCCGTAACTTTCTAACCGCTTATCGAAACGAAACAAATTTTATATGGAAATGGGGTAGAATCAAACAAGGAACACAATGGTGATATCAGTTTTTTCAAAATCCTTCTGTGGTGAAAAACTCGAAGGCTCATGTATTAATGGGAAATGAGATGCATTTTGAATTCAATGAATTACAACAGATGCATTTAGAACAATAGGCTGGTATGAGCAAAATCCAAACTTGCAAAAGGATGAGAATTGAAAAAAGATTTGGTTTAAAACATATTAAAACAGGAAATAGCATGTGAGCTGCAAGTTGATAAAATTGGTGTTTTCAATGAGAGCTTTGCAAACCAATGGTGTTAATATCCTCATGACAGGGATCAGGCTACATCATGTTGAAGAGCTTAAAACAAGTGAATTGCAACAACCAGGTAGGGCTAGATGGTAGTAGGGGTTATCAAACCTCAAGGGGCTGACAAAAACAAATGCATCACAATGCTAATGGTCTTGACAGCAAACAAAATCTTGGCAGAAACCTCACATACCAAACTAAACTAAAAAGCAGCTAGAAATCAAGAGATCCTCTCATATGAATTATGCAATCCTAACTAAACAGCCCAAAATCAAAGAGACCAATCATGTCATCAAATATTTGCCATTCAAACCTGGCATGAGTTAAGACAAACACACATGATCATAACTCCTCCAAGACATGAATCCCATCAGCAAGCAATGTGAACTAGTGGTTTCTATCAATTCACACATCAAGATTCTGAACAAGCAAGCCCAAATGAAAACATGGATCCTAACTGTCTCAAACAGCTAATGAACCTAAAACAGCAGCTTTAGGACATACATTGGGTGATGGATGTGGTTAAAAAAAGTTGCTAGTTCTCAATAGCATGCTGACACAAAACTTAAAAAAAGTTGAAACAGATGTGATCCAAGTCATATGAGGGCCAATTGGGTGAATGGCTTAAACTTGGTTTGGTATCCCAACAAACAGCTTCCCTATCCATTGCCATGAGTCAAAAAACTTTACACACATCACATTGTAATAACTTAGAAATGAGTTTGATAACATCAAAATTTTAGCAAACTCAAAGTAGAAATTGACAGCCAGCCTGTTTTAGTATCCAGACCAAATTTACTGATGGATTCCAAAGCATAATCATGGCATAAATCAAGCAAATCTGGTTTGGTATCAGTAAAAAGCTGTGGTGGAAATCAGGTGAAGGGTATTGTGTTTTCAAACACATCTATTGATGAAACCTAAATATAAATCCAAAAGAAGCAGCCAAGACTTGGAAGTCTTTTAGTGCAGCTCTTAACACAAAGTTTCAGCAGAGAAAATACACAAGTGAGTATCCAAGACCCTTATGCTCATTTAACCAGTATTTCATCTTATCATGATAGCATATTAGATGAAAATGCAATTAAGAAGTAAGAGGGTCAGTCAGTCATGCTGTGGTCAGGGGTAAAGTTCAGACATGATTCATACATCATACACAACATGTTCACATATCAACCCAACTGATTTATGAGATACCAACCTAACTGCTATGTGAGAATGAGATGACAATCATATTTCTGCAAGTGAAATGGTGAGATATGGAAGCAGACCTAACTAGAGTGAATAAGTCATGCTAACATCTCTAAAACATCCTTTAAAATGTGTCTATGCTTTAAAATCATCCACAAACATTAGGGAAATGAAACTCACAAGTCAATTGCTCATTCAACACATAGAGTTACAAAATTGATATCAAAAATGAATTGAAACAGGATGAAGCTCAAAGAAAAACCATATACAAGCTTTGACTACCAATGTGAATGAGCTTAGTATTTGAAATGGTCATGGGGTGTACATGGTTACCAAATTGCAAATAGTGACCAAAATGCATGATGATGATCAGGTGCAGTTCAAAGTAGATTCATGTCATTCTAATAACTCACACATCATTCATATATGATAAGGGGATGATCCAAACACTAAAATCAAATGGAAACAGCTTGTCATGAAGAATGTCATACCAGTTGCAAAATATCATGTGTAGATGCATGATGACACTCAAATCTCAGCTTATGCACTAACTGGTTGATTTAAGTGTGTAGGCACTTCATACATGTGATATAAGTCATGTTTGATCAAGCAAGAAAGTTCAAAACAGTTTGGTTCAGAATGTGGTATTTGTGTTGCAAATGACATGTGTTAAAGTGTGAAAACAGGAATTCTGAGTTACAACTCAAATCAATCCAAACCAGTCACTCATACATGTTACAAATGTGTATTAAAATGAGTCTAAGTGATCAATTTAATGCCAAGCAAAGCAATGAGTAAATTGGCATGTGAACTGCTCAAATGAGCTTGTGAGAGTGCAGTGAGCAGGTTGAATCAAAATGTGAGCAAAAATTGAGCAAGGTAGTCATATATACATCACACATATACATATTTGATGGTGTTCAAGCAATTGGCTAGGTTTAATTTGGACTATAACAGAATTTGGCCTTGGAGCTGGCATTTGGTGATTAAACAAGCATGAATAAACTCAAAATCACTATGGGGCACAAACTAGCTAAACCAGACATACATACATACCCAGCATATGATAACAAGTAGTTCCAAACTCAAAAAACTAGTTGACAAACCAGTTTACATACAAATGGTCATGTGGCTGCCCAAATCTTGATTCAAAATGCAGTAGCAGGACATTTTCATTACAAGTAGCAATTTTCAATCAAACAAACACATGAACACACATGCTATATGGTATAGGTCATGTCTAAAGTGTCAAGATAAGTTCAGACCAACTATGCAAGAGATCCAACATGTGAAACAAACAAAATCAGCTATGTATCAGTTTTGATGACAAACATATTTTGGCATGGCATTGGTATGAGCTAGGTTGAGGGAAACTTACCTCTTGTAGATGAGCTCTAAGCCAGCAAAAAAAAAATACCAAGAAAACCAGAGGTGCTTCCTTCTTTTGTAGTGATATGGGGATTGCTTCCTCTTGAAGCAACAAAGCCAAACTCCAAGTCAGTTGAAGTTGTAGTGTTTTCAGTTGGTTTGTGAGACCTCAAACAGTTGTGATATGGTGTATGGGAGGTGTGTGGAGTGTTGGATCATCAAGAAACAACTTGGATCAAGTTTTGGCAAGTCTTGAGGCTTATGGTCAAACTTCCATGGTGTGACAGTTGAATTTTGTGGAAATGAGTTTTTTTGAGTGGTTTGAAGGTGTGGACACCTCCTATATGGTATATATGATTTGTGTGGATGCTGATTAGTGGCTTGGAAGTTGTGGAACTGGTCTTGAGCAGAGTTTTGCTCAAGACAGTTTTTCTAGTGAAATGAAAGGTTTTTTTGAACTTTGGAATTCTAGAGGAAGAGAGGAAAGATTGAGAGCATGTAACTCTTGGTTTCTAGAGAAGGCTCTGGTGTGTATGAAGAGGAAGACAATGTCTCTATTTATAGTGCAAGAGGAATGAGAGCAAACCTTGAACTTTACCATTTTGGGAGGGAAAGGTTTGGAAGAAAATCCTTCCAAATCTTTGGGACAGCCTTGATTCAAATCAATTCCAAGGCTCTAGGCAAGCCAATGACAGTGTGAGAGATGGAATGAGGTGATTGGATAGGGTCTAGCATGGTAGGACTGCAGCTGCCACATGTGGGAGGGAAAAGTTTCTCTCTCTTCCTCAAAAAAGAATAAAATAATGACAAGTAGCTACAACTTGCTTCCCTCCTCATCCCAATCTCTTTTTTCTGGTTTTCTCTTCATATACACATCTAAATATCATAATGTATCATGACCCAAGGTTGGAGAGTGGTTAGAGATGAAAACTTCTGATTTTGAGAAGTTGGGCCAGGTGGATTTTTAGTGTGACAGACCCAACTTCAAGGCACGATAACTCCTAGCTCATAAATCTCCTTGGGGAGTTCTTGTACTTTTTAGAAAGCCCTTATGTAGCTCTATAACTTTCATGTTTTGGGAATTTCCAAATTCTTGATGGAACTAGGTTGCAAAACCCTTCAAAGTTCTGAAAAAAGTGGTTTGTATGGCCAGAATTTGTCAATTTTCACCAAGTCCTTTCCTCTTGAAAAATGACTTTTGCTATAACTCCAATTCCATGCATTTTTTGAATATGTACCACTGTGGGACTTTTGTAGGGTTTGTCAAGACCTTTCAAACAAGCTTAGAACCACTTCAATTGGATGTGTGGTTGAGGAGTTATGGTTTTGCCCCTTTCGAAACCCTAATTCCCGATTTTTGCAATTACTTCCTAACCCTTGATCCAATGGTAACGAAATTTTATGGGGAGGTGTAATATGATATAAGGAACATTTTTCATTCACACCTTGAAGTCAAATTCCTTATTGTTGGAGAGTTGACTTTTTGGTCAACTTTTCGATCGATCGGTGTCTACCGAGTCGCCCGTCGGTGATCCGGACATCCTGAGGACTTGAAACTCTTCGGATGGACTTTAATAAGCCATAGGAGCTCAATGGACCTTGATCCCATCATTGAAATACTCTTTGAATCAAAAGTCAAACTACAGTTGACTTTTTCCAGTCAAAAACCTTAATCGGGTGTCTCAAATTGCACTGTTCTCGAACCCCGGGTGACCACCTCAAATTGGATTCATACTTGACTCAATGTTGTATTCTTGATCTTGTTTGAAGTTGAATCAATCCAAAACATTGATTGATCGGACCACTGAAGTCTCGATTTTGACGGTACGGAACCCTAATTCATCTGCATCTTGACAAAGATAAACTTGAACTGGATTATGGTTAGTTAATCAAATGAATATGATCCTACAATGATGATGAGGATCTAAGGGGTCAAAATTTGGGGTGCAACAGCCGGCACCCCGATCGCGCGAGGTCATGGAAGTGGTACGCTCATCGCACGGCCAGAAATCATTTCCGCGTTTGGCCTTTTTCTTCAAATCAAAATGCTAAGTTTTGACTCAGTTGGGCTTAAGCTTCGCTATCCGCACCCCCATCAGCGCACGGCCCATAATGAATAACACGTAGAACTTTACTTCCTGCACCCACCTGCTGTTTCCATTTTAATTTCATTTTCTTTTATTTTCTATATGGTGGCTGTTTGATTTTAATTCAGAATAAATACTTAAGTGCTTCAATAAATCTTGAGAAAAATCATGTAGGTAGTTTAACATGTCTAGAATTTTTTAATATTTTTTAATTTCAGTTTTCGTGCATTTTTCAATTAATTTAATATTTTCTCTTTTAATGTGTTTTTAATAAGTGAAAAATGACATGTCATGCTTTATGATTTTCTTTCTCTTTCAATAATCCATATTAATCTCTGATTTTTTGTATGGTGAATGTTGATACATTATAGAATATTATAATATTTTTCTTGCATTTTTTAGATTCCATTTGAATAGGTTTTAGAGCATATCTTTAGAGCCTTTTCCTTTTGAATCTCCCATAGACTATACATCTTGGTTTAGCATCTGGTTAGTGGCCTTAGGCTTATAGTTTGGACTTGAAACTTTAACCATAGACTCCTAACACATTTAGGATCCTCTAGGATTTTTCTTAGGATTTTTAGAGTTAGTTTCCTATTTTTCCCACATTTTACATTTTGACCAATGTTTACATGTTTCAACTTGCACCTTCTTATAGTTTGGCCTAATAAATGAGCTTTTAGCCAACTTTAAGCATCCAATCCTCCCATTAACCTTTAGTACATAGGTTGACACATCTTTAGGGTGATCCCTAAGTTCTTAGATTGTGCATAGCTCCTTTAGGTTAAGTGATCTTTAGAACTAATCCTTAGGGTTCCTCCTGAAGCCTCTTAGGAAGATGAATCTCCCATGAATGGTAGAGTGTCATGGTGGATGCCTTTGGCATACACCATGCTTCCCTTCATTTCTAATCTCACATGAATGGTTGAATATCATGGCGGATACCTTTGGTATACACCATGTATCACCTCATTTCTTGATTATCCATGATTGGTTGAACATCATGGTGGATACCTTTGGTATACACCATGCATCCCATCATCAATTCCATTCTTTAGGATACCTTATTTGATTACTTGTGGAATGAATTCCTTATTTGTCATAATTCCTTTCCTTCATTCATGATTGATTGGTGTTGCATTAGGATAGCTCATGTTTAGGGTAGTCTAAGTGTAGATGCATGACTTCATTAAGAGGTTGAGTGGGTCTCCCTCTGCTTGCTTGCATTAAGGGTTGAGGTGATTCTCCCCTTGCTTATGTGTTGTTTTTCTCTTTCTAATTGATGTATTTGCATTGAAAGGTTGAGGTGACCCTCCCTTTGCTTGTCTGTTTTGTCTGTTCTCTTTATTTGTTTGCTTAGAGGTTGAGTTTCTCCCTCTGCTTGTATTGTTGCATTGCATTTACATCTTTGCTGCTTGCTTTTCTGTTTTATCTGCTTTTCTGATTTTGGCAGTTATTTTTCTGTTTCCCACTTGCATGTTTCCTTAGGACTCTCACTTCCTTGTTTAAGGAAGTGATGATAGACATTAGGTCTGAAACCATGCATGATAACATCTAGGAGTTCCCTGTTTCAACCTCACCCATTAGGATAAATTTGCATGATAACAGTAGGATTTCAGTTTCCCCTGTAGAGGCCTCCTCTTCTCTTCTCATCTCCAAACAAATCAAAATACAGTAATAAAGGTTAATTGATATCGTACGTTACGAGCCTTAAGCTACTTAGGAAATGATTATTGGAGGGTTTCCTTCCAATAATCAGGATGTTTAGTATGGTACCCTTTGGGTGACATGCGACGCATTCACTTCTAAGTCATAGTCTCTAGTGCGATATGAATTGCAAACATCCATAAAAAACACTTCTTCCGCAAAAGACAGAAAACAAATATCAAACCTTCTTTTTGCCCCGTGGGCCCATAATCCGAGGAAAACATTTTCAGATAAAAGAGTGTCATTAACTCCCAGTTCTACCGCAAACGGTAACGCCTAAGTCTCCAATGGTTGAGCTGCATACACCAACTGCTGGAACTATTTGTTAACCGTACTCGGATAAAAAAGACAAACTTGTGTCCCCTTTTTATCCCGAACTACGTTAGCTCTGATCTCTCAAGCCTGTTGAGAGTACGTAGGCACAAGATGCGATATCTTGGCGAGCAACCTTCCCCCATCACCCGTAGTTAGCCGAACTACATTGACTCTGACTTTCCCATTGCACAAAGGGAATACGTAGGCCCAGAGAAACGACGCTCTGTCGAGTCACCTTTCTTTTCCTTTTTCTTTTCTTTTTAGACCAGCCTTGATAGGTAGATAGTTAAATCAACCCATCAGATAAACAGACAGGCATGGCTTCCATCGAGTACGATGGACGTGAGGGATGCTAATACCTTCCCCTTGCGTAACCGACTCCCAAACCCAGAGACTTGGTTGTGATGACCTCGTCTTATACCTTTTCGTCAAGTTTTTCCGATCGTTTCATTTCCCTTTCTGTGGGATAAATAACGAAGGGTGACGACTCTTCTGTTGTTTCGGCACCTCTTTTTCGCAGTAGCGACAGCTGGCGACTCTGCTGAGGACTGTGATGGTTCCCTATGCAAGTCTCGCCTTGGATTTTCTTCCTAGCTGTCTGGGTCATCCCCAGCAGCTGGCGACTCTGTTGGGGATCCAACGTCCCCTATGCAAGTCAATCCTAGCGCTTGTATGTTTATCTGTTGGGTTTGCATTTATTAATCGCACTTTACTTTCCGCACTTTATTTTCAGTATGATATCATTATTGTGCTGTTGTGGGGAGGGGCTCTGATGAGTGATAAGCCAGACCCAGGCTTGAGTGTATACCTAGCATTAGTTGTGGAAAGTAGTGGGCGCGTGCATGCTTTGCATGTACTAGTGTCCCACAAAATCCACGCTCAGACGAGATTCTCTTGGTTGACTTCTTTTCCAGCCCTTTAGGCTTGAGGGGTTGTTGGTCTGGAGAGTTGTCGACTCTGGGGACCGATCATTTGTGACTCAGCTAAGTGAGGCCTCTTCAGGGAGTAATGATTCCAAACCAGAAATGGTGAACGTATCATCATTTCTCGAAAGTCTGTGACACTGGGAAACGCATAGGATGTTGTACCATATCAGTGGATAGGTCCATACCTGTGAGTGGGGTCGGGTTATGCAGGAAACTTTTACCTCCAGACAACCCGGTTTTCTTAACAGTATGAATCAATATTATTGGTATCAGTGGGTCCTAATTATTAGAGTTGTGTTATATTCTCGCCGAAGCAGAATTCTGGTCCTTCAGTCAACAACACAGCACTCTTGATCCCTTGCTACATTTTTGCATTTGCATCTGCATATCATTTTGCATAACAGGTACCACAGAACTGTTGATCTTATTCACTGTGCTAAACCAGTTTGTTGCAGGATATCTGATCAGGAAGATCACAGAAATCCCCACAAGGCTATGGAACAGGTACGAGCAGAGCTGAGTGAAGTCCGAGGCCAGATGAGGCAGGTTATGGGGAACATGCAAGAGTTGCGTTCAAGCCAGTAGGTACTCAGAGAGGAGAACCAGTAGTTGAAAACTCAGGTGGGTTTGATCATGGAGGTAGTAAGAAAGATGCTCAAAGAAGAAGGTGACTAGGTGCCTAAAGCTGCAGTAGAGATGCTCGCTCCGCTTTTGTCCATGGAACCTGTCCTAAGGCGTGATGTGCCTCGAAGACCTGTGGCACGACCTGAGATCCCAGATTTGCCACGTCAGCAACTATCTCTCACTCCCCAAGACACTTCTAAGGCCAGGAAGTATGCGCCGAGGCTGAAGCAGCCCGACAGAATTTTTGATAAGATCCCCATGACTTACGCTCAGTTGCTGCAAGTCTTGCTTCAGCTTCGGTTGGTCGAACTACAGAAGTTACATCCACTAACTGGGACCCCACCACCTGGCTATAATGCAAACGCCCATTGTGATTTCTATGATGGGGCACCCGGACACCATGTTGAGAACTGCAAAGCTTTTAAGCACATAGTTCAGGATTTGATCGATTCAAAGGCCGTTAAGTTCGCGTCGGGAAACATGAGTATAGCAGAGGGTCTCATTCCAGGCATTACAGAAAAGATAGACACTCCTGCTTTCATCCCCAAAACTGCATTGGACCCAAAGGAGGCCTTGCAATTTATGACTTCTAAATCTCCGTGCCTGCAGCTATTGCCAATTCCGGGACTAAACTTGAGGATGAGTGCATCTGAGCAAAAGGAGTCCTTGGTATCTCAGGCTCAATCTCCGAATGTCTTGACCGTTCAGAATTAACAACCCCTAGGGTCCATGCATCAGACATCATCTCCCTTCTGGAGTCAACGGTCATATCGCCATCAACAGGGACTGCATGCCAAGCAAAGACCAAAGAAGCCAGAAAGGCAGTTTGCTCGGTTGGCCATGGCATACAGTCATGTATCGCCATATCTGATCAAGGATGGTCTAATAGTGCCAAAGGAGATTAACCCGGTGATTCCGCCGTATCCGCCAGGTTTTATTGCAAGCGCCCATTGTGATTACCACGTTGGGGCACAAGGGCACTCAACTGAAGACTGCAAGGTGCTTAAGAGCTAGGTTCAGACTCTATGGGACGCCAACAGGTTCTCGATTATGCCTCAGGGTATTCAGATTAAAGACCTTCCTTCATTCAGCCAGGTGGGCACATCAGTTCATGTTGTGGAAGAGTTCCCCGAGAACGAAGGTTCAGAAGCCTTTCAGACTGACTTCGACGAGTAACTCTGAAGATGGCTGCCTCAACGGCGAATCAAGTTTGAAAGCCCAGTGCCTAGAAGCTGGCAATCTGCATTTTTCATGTCATTTCTTTACATTTGTAGTTTCTTTCCTGTTTAATTGCAATTTTTGTTTGTAAAGCTTATTGTCTTCAATTGATATTGATAAATGAAATAAATATGCATGTTTTTGAATTAATCCATCCGTGTTCACTCTATTGCTTTCTTTTATTTCAAACGTTTGTTTAAGTGGAATCCGGGGAGGATGACGAAATTTCGAGAAGCGCAAGCTTCCGAATGTATGCTTTTGAATAAAAACCTGTTGATGATGTACAGGCATTGTTTCAAATCCCAAACACTGGAGATATAAGGAAGATAATCACTTGTTAACCCCTTTGAGCCTAGTAGTAGGAGTTTCTTTCTGAAAATGAAAAACCCTTAATCTTAACCCGGGGCAGGGTAGGTGTCAGTTAATTTGGCCAAGCGTTCAAATTGCAAAAGGAGTTCCCATTCGAGGATAGATCACACCTATATATATCGTACCTAAAAAACCACAATGGTTAAGCCTGGCCGATCAGGAGTGAAACAGTCACAATCTCTTTTCAAACAAGTCAGACGAGTCGGTGTCATGCGATTTGTTCAACAAAAAAAAGAGAAAGAAAAAAATCAAAGAAAAAGCCCGCTAAGTCGAATCTTGAGAACAAGTGACTTAGGAAAAAATTAGGGCATCCTGCTGGACTTTAAAATCGAAGAAACTCAAAAGAGTTAGTCCAGGAAAAAGTTAGGGAATGAAAAAACGAAAAGCGAAAAGGATTACAAAAGAAAAATCCTCAAACAAGAACGAAATCGTGTGGCTCCGGGCGCCCGTAGACGAAAAGTGAGTGACTGTCACTCCAAAAAAAATGTGTGATTCCCTGAATCATCGCTCCTATCAATAAACCTTTGAAAGGTGAATGCTAAGGTTGAATTAGCTTAATATAGGATTAGAGAACATCACGGAGAATGGGTGGGTTAAAATGAATTTTGAGCCTATATCCTTTCCTTCTTTGACCGTGAACCTGACCACGTTACAACCTTTAAAAGTCCTAATTGAAGCAGATTTGTTTCGAAAGCATACTTCGGTAAAGAGCGCATCGAAACTGACCCTTGAAAGGATTCTTCTTACAATGTTGTATTAATGTTGACATGCTGATGAATCATTCATACACTTTATGTCACAAATTTTTTTCCAGTGAACAGATTGGATTTCGAAAACTATCATATGCATTGCATTTGATATGTCTTTTGTGTAGAACAACTTGTTTTACTTACAAGTAAGCGCTTGACAGTGGGAAAGTTTCCACGATGGAAAGGTTTGATCAGGACAGAATGCAGAATGCCTGAATATTCTGGTGAACTGGGGCAAGCCATGTCAAACGATCACAGCATGGGAGTCCGTCATCCAGAAGTCAGTTAATCTGAAGCAGTCAGGTCGAGGTTTGATAAATCTCTCAAGGAAAACTAGGGTATTTCCCCATAAATTAGCCAATCAGGGGAAAAGTCGTTGCAGGACAGGGGCAGGCCACCCTAAGAGCGCCGAAGTTATTTCTTGCCCATGGGGCGATTAATATGAAGCACCTCTTCGAGGTTCAAGATGATGAGGCAGATCAGGGTGCAGAGATTGTAGATTTCCCTTCGAGGAACATCCCCACAGAAATCCCACAGGCTGGGGCAAAATATGGAAACAAAGGAATCGTTCTTCTCCATATCGCCAGAGCTACTCAAGCAGGTTTGATCAACCTTCAAGTTCAAAACGAATGTCGGGAAGCCGTGCTACTATCCTTCGACCCTTCAACCAAAACCTTTGAATCTAGACAAGATATTTTCCAGCGTCAGTCGTACCTGACCCATCACGGATAATCTACAGCTCAAGGCCTATTGGTGGTTGTCAGGTAGCCCAATCCATGTTGACGCATCAGTCCAGAATCCAATTGCCATTGGTACGCAGGAAAACTTCGTCTATTTTACCCCAGCAAAGCCCAATCATCATTGGCACGTGCAAGCTATCCCCAGGAGAGTCCAATCATACTTGGCACCTTCTGTTGTTCCCCAGCGGATTCGGTTTCACCTTTCTAGCATTTATTTTGCTGGAGTAATTCGGTGATACCCGGTTTTCCCCAGCGGAGCCAGTCTCTCTTCTCTAGCATTTATTTTGCTAGGGGAGATCCCTTTTCATTTTGCATCATTGCATAGCATCCTCCCAAACCCTTAGCATTTCCATTTCGTATGGAGCATTACGCCATTCTCAAACATATGCATCGGAAACATAAGTCAAGTTTGGTACCGATTATTGTTAAGAACGAAGATTGTTTGATTCAGGATACGGTTAGAAACATTCTCGGCATTGGCCGCCTAGTCTTCTTCTCAGTAGAGTCTTATTGATCCAAACCCCCTTTGTGAGTCCGTTGATTCTCTTATTCCAACTCTTGGTTGGCATTCCCCAGTGTATTCCAGTTTGTGGTGATTGGTGTTTTGGTAAGTCGAGGTGTCTTGTCCTAGCTTTCAGTTAGTAATCTCTGGTTTCCCCTCCGTAGAATCTTCGTTCCAACTTTTGGTTGGCAATCTTTGTTATTCTAAACTCTTGGTTAGTAGTTGTTATCCTAACTCTTGGTTAATGGCCTTTTATTTTAACTCTTGGTTGATAATTTTGGGTGATCATCTCAACTTTTGGTTGGTAGTCTCCTGTGGTGGAGTCAACTTTGTGTAGTGTCCCCTAGCTATCCTAA
This sequence comes from Lathyrus sativus, assembly GCA_963859935.3. Taxonomy (NCBI): domain Eukaryota; kingdom Viridiplantae; phylum Streptophyta; class Magnoliopsida; order Fabales; family Fabaceae; genus Lathyrus; species Lathyrus sativus. The sequence continues at coordinate 512,940,104 of OZ012735.1, forward strand.
CTCTTGGTTAGTAGCTTTTGATCATTGAGGATCTTTCCCCCAGCAATCCTAACTCTTGGTTAGCGGCTTTTGTTCCGACTTTTGGTCGAGGAGGATCTATTTTTCCTGGTTATCCTAACTCTTGGTTAGCAGCTTTTATTTTAACTCTTGGTTAGTAGCTTTTGTTCCAACTCTTGGTTGGCAGTCTTGGCGATCCTAACTCTTGGTTAGTGGCTTTTGTTCCGACTTTTGGTTGATGAGGATTTATTTTCCTAGCGATCCTAACTCTTGGTTAGTGGCTTGTGTTCTGACTTTTGGTTAGCAACCTGGTTTACCAACTTTTGGTTGGATGTTATCCCTCGCAACCGTTTTTCCGACTATTGGTTGGTAGGCCCCTTTTACTTGTCTGACTATTGGTTGGCGGTCTTCCCTCGTTATTCCGACTATTGGTCGGTGGTCTTCTTTCGACCCTTCTAACTATTGGTTGGTGGTCTTTGTTCGTTGTTCCAACTATTGGTTGGTGGTCTTTGTGCGCTCTTCCAACTATTGGTTGGTGGTCTTCTTTCGACTCTCCCAAATATTGGTTGGTAGTCCTTATTTTACTCTTTCAACTATTGGTTGATAGTAGTCCTTTGCCGGTTTCAACTATTGGTTGATAGTTTCTCTTTGGTTCTTCCAACTCTTGGTTGGTAGTCCTCCTCGTTGTTTCGACTATTGGTTCGTAGTCCTCCTCGCTGTTCCGACTATTGGTTGGTAGTCTCCTTGTTATTCCGACTATTGGTTGGTAGTCTCCTCGTTGTTCCGACTATTGGTTGGCAGTCTCTTCATTGTTCTAACTATTGGTTGGTGGCTTTTATTCTAAGGTTTCAACTATTGGTTGATGCGTTGATTCTAACTATTGGTTGGTGATTTTCCTCGCAGTTCTGACTATTGGTTGGTGGTCTTTATTTGACGCTTCCAACTATTGGTTGGCAGTTTTCCTTCGGACATTGTTTCCACTATTGGGTGGTAGTCCTGTTCCTCCATAGAAGAGTTGCCTGTTTCCAACTCTTGGTTTTAGTTTTCAGCTGTTGTCAATTCATCTCCAGTCAGTAGGTCATGTTGATTCTAACTATTGGTTAGCAATTTTAGTTCCGGATTTCTAGTCGGACTTTATCCCCTACAGTGCCGTTATTCCAACTCTCAGCTGATAGTTTCATGATGGACGTTTCTTTCGACTCTTGGTCAGCAGTACTGGTGTTCCTTAGTGGATGTTATCCCAACTCCTGGTTGGTATTCCTTGTTTCCCCAGCAATCCTAACTCTTGGTTAGCAGCTTGTGTTCTGACCTTTGATCAATGGTGTTCCATGGTAATTCTAACTATTGGTTAGTACCTTTGTTTCCCAACTCTTGGTTGGTATTCCAGAGTTTGTTTCCCAACTCTTGGTTGGTATCTATAGTGATTTTCCAACTCTTGGTTGGTATTCCCGAGTTTGTTTTCCAACTCTTGGTTGGTATCCTTCAGTTGTTTCCCAACTCTTGGTTGGTATCTGTTGTTGGTTTCATCCCAACTTTTGGGTTGGTATCCTTGGTTGTTTTCCGACTCTTGGTTGGTATTCCTTGGTTTGTGTCCCAACTTTTGGTTGGTATCTTTGGTTGTTCCAACTCTTGGTTGGTATCCGTTGGCTCTTATTCCAACTCTTGGTTGGTACCTGTTGGACGTTATCCCGACTCTTGGTTGGTATCCCTTGATCTTTGTTCCAACTCTGGGTTGGTATCCGAGGTTTTGTCACCCCTACTTTTGGTTGGTACCCTATTTGTTTGTTGTTCCAACTCTTGGTTGGTATTCCGAGTTCGCTGTCCCGACTTTTGGTTGGTATTTGTTGTCGGTTTCGTCCCAACTCTTGGTTGGTATCTTTGGTTGTTTCCCAACTCTTGGTTGGTATCTATTGGCCTTTGGTTGTTCCAACTCTTGGTTGGTGTCCTCCGGGCTTTTTCCCGACTTTTGGTTGGCATCTTTTGGATGAATTTCAAATTATATTGGATTATTATCCTTAGCATATCGGTATCCCAACTATTGGTTGGCATTCGTTGTTTTGTATTCGTGCAGGTTGCAAATTTTCGGGTTTGTCAATATTCAATCGCTTTTTACTTTGATTGGCTGGAGGTTCTTCACCTCTCATCCAGTTCGGTCCAAGTCGTTTGAATAGGGGCAACTGTTACACCCCAAAATTTGCCCAACCTTTTGCTTTAGCTGGCTTTTCTTTCATTGCATTTATCGTTGCATTCATAGCATTAGCATTTGCATACCATAGTCCATGAACAGGGGATTGAGAGGCGTGTGTTTATCAAGAAGGGGCTATCAAAGGTTCTAGAGCTATGCAAGGGGTTATATTCAAGTCATCAAGGTCTTATTATCCTCAGAAGAGTGTCAAGGCTCAATGATGAGTGCATGGTTAAGAGTGGGGTACCTCCTAACTCGGGGATCATTTGAAGATTGTCAAATGAGTTTGAATCCATGGTTATGGGTGGAGAATATTGAGAGAGCTCATTGGATGTCTTGAAAATCATTTTTGAAGCTTATGTCAGTCATTGTACCAAGTGTGTGAAGCCACAACCAAGATTAGTGCAATTAGGGTTTTCGCCGGGTCAACCCTAAGTCAAAAGTCGAACTGAAGGAGATTAAGACTCAATTCCAAGTCTTTGTAATCATGGGATGTTGTGTTGAGACATTCCAAAGATTATTCCAAGATCATCTCATCAAGATTCAAGAGTGTGAGAAGTTGCTAGGCTAGGGTTGCTATGCTTGACAGTGTAAAATCCCCTGGTTTAGTGTCTAACTTCAAGACCACATAACTCAAGATGCAAGCCTCATCTCATCTTGACATAAACATGAGACTTGTAGAGCATGTTCATAGCTTTAGTTTGAGTACTAGAAGTCCTTTATTGGATTTATAGAACTCAAGTTATGAAGCAGGCAAGTTACAGGTCCTCAGATGAATGTGATTTTAATCATCAAAAGTCGACCAACTTCCATGCCATTTTTGACCAATAAAGAAGCTTATCCTCAACTTCAAGTGAACATGAAAGTTATTCTTCATGATCTTAGCTTTCCAAAGAGTACTAGAAGTCCTCATTTGGATTTGTAGAACTCAAGATATGAGACTTACAAGTCAAGGGTATTTTTGGAAAGTAAGATTACAAGTCATTTTCATTATAGGTCAAGTTCACCACTTTGCACACTTCAAATGGAAATCTTTCCAACATGAAAGTTGCTCCAAATGGGGTCATTTGGTCAATCAAACCTCAACGGATCATTGACATGGCTTAGATTGGAAAATGCTTGGAGAAAATTTCATGAAAAGAAGTTTGAAAAGGCCTAGTTTGGATTTAATGTCCATTAAATCAATTTATGTCATGTTGGTGCATTTTTTGAGTCCAAATAATATTTTAAGAATAATGGCAAAACCAGAAATTAGAAATGGATTCATTTACATGGGGATATTCAAGGTTTCTTCATCTTTAAGCAACACATTTCAAATCTACCATTGGTTCAATTCCAAGGAACCAATCTGAGCCACACATGATCCTTGCATCATAAGAAACTGATATGAATCAAATTACAAGCTTGTTGGCTCTGTTTTCATGGAAATTACAAAGCTTGAAAGTGCAAAATGTGAATTTTGGATTGGATTATTATGGGCTTCCATTGGGCTGCAAATCACTCCATATCCATTGTATATAACATTCTAATCATTCCTAATAGAAAAAAACTGATTTTGGAGGTAGTTACAACAGAATTCCATGGAGAAAAAGTGGTGAAAAAATTGGTTTTCGAATTTGGAGTTTAACACATTTTCAAGAAAGATTGAGCATTGTAGAAGCTTCAATGATGATTATGGAATGATTCTGGACACTTTTCTTGAAGCTTCAAAAATATCTAAAGCCACCATTGAAGCTCCAAACAAGGTGCTTATTTTTTATCCATACACTCTGTTCTTGATGAATTGTTACACCATTTTCACATAATTATAATCCTTAAGGTGTATAGAAGCTTTTAGGATTAGTTTGGTTAGAATTCATGACAATTTTTGAAATGACACCTTAGGTTGTAGTTTGAATTTCTCTCTAGTTATTAGATGAAAATGGAAAAGAAACATGAGGTATTGATGTAGGAAGTGATAGGAAGAGATTAGTATCATCAATTTTAGTTTTTGTGAAAGTTGGAAATTCTTGAGTGATTCTTGAATGTTCATGACTTCTGAGTTTTAATGGAGGAAAGTAAAAATAAATTACATATTTGGATTCTACACGAAAAAATACACAAGTTTGGTTCAAGAAAATCTTGTTTTGGTTAAGAAATAAGGAAGTTGGATTGTTGGCTAGAGGTTGAAGATGAGCGGAGCTCATCTCCGGCCGACACCCCCACCACGCGAGCCACCGCACACAGTACTCCCTCCGTTTGCGTTTGAATTGCCAGCTTCATTCTGGACCGTCCGATCACGCGAGATCATGGACGTGGTACGCTCATCGCACGGCCAGAAATCATTTCTGCGTTTGGCCTTTTTCTTCAAATCAAAATGCTGAGTTTTAACTCAGTTGGGCTTAAGCTTCGCTATCTGCACCCCCATCAGCGCACGGCCCATAATGAATAACACGTAGAACTTTACTTCCTGCATCCACCTGTTGTTTCCATTTTAATTTCATTTTCTTTTATTTTCTTTATGGTAGCTATTTGATTTTAATTTAGAATAAATACTTAAGTGCTTCAATAAATCTTGAGAAAAATCATGTAGGTAATTTAACATGTCTAGAATTTTTTCATATTTTTTAATTTCAGTTTTCGTGCATTTTTCAATTAATTTAATATTTTCTCTTTTAATGTGTTTTTAATAAGTGAAAAAGGACATGCCATGCTTTGTGATTTTCTTTCTCTTTCAATAATCCATATTAATCTCTGATTTTTTGTATGGTGAATATTGATACATTGTAGAATATTTTAATATTTTTCTTGTATTTTTTAGATTACAGTTGAATAGGTTTTAGAGCATATCTTTAGAGCCTTTTCCTTTTGAATCTCCCATAGCCTACATCTTGGTTTAGCATCTGGTTAGTGGCCTTAGGCTTATAGTTTGGACTTGAAACTTTAACCATAGACTCCTAACACATTTAGGATCCTCTAGGATTTTTTAAGGATTTTTAGAGTTAATTTCCTATTTTTCCCACATTTTACATTCTGACCAATGTTTACATGTTTCAACTTGCACCTTCTCATAGTTTGGCCTAATAAATGAGCTTTTAGCCAACTTTAAGAATCCAATCCTCCCATTAACCTTTAGTACATAGGTTGACACATCTTTAGGGTGATCCCTAAGTTCTTAGATTGTGCATAGCTCCTTTAGGTTAAGTGATCTTTAGAACTAATCCTTAGGGTTCCTCCTGAAGCCTCTTAGGAAGATGAATCTCCCATGAATGGTAGAGTGTCATGGTGGATGCCTTTGGCATACACCATGCTTCCCTTCATTTCTAATCTCACATGAATGGTTGAATATCATGGCGGATACCTTTGGTATACACCATGTATCACCTCATTTCTTGATTATCCATGATTGGTTGAACATCATGGTGGATACCTTTGGTATACACCATGCATCCCATCATCAATTCCATTCTTTAGGATAGATGCCTTATTTGATTACTTGTGGAATGAATTCCTTATTTGTCATAATTCCTTTCCTTCATTCATGATTGATTGGTGTTGCATTAGGGTAGCTCATGTTTAGAGTAGTCTAAGTGTAGATGCATGACTGCATTAAGAGGTTGAGTGGGTCTCCCTCTGCTTGCTTGCATTAAGGGTTGAGGTGATTCTTCCCTTGCTTATGTGTTGTTTTTCTCTTTCTAATTGATGTATTTGCATTGAAAGGTTGAGGTGACCCTCCCTTTGCTTGTCTGTTTTGTCTGTTCTCTTTATTTGTTTGCTTAGAGGTTGAGTTTCTCCCTCTGCTTGTATTGTTGCATTGCATTTACATCTTTACTGCTTGCTTTTCTGTTTTATCTGCTTTACTGATTTTGGCAGTTATTTTTCTGTTTCCCACTCGCATGTTCCCTTAGGACTCTCACTTCCTTGTTTAAGGAAGTGATGATAGACATTAGGTCTGAAACCATGCATGATAACATCTAGGAGTTCCCTGTTTCAACCTCACCCATTAGGACAAATTTGCATGATAACAGTAGGATTTCAGTTTCCCCTGTAGAGGCCTCCTCTTCTCTTCTCATCTCCAAACAAATCAAAATACAGTAATAAAGGTTAATTGATATCGTACGTTACGAGCCTTAAGCTACTTAGGAAATGATTATTGGAGGGTTTCCTTCCAATAATCAGGATGTTTAGTATGGTACCCTTTGGGTGACATGCGACGCATTCACTCCTAAGTCATAGTCTCTAGTGCGATATGAATTGCAAACATCCATAAAATACACTTCTTCCGTAAAAGACAGAAAACAAATATCAAACCTTCTTTTTGCCCCGTGGGCCCATAATCTGAGGAAAACATTTTCAGATAAAAGAGTGTCGTTAACTCCCAGTTCTACCGCAAACGGTAACACATAAGTCTCCAATGGTCGAGCTGCATACACCAACTGTTGGAACTGTTTGTTAACTGTACTCGGATAAAAAAGACAAACTTGTGTCCCCTTTTTATCCCGAACTACGTTAGCTCTGATCTCTCAAGCCTGTTGAGATTACGTAGGCATAAGATGCGATATCTTGGCGAGCAACCTTCCCCCATCACCCATAGTTAGCCGAACTACGTTTACTCTGACTTTCCCATTGCACAAAGGGAATATGTAGGCCCAGAGCAGCGACGCTCTGTCGAGTCACCTTTCTTTTCCTTTTTTCTTTTCTTTTCAGACCAGCCTTGATAGGTAGATAGTTAAATCAACCCGTCAGATAAACAAACAGGCATGGATCCCATCGAGTACGATGGACGTGAGGGGTGTTAATACCTTCCCCTTGCGTAACCGACTCCCGAACCCAGAGACTTGGTTGCGATGACCTCGTCTTATACCTTTTCGTCAGGTTTTTCCGATCATTTCCTTTCCCTTTCTGTGGGATAAATAACGAAGGGTGGCGACTCTTCTGTTGTGTCGTCACCTCTTTTTAGCAGTAGCGACACTATACAAGAAAATAAAGCAAAAAATAGTAAATAAAATGCAAAAAGCCATGGAAAAAACGGGCGAGCACCGAAATGCCACCGAAAATACCAGGACGGACTAGACCAACAGAAAGAGCAACCTCTGCTCGATAAATCTCCTTATTCGAACTGGTTTGAATCGCCTGAAATGCGAGAAAAGGGGTTGTAATCCCGATAATCCACTCTGACTGACAAAATGCACAGTATGCGATAAATGATATGCAGATGCAGATGAAACGAAACATAAGCCAAATTATTTGAAAAGGTTGGTCAAATTTTAGGGTGCAACAGCTGCCCATATTTAAACAACTTGGACCTGAAGGGATGAAAAGCGAACGACTTTCAAACATTCAAGGTAAAAGGCGGTTGAATACCAAAGAACCTGGAAATTTGCCAACCGCAAAAGGAAACTGTAATCGATAGCTGTAGGAAAATGAGCTAACTCATCACTGATTAGGAAGTATCAACATCAAGTCGGTAAGAACATCTGACCTCACCGTCAGTCATCGACAACATGTCGGTAAAAACAATCTGACCTCGCCGTCAGTCGTCGACATCAGGTCGGTAAACACAATCTGACCTCGCCGTCAGTCATCGATATCAAGTCGGTAAACATATCTGACCTCGTCGTCAGTCATCCGCTAAATAAAAGCGAGCATCGAACCCGAAGGTCGGCTCAATCCGAAATTGAGAATAAAAATTTGACCTCGCTGTCAGGGTGAAGAAATTTGTTGGGGAAATATGAACTTGAATAAATAGACTCGGTTGGAGAGAATGATAAGATGAACACATTTGTTAATGATTCTGCTTACGTTCTGGATACCACGCACGCTTACCAAAATAAATGGAGAAAGTCGGGGTCTAGATACGACGCGCGCTTACCGAAATAATTAGAGAAACACGGGGTCTGGATACCACAAGCGCTCAATCACTATCACTAGCCAGGGTCTGAATACCTCACCTGCTAATGAAATAAACTGGAGGAAAGTCGGGGTCTGGATACCACACGTGCTTACCGAAATCACTGAAAAAGCTGGGGTCTGGATACAACACGCGCTTAATCACTATCACTAGCCAGGGTCTTAATACCACACGGTTAATGAAAACAAACCATTGTCTGCCGGAGATACACCTAAAAATAAAGAGGTAGTAACCTGGCTTATGTTTCAAATGCACATGTTTGAATATGACGTAATGCTCCATATGAAATGGAAATGCTACGCGTTTGGAAGGATGCTATGCACGATGCAAATGCAAAGGAACCGCTTCAGCAAAATAAATGCTAAAGAGGAAACCAAACTCCGTTGGGGAAGGACTAGACACATCTAGTACAAATGAACCCATGCCGGGGAAAACAAACCATGAGTGGCCTCTGTAAACTTCTGAGTAACACTAATCTACTAAGAACAAATCCACTCCGCTGGGGATCAAATCAAACTGCCCTGAATGGCCTACCAGAATATAACATTCCTGGGGAACAAACAACTCGGCTGGAGACAAAAACTCCACTCAACTGGGGAAATCTACCCTGGATGGTCTGCCAGAATATCACATTTCGGGGAACAGACAACTCTACTAGGGAAGCACAACAAACTACTGAGGAATAGCTCCACTCTGCCGGAGATTCCACTCTGCTGGAGATTGAATCTGCTATCTTCTAGGGATAAGAATAAGATTTACTTGGAGATTATCCCACACTCTCTCTGCTGAGGATGGAGAATAACAATCTCTAAGAGTAATCCCACTCTGCAGGGAAGAAACCTACTTTGCTGGCTTCATTAGGGATTTGGCAATGAAAGAATCAGCATCAACCTCTGCTTGGGGAAATGAGAAATAAACTCAACAATATCAACCTCTGCTTGGGAATGAGCCAATAACCTAGACTCTAAGGGGAAAGGGGCCAAAGACTTGGACTCTGTGGGGGCAACAACACTGCACTCATCCCACTGCTGGGGAAATAAACCCAAATCTGCTTGTCAGGGAAAACTTCAATCTCAGCCTACTAGGGATGGCTGTACACAATCCATCTGCTAGGGATGGTCCTACTCTGTCCGAGATATCAATCTCAACCTGCTGAGGATAACCTTGATCACATCCCGATGCAATCCCAACCTGCTAGGGAGAAACAAACTCAAACTGCACATCATTTCTGGCGAGATATTCCTAATTTAACAACATCAACATGGGGAATACATAATCTCAACTATGGAGGAGTGAGATCAATCAAGCCTCGTGTCGGGGAATGTGATACCATGTGAGCCACTGGGAATTATCGTGCCACTTATAGTTGGGCTTTTTGGTTTAGGGATGAGAATTGGTTTATGGTGATAGGGATTTATTTCTGGTTACCGACGGAAGTGGATTTAAAAGGGAAATACTAGAAGAGAACTAGCATTCGAGGGTAGACCACCAGACGAGAACTGTTAGCAAAAGGGTTAAGTTGTCAGACGAGAACTGACTTCTGGTTTTGGGTATCAGACATGAACTAATTTCTGGTTTTCCAGACGAGAACTGGACTTTAAAACTGTGATAGCCAAACGAGAACTGGTTAAACAGTAGGCTAAAGAAAGGGTGACCAGGCGGGAACTGGTTAAAAAGCTGACATGTACCAGACGGGAACTGGTGTTTAGCGAAAGGTTGACCAGACGAGGATTGGGCTTGAAGGTTTGCCAGACAAGAACTGGGCTTTGGAAATGATTTAGGTTACAAGGTTCAGACAAGTAACATGTTTAGGCTGCGGGATGACGACCCAATGACAGCAAGGCCTTTTTAGAAGGTTCAGGTTATTTAATGTGATGGCACGATTCCTCGACACTCAACTCTTGCTAACGAGAATAAACTTGCTTGAATAACTTGCCCCAGTGTAGTTCAACTTGCCCCTATCTGATCTTTGGGAAAGAGTTCACCTTATAGAAGAAAATAGCTTGCCATGGGACGACCTCGAGATGCCTTGCCCCAGAATCTGTACCATGAAAGGGTATTGACTGAAAAACCCTCAGAATGATTGGCTTCAATATACTCTTGAAGTGATTTACCCCTGAATGAGCGCTGAAGCGACTTAACTTGTCTTGAATGAACACTTGAGGATCTTCCCTCAAATCAATGGAATCTCTAGGTGACCTGCCCTGATTGGTAGCCTAAAGATGATTCATTTCTGATCAACTGCTTCTTGAATGATTTACCCCATAATCAACCGATGCTTCAGGACTTGCCTCAGACTAACTGATTCCAAACTCACTGGATGTCAATGCCCCAGATCCATATGGTTGCAAAATATACACAATTCTGATCCAGACTGCTGAATGATCTAGTCATGTTCGACTATTCTCTGTTGGAATTTCATCGATGCCAACTACTGACCTGCAATTAAAATTGTTTGCTCACGAATGGTAATTTTAATGTGGTGCTCATGCAGATTTTGAAAAGAGATGTCACTTATTAAGTGTCGTGACAATGAGACGAATGGACCAAAAGTCCAAACGTAGTGCTGATTGGGTTAGTGAAAGATACAACAAGGATATGATTAGCAAATCATGTAGGAGCCAGGTTACTCAACCTCATTGTAGTATGCTTTCAGAATAAACCCCGCCTCAATTAGGTCTTTTAAGGGTTGAATCATGGCCTGGTTCACGGTTATTGAAATAAAGGATATTAGGCTCAAAGTATGATTTGTACCCACCCCTTCTCCGTGATGATCTCCAATCCTACGTTCAGTTAACTAGGCACAAGCACTCACCTCTTCAAAGGTTTTTTGAATGGTAGGAGTGATGGTTAAGGAATTCACAAGGTTTTCAGAGTGATAGTCACCCTCTTTTGTCTTCTGTGTCTGTAGTCACACGACTTTGTTCTTGTTTAAGGATTTTTCTCTTATGATCCTTTCTCTTATTCTTTCATTCCCTAATTTTTACCTGGACTAATTCTTTCGAATTTTCTAGTTTTGAAGTCCAGCGGGATGCCCCAATTTTTCCTAAGTATTTGCTTTCCATCTTTTCAACTTAGCGGGCTTTTTTTCTCTTTTTTTTTTAAACAAGTCGTGTGACACTGGTTGTCTTGATTTCTCCGAAAGGGTTGTAACTGTCTCACTCCTGATTGGTGAGGTTTAACCACTGTGGTTGATGAGGGATGACCTCTTGAGAGGGATAAGATATGATTGGTCCTCGAATGGGGACACTCCTCTATAAAACTTGAACTTTCGGTCAAACTAACTGATAACCACCCTGCCCCAGGTTAAGATGTGAGGGTTTGAAAAGTATGAAAGAAACTCATACTTATAGGCTTGAAGTGGTTAACTAGGGACTAACTTCTTATATCTCCAGTGTTTAGGGGATTTGAAACAATTCTTGTACGTCATTAGCAGGATTTTATCCAAAAGCATACGATCATCAGTTATGAGTATTCAGTTTTCGTCATCCTCCCTCCAATCTTTGCTAAACAACAGTGATGAAGTGGAGTGAATAAGAGGTGCATGTGTTTGTGTTGTGCAACAAATAAACAAAAGGGGCATAATTAATTCAGAAAAATTCATAATCACTTCATTAATATTACCATTCAAAACAACAATGTTTAAAAGCAAGTAACAACTAACAGAAAAGATACTACAAATGCAAATGATAAAAAGTGTTCAAGAACTGTCAATGTTGAGGACGTCTGCCTGTCTGGACCACTGGCTTCTGGAGATGATTCTCGGAATCTTCGAGCTTAGACAACTAAGAGGTTGACATAAACAACCAAACTTCCCTCTGGAAAAGATATGCACCCTTTGTCAATCAACTGCTGCACTTTGGCTTGGAAGGCTTTGCAATCTTCGGTTGAATGCCCCATGGATCCGCCATGATATCCACATTGAACATGGGGATTGTACCCAGGAGGGTAAGGCTCTGGCACAGGCTTAAGAGTCTTAGGCTCCACCAAAGAGTTTTGAATCAAATGTGGAAGAAGTTGACTGTACATCATAGGGACTGGATGAAGAGGAGCATTCCTTCTTTCCAAGTTGTTACGAGGCCTATTCTGATTGTGGCGCTGATTCGGATAACTTTGGCCATGGGCTCGTTGATTTGCATGAGGAGCGACCCAAGGTTTCTGATGTGGTGCCCTAGGCACAATTGTCTGTCCAGAATACCGTGACACAGAAAATGATGACCGCTGAGAAGATAAAGAACTGAAATATTCCACCGACTCACTCTGAGAATAACCAATATCTGTCATGACTGCATTTATTACATCTTCTTCTTCTTCTCAGGAATCACTAAAGGATTCAATTTCACTGGCCTGACTGCTGGAGATATTCTGAATTTTCCCAATCTTTATGCCATTCTCAATGCGTTCTCCTGCTATCACCAATTCAGAGAAGTTTGGTGCAATTTCGAGCATCCTTTCAAAGTATGGGCTCTGCAAGGAGTCTATGAACATGTCTGCCAACTCTTGGTCTAGAAACGGCGGTTGCACTTTGGAAGCAAATTCTCTCCATCTCTGAGCATACTTCTTGAAGGGTTCATTGTTCTCTTGAGACAAGCTTTGCAACTGCATGCGACTGGGAGCCATGTCAAGATTATATTCATATTATTTCATAAAAGCCTTGGCTAAGTCCATCCATAATCGTATCTGATCACTCTCTAACTACATATACCAACTTAGAGATGCTCCAATCAGACTGTCCTGGAAACAGTGAATCATCAACTTGTCGTTGTGCACAAACGAAGTCATTCTTCTGCAGAACATCACCAAATGTTGCCTCGGGAAACTATCTCCTTTGTACTTCTCAAAATTCGGTGTCTTAAACTTCGAAGGCATCACAAGACCGGGAACCAGACACATGTCTGAAGCGTTGAGACCAAAAGAATCTTTAACTTCCAAGGCCTTGAGTTTTTCATCCAACGCATGAAACCTTTTAGCATACTCGAGAGCTCTTGGGTCTTTAGTCTTCATTATCGGAACCTCTCTTCTGGAATTCGGCACAGAGTAAGCCACATATTGACAATCTATAGTATCAGGAGAAGAAGAACGTTCACTTCAGACAACAAACTATTCATGTAGATCTTGGTCTTCAACAGAGGGTTGCACAGCCTGAGCTTCAGTAAGATTGTTCACTTGCGAAAAGTCTTCATCGGGCAGAGAACCATATAGAGGATTGGTCATTACAGTAAAACCTGATAAGGTATCAACATTCTGGAGGTTGTTCCCTGACATAGCTACCAACAATTCTCAACCTGACTTTACTTCTTGACACTACTTGATTTTTCTCCAACCACTTGGTCGTCTTCCAACAATCACCACTTATTCAGAAAAAACACCAGGGAGTCACCTTCTGATCAAAATAAAGGCAGGATGAGAGCCCTGGCCAGCTGAAGAATGATATGCAAAATGATGCAGAAATGCTTATGCAAATGCAATGCAAGATGCAGCAAACACGGGATCACAACCCCCACAAAGTTTCTGAATACTGCTGTACTGCTGACTGAGTAAGTTCAAAAGTCCGCACTGAAGAGAAAACCAAAATACCGGGTTGGCTGGAGGTCAATTTTCCTGCATAATCCCACCCACTCACAAGTATGAACCTATCATCTGAAAAGGTCCAACATCCTATGCTATTGTCAGCGTCACAGACTTTCAAGAAACGATGATATGTTCACTATTTCTGGTTTGGCATCATTGCCTCGCGAAGCGGCCTCACTTAGCTGACTCCCAAGTGATCGATCTCCAGATTCGACAGTTTCCATATCCAACACCCTTTCCTAACCAATGCACATGATAGGATGTCTTCAATAAAAAACCTCGTCTGAACGCGAATTTCATGAAGACTAGTGCACGCCTAACATGCAGGTCCTCGCTACTTTCCACTAATAATGCTATGTGTATACTCAAGCCTGGGTTTTGGCTTATCTCTCAAAGGAACAACCACCCAACAGCACGACAACAACAGATAATAATAAAGTGCGGAAAATGTAAATAAAGCAATATACAAAATACAACACACAAAAATACACAGCCACAAACAAAAACAAACAAGCGTTAGGATTGACTCACATAGGGGAACAGACTTTCCCAGCATAGTCGCCAGTTGTCGCATCGCTGCAAAGAGGGGTCGGCAAGGACAGAAGAGTCTCCATCGTTCGTTATTTATCCCAAAATAAGGAAAGTAAACAATCAGAGAAAACCTACGGAAAGGGAGAAGAAAGGTCATCGCAACCAAGCCTTGGATTCGGGAGTCGGTTACGCAAGGGGAAGGTATGAGTACCCCTCACGTTCGTCGTACTCGACGGGATCCACGCTTGTTGTCTAGTCTATGGGTGAAAACAAACTATCTATGGCTGCTGCTAAATGGAGAAAGAACTGACTCGATAGGATATCGCTGCCCTATGCCTACGTATTCCCTCATGCAATGGGAAAGTCAGAGTCAACGTGGTTCAGGAAACTACAGAGGGGATTGCTCGCCAAGACATCACTGTCTTGTGCCTACGCATTCTCATCTAGCATGAGAAATCAAAGCAAAACGTAGTTCGGGCTAACTAAGGGTAAACGGGGTGTTCTCGATCGCACGGGGAGCAAGAGAAAAGGTAGACGATACTAGAGTACGCATTCTACCAGTTAGGTGTATTGTTGCTCGACCATTGGAGACTTAGGAGTTACCTGTTTGCGGTAGAACGGGCATAGTATATCATTGGTTAAAAGGTACAGGGAACCTACAGGAAAGAGGGAAAAGTGCTCACTAGGATTATCGCAATCCTATGCCTACGTACTCTCAACAGATATGAGAGATCAGAGCAGTCGTAGTTCGGCTAACTACGGAAAACGGTCTCGATTGCACTGGGGCAAGAAAAGGGATCTCAACCGCCAGGATGCGAGAGAAAAGAGTCTCAATCGCCAGGATGCAAGAGAAAAGGTTCGGATCGGGATGCACACGCTAAGTCCTAAGACGTAGGAGCGAATGCGTTGCATATCGTCCGAAGGACATACGCTAAACACTCTAGATGAATGAGAAGAGGCTCCCCACTCATAATTTCCCACGTATCTATCGCTAAATAGCTCACAACACTCGACGGTTGAAAGAGAGATTGAATTAAAACAAAGTTACCGAACGGAGTGGTTCCGTTGACCCTTGACATTGCGTGCAAGCTCCATTCTATACTTCTCATTTTTTATTCTTGATGACGATGAACCGAATTGGGACCAATGTGACGCTAAACCGTCGTAGCTCGACTTATAAGGGAAGTCAAACTATATGAGGTCACGTATTGATTTCCGTGCTATGTGTCACGGTGAAAATCGGATACCAAACTATTGATTAGTTTGAATCTTTAATTCATTTTTGCAACCGAACTTTGATTTGTCCAAAGGAAGGGATAAAGGTCGAAATTCCCACAATGCAATGCAAATGCAAGCTAGAGAGTTTTAGGTTCGGGGGTTGGTTAAACTTAGGGAAGGTACTAGCATCCTAAGTTTCTGTAGTACTCTATAGGAACCTCTTGTTTTATGTTTGTTTATTGCTAAGGTTTATCTGCTTAATGGTTAAAAGACCTAAGGGTTTATTTCTAAGTATACTCGAATGGGATCAAGGATCATGGGGAATATGATGTAAATGATGTGCACTACACACAAGTGTTGACTCATGTGTAGGTTTTTTCCTTTGGACGGAATGTGATGCGAGAAAATGTAAATGACGCTAATGTAAATTGCGGGTAATGTAAAACACACACAACGCATGAAAGCGCTAAGTGAGTGTGTGAATTATGAATAAAATGAAAGTAGATAAAGTATACATACATGGACGCATGAAAGCGCTAGAGTGTAGGTGAGTGGATCGTGTATGTGAGGTGCACAATTGGTTTTATGCGAAGTTGATTTATTTTATAGGTGAGAAGTTGGATTTGATTTAGTGGGATTAATTTGAGAAAAGTTGATTTAAGTGATGAAGTTGAAAAAAGTCGAATTAATCTTATTAGCAAAAGGGTTTTAGATGTGGGTTGATTTTGGGCGAGACTAATCGGTTTCTATGTGGAATTGATTTTAGTGAAAAGTTGTACTTGATTGTTAATGGTGAGATTGGTTTTATAAAAAAAATTATATCAATTATATTAGTTTTAAAATTATAAATTGATTAGATTTTAAATAGGATAATTTTAATTAAATGAGGACTTATTCGAATAAAATAAATTTTAGTAAGTAAGAAAAAGTTATTATTACAAATTGATCATGAAATAGGTTTTTTAGTTAATATTATTAAATAAATACAAGTTATTTTGAATTATATGAAAATATAGCCTTTTTATTTTTTAGAAAAAAAAAAGAATAAATTATTACTTTATTATTAAATAAATTAATCATTTTTGTTATTTCAGAAAAGGTTTTACCGAGATAAAATGGTTTTAAAAATAGATTAAATTATAAAAGGTTTTCTTGTTATAAAGGTTTATTAAAATTATAAAAGATTGATTTTATTGATAAAATAAATAGATCATGAAGTAAATTTTTTAATAAAACAGTTGGCTTAATTATGAAAGGGATTTTTTATTATATGAAAGTTATTATTATTATCAAAGAGTTCTTAATTATAACACTAGAGATTGATTTTAAAAAAAAGTTTTATTACACTTCTAAGTTATTTAGTAAAATGAATAAACATTATTTAAGGAATTAATAAAATAGAAAAAAAAATATTTAATTAAAAAGGTTACTAATTTTTTTATTTAAGGAAAAGTCTAATTAAAATTATTAGATTAACTAATTAATAGAATAAAAGGATTGATTATTAAGAGTTAATCATGTTTCTAGACTAAATGTTAATTATTATTAGGTTAATTAGAGTGGATTAATGTTAATTGGTTAATTATCTGGGTTAAAAGGAAGATTAAAGGTTGGGCGTGTGATTGGGTGAGGACAGTCAGCGAGGGAGTACGGTGAGCTGCGCTGGGGTGCGTGTGATGTAGATCCATTGGAGATCCAGTGGGTGTTAAGTGAGGTGCACGGTATGGCAGTGTGTGTGTGCAGGCATGTGATTACATCAAAACAGAAGGCAAAAATTACACAGATGCAAAAAAAAAAAAAACTCTAACTCTGAATCGCCCCTCCCCTCTCTCGATCGCTTCTCCCTCGTTTCCTCTCGATCTCACTCTCTTCCTTCACATCTTCCGCTATTTCGTCTTCAACCGTCCTTCTTCTTCGTTTTCATTCTCTGTTCTCCCTTTGATCGTTATTTCTTCTTCCATCTCCATGTTCTTTTTCTCCCCCAAATCGAATCTGAAAGAAAATAAGGAAAACACAAATCAACATATATCACAAATGAAACACAAAAATCCAATTCACGGTATAGAAAAGTTTGCACGAGATCCTGATGGTTGGAGGCGGATGTGCGGGTTTCGGCGGTGGATTCGCAATTCCCGGCACCGGCGAACTCCAGATAGTTTTGCGAAAGGGCTTCTGGCGGTGGAAATGACGAATGATTGCGGTAACGACGATAATGACTACAAATAAGTTCTCCTCTTCGATTTACAAATTGGGATTTTGGGGTTTCGAATTTGTTGGGGATTTTGTGAATTGTTGGGGATTTTGTGAATTGTTGGGGATTTTGTGCGGATGATGTGATATCTGTGTGAAGGTTGTGGGTTTTCTGTGTGCAAGGATTCCACCTGAGTTTGGGATTTTTGAGTGTTTTTGAGAATGGCCCCCCTTTTCTTGTTGCGAATGTGAGTTCATATATAGGGCGAAGTGAAATTAATGTGTAGATTTGTTGTTATCTCGATTTTGGAAGGATATAATCATTGTGAATTGATTCAAGATTCTTTCCATTTTCGGCCAAACATGTTTTCTAACTTTCTCTTTTTTTACTTTGATCAAGCGGTGTTGTTTAGGAAAGTTCCATGATCTTGTCTCCTGGTTTTGCTCGGTTCATGACTATCATGGTGTGAATCTTTGATGAGTGTTGCACCCTAAAATTTGCTCAACCTTTTCTAATTGGTTTATGTTTCAATATCATTAGCATTTGCATATAGAGTCATGTACATAGCATAATCATCTGCATAGCATAGCATAGCAAGTCAGCCAACAGGGACCAAGCATTATTCTCATCTTTATGAGCCTATCAAGAGGTTATTATTCTAATTCAATCCCATTCAAGTCATCAGAAAGAATTTGAAAGCTATCAAGTCAATGGATCAAGCAAGTGCATCCATCTCCTATCTGAGGGTATCTGAGGATCAGCAAAGAAATTGTGAGCTGTGGGCTGAGCATGGATAGTATCTGGGCATCATGGGAGACTTAGAAAGTCATTTGAAGAAGGAGGCAAGTCCTTGGTGTGATCATAAGTATTGCAGTTGAAGACAGTCAACTAGGGTTCCATCTGGGTCAACTCTAGGTCAACTCTAGGTCAATTAACTGATTGAAAGGCATTAAGGTCTATTGGAGAGATGTGGGGTTCATCATTTGACATGTAGAGAAGGATATGGTGATATGCCAAGAAGAATTCAAGAGAAATCAAGGAGAAGAGGAGTTTCTAAATTAGGGTTTCTGTGTAAAATCCCCTAATTTAGGTCAAATTTCCAAGTAAGATAAGTCAAACTGCAAGCTTCAAATGGATCCTTGGCCAACATGAAACTTGTAGATGATCTCAAGACCTTTAATTTGAGTGGTGGAAGACCTTAAGGAGATTTATAGAACTCAAGTTATGGTCCTTGCAAGTTACAGGTCATCTGAGGTATCTGAAGTTTTGTCTGTGAAAGTGACTAGACTTCCAAGCAATGTTTACCCCTCAAGGAGATTTCAAATGAATTTCTGGTCAACATAATAATTGTTCCTCATTGTCTTAGCTTTCTAGAATGGTATGGTATGCCTTCATATTATTTGTGGAACTCTACTTATGGTCTTGGCAAGAAAAGGGTATTTTGGGTCATCTGGTGATTACAGGTCATTCTTAGCCTATACCTAAAAATCATACAAGGGAGCTTCAAATGAAAAACTTCACAACATCAAAGTTGCTCAAAATGCCATTTTAAGTCAAGAAAAGAAGTCATGAAAGTTTGGAAATGCATGGAACAAGACTTGATAAAAGTTGGTGAAAAATGACTTAAAAAAGGCATATAACTTGAAAAAAGTTCAAGTTGGAAAATGGTTTGAGAGATCTACAAGTCCAATATGGGTCATCCAATATACCAAATTGATTCCCAACATAATTTTAAAGACATTGGTTCAGCCACTTTTTTGAGTTAGGGTTTAAAAATTGGACTTGCTTTGTATTTTTGTTACTTGCATAATAAGGCAAGTATAGAAAACTTGGCACAAGATGAATTTTCAAGGCAAGGAGCTTACATACACTTCCTATATCTCATGTAAGGAGATTTTGACATAAGTTTGGAAAGGTGCAAGCATGAGATAAGAGATATTCAAAGTATCATGGCATGAGAAGTTCATGAAATTTCCACAACTTTCTAGAATCCTCCAAGATTATTCTAGAAACCTCTAAGTTTGTTAATCATCATCTATATATTGGGTTGAGATCATTAGGAGTAAAGGTTGGTGATAGTTGATGTTGAATCCATTTGCAAATCATATTGAATTTTTTCCATCATTTTTCCATTTTTTCCCACACTTTCACATGTTTGAATTTCCATTTTTTTCAATCCTTTTTCTCTCCATTTTTTGATCCTTTCTCATTACCAATTAATTCAATATACTACATAGGATTTTTCCATCAATTTTTGAGAATATTTTAGTGCAATTCCATGGTTGTATCAACATGAAAAAGTGAGCTCCAAGTGCAAAAGTGATTTTCATTTCCTCACCAATTCAAGCATTTTCTTTGATCCTAATACCTCTACCAAGAATTATTGAAGGTTTCTACACTTTTTTCCAAAGAAATTCGTGCTCCATTAAAGCTCCATAATTCATTTTTCCAAGGGCATTGGAGATTTTTATTTGAATTTTTTAGCACCTTTTGCTATTTTTCTCATATTTTGTATTCGAACTTGTAATTTGGACTTCCGAACGGACTTTATTTTTGTTAAGGCTCCAACGGCCGCTTTGTGTTTGCGCGGTGAATGTCGTGGTTTATATTTCTTATTATAGATAGGCTAGAGGTATTTGAAGACCCCTTAGGTGGCTGTTATTTGTATGTGTAGCTTGCCCGATTATCGACTTGTTTGCATGATAGCACGTTGCGATTCCAAATAGTGGATTACGCGTTTCATTCGGAGTTTTCACTCGATTCTTTGCATATGATCACTTGATATTTTCTTATTCCATCCATGAATGGGCTTGAGGTTGAGATGAACCTTCCTCCCTCCTTTGCATTGCATTTACCATTGATATATTCATGTTCACTTGTATGCGGTTATTACTTGTATTTCCGTTTCTTCTTTTCGTTTCCTTTCCCGTAGGACTTCCATTCTTCCTTGTTCAAGGGAGGATGTGATAGACATTAGGAGTTAACCCATGCATGATAACATTAGGGTAGGTTTTATTCCCTTTTAACCCTAGGATTTGTAGAGTGTCATCTCTTCTTCCTTCAAAACAACCGAAAAACATTAATAAAGGTTATAACAGAGATTAATTCATTTCTTCCGTCAAAAGATTTGAACAGACATCAACCTTTTGCAATAAGAAAACCCTTGTTTAAGGTGAGATTTTTCATAAAAAACAACAGACAGACTTGTGTCGTACGTGGCCCAGACTACGTTTGCTCTGATCTTTCATGCTGTATGAAAGTACGTAGGCATAGGATGCGATATCCTAGCGAGCAACCTTCCCCTCCTTTCCCGTAGGTAGGCGAACTACGTTGACTCTGATTTCTCGTTCCAGGCGGGAATACGTAGGCATAAAGTGCGATACTTTGCCGAGTCATTTTTATTTTTCATTTTATTTTCTTTTTAACCCTTGACCTATAGTTTAGATAGAATAACAATCCATACCCGAAAACAAGCGTGGATCCCGTCGAGTACGACGGACGTGAGGGGTGCTAATACCTTCCCCTTGCGTAACCGACTCCCGAATCCAGGCTTTGGTTGCGACGACCATACCTTTCCCATGTTGTGCGAGGTTTACTCTGAGCGTTTCCTTTCCCTCCCGTGGGATAAATAACGCACGGTGGCGACTCTTCTGTTCAGCCGGCGCCGATTTTCGCAGTAGCGACAGCTGGCGACTCTGCTGGGGACCCAACGTCCCCTGGCTGCTAAGGACTGCGATAGTTCTTATGCATTTGGGATCCAACGTCCCTTAAGAGAGTCAATCCTAGCGCTTGTTTGCTTGTCTATTGGGGTTTATTTATTGATATTATCTGTTGCTATTGTGCTATTGGGGTGTGACGGGTGTTCTATGATTGAGTGAGAAGTCGGACCTGGGCTTGAGTGCACCCTAGACTTAGAGTAGAGATTAGTGGGCGCGCACGTGCTTTGCATGTCCTAGTGTCCCGCGAAATCTACACTCAGACGAGGTTCTTCTGGTTGGCCTCCTGTCCTGCCCTTTGGGTGGCTCGGGTTGCTGGTTAGTTGGATTGTCGACTCTGGGAACCGATCATTTGGAAGTTGGCGAAGTGAGGCCTCTTCAGGATTTGATGATGCCACTTCTTCTGGGAATCGTATCATCAGCCCTGAAAGTCTGTGACGCCGACGACCGCATAGGATGCCATACCTTTGTCAGTTACTAGGACATCCACCTGTGAGAGGGTTTGGGGTTATGCAGGTAACTAGACCTCCAGACTACCGGTTATTTCTTGATCTGAGATTCTGGGTATTTATGGAGAGTTATGAGGTCTGTCAGAGACCAGTTGAAGAGTTCTGAGGTCTGTCAGAGACCTGTTGGAGTTGTGATATGAGGTCTGTCAAAGACCAGTCAGAGTTATATTATGGGGTCTATCAGAGACCAGTGTTGGAGCTTTGTTTCAGGTCTATCTGAGACCAGGGTTTGAGGAACTCTGGAGGGTCTATCTGAGACTTGTTGATATGGTTCAGGCTTCTCAGCCGGGGCACTTGATCCCTGTTGACTGTGTGCATACGCATTCGCATTTTCATTCATATGTTGGTAGCATATTGCATATCCATTTTGCATTACAGGTACTGGTTCGAAATTGTATCTCATCTCCTGCTTCTCACCAGGTGTTCACAGAATTGCTAGCCAACATTCGCACCGTTATTCCACTCGCACCAACTGTCGAAGAATCATGGATCAAATGCAGAACGAGATGCAAGATGTGCGCGAGAAGCTCGCTCTCTTTATGCAGACCATGGAAGCTATTGCAAAAGGTCAGGAGAATTTGCAAGCCATGGTGCAGCCTCTGTTGGTCAGAAACGCCGGTCACGGTAACGAGGATCATCAGTCTGTGCGAGTCGATACTGTTCAGGGAGATGGCACTCCCACGCCAGTGGCTCCACCTGTAGTCAATATACCTGCTGCTAATGTCAACAACGCTACCGCTGCTGGGAACGGTAACATCGGAGTTGGGAACGAGACTGTTGTCCATAACGTTGGGCTTGGTGATATCAACTTGGGTGATAATATGGGAGGCAACGGCTTCGGCAATGCTGGATTCGGGTTCAACGATCAGGGATTCGATAACGCTGGGAAATATGGTTTCAATGATCAAGGCTTTGGGCAAGATGGTTATGGTGTGGCCAATCAGGGTTACGGAGGTTTCGGAAATGGAAACGGCGCTGGGTTAATGGCTTTTGGGCCTGCTGGAGGTGTTCAGGGATACGGCAACAGAGGCCGAGGCCCGGTGATGAACCAGATTAGGGCTGGCCGCAGTAATGGATATGATGGGTATGGAGCTGGGAATGGTATGTGGCAAGAAGATCAGCAGGAGGACGCTTTCTCTGGCGGAGGTTTCGAAGGGCCGATGGATGACTCCCAGAAGATCAGAATGCTAGAAGAGCAGATGAGGGGGGTCCTGAACCAAAGTGTTGTGGGCTTAGACATGGCAACAATGGGTCTGGTACCTGGCTTGAGGGTGCCAATCAAATTCAAAGCTCCTACGTTTGATAAGTATAAAGGGGACACCTGTCTGAAAGTGCACGTGCGGGCTTATTATCGAAAGATGTTTGCGTACTCAACTGATGAGAGAATGCTAATGCATTTCTTTCAAGATAGTCTATCAGGCCCTTCCCTAGAATGGTATATGGGATTGGATCCAACTAATATCAAGACATGGAAACAGCTAGCAGAGGCATTTGTAGCTCACTATAAGTATAACAGCGACTTGGCGCCCAATCGGGTCCAATTGACAGGGCTGTCTCAGAAGAAGGGTGAGAGCTTTAAAGAGTATGCGCAAAGATGGCGCGACATGGCTGCCAGGGTCCGTCCTCCTTTAGAAGACAAGGAAATGAATGACATGTTCATTCACCAGCGTGTTTTACGACAAGTTGTTTCACACATCTTTGGCCAGTTTCTCAGACTTAGTTCTGATGGGGGAGAAGATTGAAAATAACATTAAGGTAGGAAGGTTCCAAGCAGGTGAGCCTACTTCAGCTGGAAGCAATAAGAAAGCTTTCGGGGGTAGAAAACAGGAAGATGCCAATTCGGTATGTAGCTCTCGGGGAAGAAATAGGGGATGGAGGCAATACCAAGCGCAACAAGTTGCAAGTATGACAATCCCCGCGCAACATCAGCAACAGCCGCAGCAGCAGGGGCAACAACATCTGGCTCAGCGAAGAATTCAGAATGGGAAGCCGAAAAGGGTATTTGATCCGCCGCCAATGTCGTACGTTGAGCTTCTTCAGAATTTGTTACGGTTACAGTTGGTCGAGAAAAGAACGATGGCTCCTCCGACAGGGATCCCCCCGCCCAGTTATAACGCTAATGAGCATTGTGAATTCCACTCTGGGGCACCCGGCCATAATATCGAAAACTGCCACGCTTTCAAGCATAAAGTGCAAGATTTGCTTGATAGCACTGTTATTAATTTTGGTACGGAAGGGCCCAATATTACACAACAACCAATGCCAAACCATGAATAGGCTGGAGTATGGTGAACAAAGAGGAGTTCTACAGTTCGGGTGGGCCGTTAAAAGTAGATCAGAACAGTGGCAGGTTACCTCTAATAACTGATTGTGAAGATAGCTGGTTCAGCAGCAGGACAGATGTGAAAGCCCGGTTCTCGGAAGCTGGCATTTTTCTTTGTTTTATCTTGTCATTTCTTTACGTTTGTAGTTTCTTTCCTGTTTAAATTGCAATCTTGTTCGTAAAACTTGTTGTTTCCATTCAATTGATGATAATGAAATAAATATGCATGTCTTGATTAAATCCATTTGTGTTCACTGATTGTTTTTATAAATGTCCAACACCTGGATAAGAAGAATCTGGGGGATGACGAAAATGAACGACCTGCAACTTCCGATTGCATGCTTTTGAAATAAAACCTGCTGATGATGTACAGGCATTGTTTCAAATCCCTAAACACCGGTGATATAAGGAAGATAATCCCTTGTCAACCCTTTTGAGCCTTGTAGTAGGAGTTTCTTTCTGTGAACGAAAAACCCTTCATATTTAACCTGGGGCAGGGTAGGTGTTAGCTAATTTGACCGAGCGTCCAAATTGCAAAAGGAGTGTCCGTTCGAGGATCAATCACACCTTCATAGGTCGTGCCTAAAAAAAAACCACAATGGTTAAGGTTCGCCAACCCAAGAGTGAAACAGTCACATTATTCCACGAAGAGTCAGACAACCAGCGTCACACGACTTGTTCGAAAGAAAAAGAGAAAAAAATCAAAAGCCCGCTAAGTCAAGAAAAGAAAACAATTGACTTAGGCAAAAATGAGGGCATCCCGCTGGACTCAAAAAAAAAAAAGAAAAAAGAAAAAAAAAACCAAAAGAACTCAAAAGAGTCAGTCCAGGCAAAAGTTAGGGATATGAAAAAACGAAAGACGAAAAGGATTGTCAAAGAAAAGAAAATCCTCAAATCAAATGCGAGTCGTGTGACCTCAAGTATCAAAGACGAAAGGTGAGTGGCTGTCACTCCCAACAATCATAATTTCTCGAACTATCACTCCTATCTTCCAGCCTCCGAGAGGTGAGCGCCAAGGTCGAATTAGCTGAACATAGGATTGGAGAACATCACAAAGAATGGGTGGGTTAAGATAAACTTTGAGCCTTTATCCTTCTTTCAAAACCGCGAACCTGACCACGTTACAACCTTCAAAAGTCCTAATTGAAGCAGGTCATTTCGAAAGCATACTTCGGTAAAGGTCGCGTCGATTCTGACTCCTAAAAGGGTTCCTCTTACCATGTTGATATTGATGTTGATATTTTTGATAAATGTTTTGTGCATTTTATGCCATAAACCGTGAACAGATTGGATGTCAAAGCTGTCATATGTGTTGCATTAGTATGTCTTTTACGCAGAACAACTTGTTTTATTTGCGAGTAAGCGCTTGACAGCAGGAAAGTTTCCTACAGTGGAAAGGTATAGTCAGGATAGAATGCAGAGCGCCCGAATGCTCCGCAAGCCGGGGCAAGCCATTAAGTGCTCCCCAGTCGAGTCAGCCATTCAAAGTCAAAATACCGGGGCAATCAGGTCGAGATTCGGCAAATCTCTCGTAGTTAGAGGTACTGCTCTGGATCAGCTAATCAGGGGCAAAGTCATTGCAATCAGGGGCAGGCCATCTTAAGAGGGCAGAAGTTATTCTTTATTCGAGAAGCATTTGGTGTGAAGTATTTCTCCGAAGTTCAGAATGCTGGGGCAGTTCATATCAGACCAACGGGGTACGAATGTCCAGATTCCCTTTTGAGGACTATCCCCATAGAGGTCCCACAGGCCGGGGCATATCAGAAGCGAAGGAATTGTTCTTCTCCGTATCATCAGAGCTACTCAGAGCTATTCGAGCAGATTCAGTCAATCTTAAAGTGTGAGACGAATGTCGGGAAGTCATGTTACGGTCTTTCGATTTTTCACCCAAATCCATGTTGGCGATCACTGTGAGGCCCATCCGTGTTGGCGCATCAGTTTCCAAATCCAATCGTCATCAGTACGCAGGAAGACTCCGTCTATTTTCTCCAACAAAAGTCCAGTTTTTCAGTGGCATGGGTGAGCTATCCCCAGAGAAGTCCAATCATACTTGACACATCTGCTATTCTCCAGCAGAGTTATATTCCCCAGCAGGGTGTTATTTCAACGAGGTGTTTGGTTAAGTTCCCAATTTCCCCAGCGGAGTTGATGGTACTCTTCCAGCATTTATTTTGCTGGAATAATTCTGTGATATCCGGTCTATCCCCAGCGGAGTTGGCTTCGTCTCCAGCATTTATTTTGCCGAAGTGGTTTTCTGTACCCGACTTTCTCCAGCAGCTCAAGCCTGCATTAGCATATTGCATACATCATCATATTTGCATCATACTTGCATTTCAATGCGTAGCATTTCCATCCTGAATGAAGCATTACGCCATGGAAAAATTCAAACATATGCATAGGCATACGAAACATAAACCAGGTTGGTTATCTCGTTGGTTTCAGATGTTTGTTTTCCCCTGCAGATAATCGAGATTATGATTCAGGGAGGCGTTCGGATAGTCGGATTTGTGGCGCAGGGCGAGCAGTGATCGTGTTTGTCCTATCATGTGGACCCCTAGCAGAGTTGCTGGATTGAGTTTCTCTTTTCCCCAGCTGAGTCCTTCTCAAGTCGCTGTTATGTCGGCATTACAAGATTTCATAGTTCATATTTTTGGAGTTATCGTCGTGATTTTCCCAGTAGAGTTTTCTTCCCCATCAGAGTTGCTTGGTTGAGTTTCTCTTCTTCTCCAGCGAAGTTTTCTTCAGACTGTTGTCACGTCAGTATTGAAGATCTTGAAAGTACTGCCTGCCGTCGAAGTAGACGGCTGTCGTCAGTTATACCCTGGTTGAAGGAGTTATATCCTGGTTGAAGGAGTTATATCCTGGTTGAAGGAGTTATACCCTGGTTGAAGGAGTTATATCCTGGTTGAAGGAGTTATACCCTGGTTGAAGGAGTTATATCCTGGTTGAAGGAGTTATATCCTGGTTTAAGGAGTTATATCCTGGTTGAGGGAGTTATATCCTGGTTGAGGGAGTTATACCCTGGTTGAGGGAGTTATACCCTGGTTGAAGGAGTTATATCCTGGTTGAAGGAGTTATACCCTAGTTGAAGGAGTTATATCCTGGTTGAAGGAGTTATACCCTGGTTGAGGAATTGTCACCCTGGTGGATGGAGTTACACCCTGGTTTGAGGAATTATTATGCCTTGTCTGAGGCAGTTATACCCCGGTTGAAGGAGTTATTACCTTTGGCTCGATGCATGCTTATTGTAGCAAAATTTGGAATTAATTGTGGATTCAAGGCCTGTGGCGTCACGCAGGTGGTTGAGGACGAAATCAAGTCAGTTCTTATCAGACAATTGATTAGTTGTTGCCGTGACAACCGGATGCGGTTTTCTGAATGATATTTTCCCGCAGTGGTGGCGGAGTTATTTCCCGCAGTGGTGGCGGAGTTATGTCCCGTAGTGATGGCGGAGTTATGTCCCGTAGTGGTGACGGAGTTATTTCCCGCAGTGGTGGCGGAGTTATGTCCCGTAGTGGTGGCGGAGTTATGTCCCGTAGTGGTGGCGGTGTTATTTTTCTGTAATGGTAATAGAGTCAGTACCTGTAGCGATGGCGGTGTTATCTTTCTGTAACGGTGAAGGAGTTATTACCCGTAGCGATGGCGGAGTTATTTCCTGTAGTAATGATAAAGTAGTACCCGTAGCGATGGCGGTGTTGTTTTTCAGATTATCTTCCCGCAGTGGTGGCGGAGTGATGACGGTGTTATTTTTCTGTAATAGTGACAGAGTGATTTCCCTGTATCGTTGGCAGGGTCATGTTGTGTTGACAGAAGTACTTCCCCAGTGAAGTCGTCCAGTTCATTCCAGTATTGATAAAATAATATTGAAATCAGACTTATTCCTCAAACAGTGGTGCAGTTATTTCTGCGGTTGACAAATTTCCGGGTTCTTAGTATTCAACCGTCTCGTACCTCGAATGTTTGAAGGTCGTTCGCTCTTCACCCAATCGGGTCCAAGTCGCTTGAATAGGGGCAGCTGTTGCACCCTAAAATTTGCTCAACCTTTTCTAATTGGTTTATGTTTCAATATCATTAGCATTTGCATATAGAGTCATGTACATAGCATAATCATCTGCATAACATAGCATAACAAGTCAGCCAACAGGGACCAAGCATTATTCTCATCTTTATGAGCCTATCAAGAGGTTATTATTCTAATTCAATCCCATTCAAGTCATCAGAAAGAATTTGAAAGCTATCAAGTCAATGGATCAAGCAAGTGCATCCATCTCCTATCTGAGGGTATCTGAGGATCAGCAAAGAAATTGTGAGCTGTGGGCTGAGCATGGATAGTATCTGGGCATCATGGGAGACTTAGAAAGTCATTTGAAGAAGGAGGCAAGTCCTTGGTGTGATCATAAGTATTGCAGTTGAAGACAGTCAACTAGGGTTCCATCTGGGTCAACTTTAGGTCAATTAACTGATTGAAAGGCATTAAGGTCTATTGGAGAGATGTGGGGTTCATCATTTGACATGTAGAGAAGGATATGGTGATATGCCAAGAAGAATTCAAGAGAAATCAAGGAGAAGAGGAGTTTCTAAATTAGGGTTTCTGTGTAAAATCCCCTAATTTAGGTCAAATTTCCAAGCAAGATAAGTCAAACTGCAAGCTTCAAATGGATCCTTGGCCAACATGAAACTTGTAGAGGATCTCAAGACCTTTAATTTGAGTGGTGGAAGACCTTAAGGAGATTTATAGAACTCAAGTTATGGTCCTTGCAAGTTACAGGTCATCTGAGGTATCTGAAGTTTTGTCTGTGAAAGTGACTTGACTTCCAAGCAATGTTTACCCCTCAAGGAGATTTCAAATGAATTTCTGGTCAACATAAGAATTGTTCCTCATTGTCTTAGCTTTCTATAATGGTATGGTATGCCTTCATATGATTTGTGGAACTCTACTTATGGTCTTGGCAAGCAAAGGGTATTTTGGGTCATCTGGTGATTACAGGTCATTCTTAGCCTATACCTAAAAATCATACAAGGGAGCTTCAAATGAAAAACTTCACAACATCAAAGTTGCTCAAAATGCCATTTTAAGTCAAGAAAAGAAGTAATTAAAGTTTGGAAATGCATGGAACAAGACTTGATAAAAGTTGGTGAAAAATGACTTAAAAAAGGCATATAACTTGAAAAAAGTTCAAGTTGGAAAATGGTTTGAGAGATCTACAAGTCCAATATGGGTCATCCAATATACCAAATTGATTCCCAACATCATTTTAAAGACATTGGTTCAGCCACTTTTTTGAGTTAGGGTTTAAAAATTGGACTTGCTTTGTATTTTTGTTACTTGCATAATAAGGCAAGTATAGAAAACTTGGCACAAGATGAATTTTCAAGGCAAGGAGCTTACATACACTTCCCATATCTCATGTAAGGAGATTTTGACATAAGTTTGGAAAGGTGCAAGCATGAGATAAGAGATATTCAAAGTATCATGGCATGAGAAGTTCATGAAATTTCCACAACTTTCTAGAATCCTCCAAGATTATTCTAGAAACCTCTAAGTTTGTTAATCATCATCTATATATTGGGTTGAGATCATTAGGAGTAAAGGTTGGTGATAGTTGATGTTGAATCCATTTGCAAATCATATTGAATTTTTTCCATCATTTTTCCATTTTTTCCTACACTTTCACATGTTTGAATTTCCATTTTTTTCAATCCTTTTTCTCTCCATTTTTTGATCCTTTCTCATTACCAATTAATTCAATATACTACATAGGATTTTTCCATCAATTTTTGAGAAGATTTTAGTGCAATTCCATGGTTGTATCAACATGAAAATGTGAGCTCCAAGTGCAAAAGTGATTTTCATTTCCTCACCAATTCAAGCATTTTCTTTGATCCTAATACCTCTACCAAGAATTATTGAAGGTTTCTACACTTTTTTCCAAAGAAATTTGTGCTCCATTAAAGCTCCATAATTCATTTTTCCAAGGGCATTGGAGATTTTTATTTGAATTTTTTAGCACCTTTTGCTATTTTTCTCATATTTTGTATTCGAACTTGTAATTTGGACTTCCGAACGGACTTTATTTTTGTTAAGGCTCCAACGACCGCTTTGTGTTTGCGTGGTGAATGTCGTGGTTTATATTTCTTATTATAGATAGGCTAGAGGTATTTGAAGACCCCTTAGGTGGCTGTTATTTGTATGTGTAGCTTGCCCGATTATCGACTTGTTTGCATGATAGCACGTTGCGATTCCAAATAGTGGATTACGCGTTTCATTTGGAGTTTTCACTCGATTCTTTGCATATGATCACTTGATATTTTCTTATTCCATCCATGAATGGGCTTGATGTTGAGATGAACCTTCCTCCCTCCTTTGCATTGCATTTACCATTGCTATATTCATGTTCACTTGTATGCGGTTATTACTTGTATTTTCGTTTCTTCTTTTCGTTTCCTTTCCCGTAGGACTTCCATTCTTCCTTGTTCAAGGGAGGATGTGATAGACATTAGGAGTTAACCCATGCATGATAACATTAGGGTAGGTTTTATTCCCTTTTAACCCTAGGATTTGTAGAGTGTCATCTCTTCTTCCTTCAAAACAACCGAAAAACATTAATAAAGGTTATAACAGAGATTAATTCATTTCTTCCGTCAAAAGATTTGAACAGACATCAACCTTTTGCAATAAGAAAACCCTTGTTTAAGGTGAGATTTTTCATAAAAAACAACAGACAGACTTGTGTCGTACGTGGCCCGAACTACGTTTGCTCTGATCTTTCATGCTGTATGAAAGTACGTAGGCATAGGATGCGATATCCTAGCGAGCAACCTTCCCCTCCTTTCCCGTAGGTAGGCGAACTACGTTGACTCTGATTTCTCGTTCCAGGCGGGAATACATAGGCATAAAGTGCGATACTTTGCCGAGTCATTTTTATTTTTCATTTTATTTTCTTTTTAACCCTTGACCTATAGTTTAGATAGAATAACAATCCATACCCGAAAACAAGCGTGGATCCCGTCGAGTACGACGGACGTGAGGGGTGCTAATACCTTCCCCTTGCGTAACCGACTCCCGAATCCAGGTTTTGGTTGCGACGACCATACCTTTCCCATGTTGTGCGAGGTTTACTCTGAGCATTTCCTTTCCCTCCCGTGGGATAAATAACGCACGGTGGCGACTCTTCTGTTCAGCCGGCGCCGATTTTCGCAGTAGCGACAATGAGGTTGTTTGACGAGTAATGGATGCTGTTAAGAATTCCAATAGAGACTTGTTGTTATGATCTCCCTGGCTTAGGTTTGCAACATTTACAAACTACACGATTTTTGTTTTTGAGATATTACTCTTATTAAGAACTTAAAATGATCCCTCTTCTTATGACTCTGCAGACTTTGATTAGCAAGCATGGTTCTTCAACCTGTCATTTTTAGAAATCCTCATGGCACGACTCAAAGGACGTGGGCGGCGCGAAAGGAGCTGGTTAGGGAGATAAGGAGAATTGGAGGTTAACGCTGCCTGGTAATTTCAGAGGGCTCAGTTGCCATAGAACTCTGCGTGTTTGGGTGGATGCATTTTGAGAGTTTATTTGACACTCCTGGTGCGGTGCTGTTTTAGCATATTATGGAAGCAAGACCGGATGCTGACACTCCCACGACGATGTACGAAGACGATACGGCTTCAACTTATGGCCTCGACATACCTCAACGTCTACTTTTTGTTATCGTCCTCGATGGAATCAGGGTGCTCTTGACAGGTATGCATCATTGTAAGCGCATTGCATATTATTTGTTCACCTTTGACTTAGTGAAAGTTTGAATGTATTGATGGTGACTTTCATTTCCATTTTGATTATGTTAGAGGCCGATCTATGTGTCTGGGAAATGTTTTGACAGTAATGACCATTGCTAAATCCTTCCTTGATTATGCATATCATTGCCAGATGTTTTCAAGCGCTGGGGGAATGTCATGTGTAGCGAAATTGTGGAGCATTCACCTGCAGTAGGTTTTCCCTTCTAGTTTTCTTTACGAAATCTCAGCAAAAACTGACTTTGTTTTCCTTTTTGTGTAAACATCATGTAATTACAATATATCCTGTGATCATTATTCCAATTGCTTGCTTATCAATAATGTCACTGTTTGATAAAGCTTGTCATGTGCAGGGCTAATACGCCTTTGGTCTTGAAACAGCGAGAAAGATATGAAGCAATGGTGCCAAAAGGGTTCAGACTACATGATGGCGGACTGACCAGAACGGATGCGTACAGCAGAAACTTCTTGCATTCATAGTAATGAACAAGGAAGTGTGTGACTTGCGAGTCGGTAATTTATACTCCCTGGCTTTGATATTTGGATAAGCTTTCTTAATCATTAACATTGCATCCTTTCCGTTTCCTATTTAATAACTTAGCAAGCCGTAGCTTTATTTGAAAATGGTTGTTATGATTCTGTCGAAAAGCTCCTTGAGAAAGAACCTGTACCGCTGTTAATACGTTCTTATGACGATAATTGTTTGAGAACTGTTTAGAAATGATGGTGTTCATTTGCGACAGGTTTGGTTCCCATCCGTTTCTTCCACGATTTGCCTTAGTGCGCCGGCTGCGGGTGTTTTGCTGACGTGGCTTTATCTTATCAGCATCGTGATCAGGTGTTTTACGCGGTAAGCACTTGTTAACGGCACAATCTTCTGGATTCTGATTTGTATTTTATCAGCCAAATCTTTTGTCTTTCGATGTGACAAACACATTTTGTCTTCATAGTGTACCAGAAATTGATGAGGCATGTGATTTTTATCAGTCCACCGCTTGATGTGGCAAGTACCTTTTATCAGCATAGTGTGTCGGCATTGGATATGGTAAGCATTTGTTATCGACACGGGCTTCTTTACCAAATTGAGAACTTCGACTATGTCTAATTTCTTCTATGCTTCTAATGTTCAACATTATTCTGCAGTTCAGGAGGGTGAACAATAGCAATGCAACGTGAGCATGCCGGCGTTGGTCTTCTGCAAGATTGCTGGTGACGGCTATAGTTGCCGAAAGGAACTCGAACGCTCGGTCAGAACCTGTTGTAGATGAAAGACAAAGTGTTTTGTATCTGTATGAATGTCGTAGGAGTCTTCATGGATAAACAAATGATTATGTCTTTTGTGACCTTTATGACCTCTGCCTCTGTAAATACCGAAGTGTCACCATCCTTTAATCTTGCTAATGAAAGTCGGTGTTTTACTATACGTTTCAGGATGTCAACCAAAGAGTCATCAACTGCCGAAGAAAATGGGTCGTGATCGTGATCTTGCTCTCTAGTTTCTGCTTCTTCTATAGTGAAATAAATTCTTCTCCTTTCTGTCAACAGGTTTTGGAAAGAAGAGGAGCTAATTCTTCAAAGCGTGACAGTTCGGTGTGGATCAAGGCGGCTGCTTCCCGACCCTCTTCTCCATGAGATGCGATCATGTCAACAAATGGTACATTTATGCAAGTTACGTGGCTATTATCCTATTCTTGTAATCTGTTGTTGCCAAAAGGTTAAATCAAAACTCCTTCTGTTGTATATTATTGTCGTTCCTTCTTCTGTTATCACTTTGACGGGAAAACTCCTTGTTGCAGGTATGGCGAGAGCTGCAGGCAAGAATATAGTATTGCTTGATCAACTGGATTTCCCATGATCACCCCGGTAGAACCTACAGGATGCTGTGGTGGGGCCTAATAAGATGGAAGATCAACTGCTTTTGCAAATAAGACTGGAGCTTCTGCTGAAATCATCCGAACATCTTCATCCTTTCTCATTCTTTGTATTTTGGAGTGGCAAACTAGATCTTGAAAAGCAATATGTTTGGCCAATTTCTTGCATTTGGTTTGCCCATAACACCTTAAGCTGCTTCTGTAGTCAATGACTGAAATTTTGCTGTTGCTGTTTTGCTTTGACAGGTTGGAATGCGAGATAGTTCGTAGAGATACACGACGGTTTCTCGTGCCATAAAAGGAGGTTCAAAAAGGCTTTGCAAGTTCCCATGGTAGTGTCAGCAGTGTCTCAAAGTAGCACCTTAGAAGTAGTTCAATTAAGTAGTTATGTTGCAGTTAAAATTCTGTCAATCGATTTGTAATCCGTACAATATCATTATAAAGGAAGCCTGATGTAAATGTTCTAATATGTATTAGATGAACCGTAATGGATTATTAATGAAGTTGTTTCACGCTATGTTTGGCCATCGAAATATCAGCTCCTATTCGCATATGCTGCAGCTCCTTGAATTGTAGTATTATATTAGTTTGTGTATCAACCCCAAACATTTATGTACCGATTGTTTGTTATCATAACAAAATACAAACTTATTATGCTTTTAAATGAGGTAGCCTGACAGTGATACTCGTAGAGCTCCAATGACTATTCCCAATTTGTAAGCATAGTGGTGTGATGTTGAGTAAAAACAAATGCCTTTAGTGTAGAGTTTATCTCCCCATTCTTGGAACAAGAAATAATTCAATTACACCACTCCATCAAATCTTGAAAATGAAGATATAAATTGAACTAAAAGAGTCCAACATTTAAATCCTCATGAATGACGCCTTTGACAATTGATTCTTAAAACCACTCCGTGCAAATAAACTGAGTTTAATCCCACTTATAAAATTCAAAATCCGAATGGCCTGATAGTCGCCTTGATTCATGAACGTCTTAAGCATCCTTTTTGATGAGATCTTGGTTCTCCTTAGAAGTATATACCCTTGAGATATTGAGGAAAAAAACCCAATAAGTCCTATAACCAAATCTGGAACAGAGCCAACCAGTTACGTTTTGAAGCATTGACTGAGAATTTACACCTGAGATTATTGCGCCTGCACATACTTGTTAGTCACAAAAATATTAAATAAAGTCAAATAACAATAGAAAATGCGCAAAAAGACGTGGCATCTTACGGTCAAAAATTAGGGTGCAACACTATGGACAAGATAGAGAAACGATATTGAGGATCGTTCTCCAATTGAATCCTGTCGCACGGACCAAAACAGTGGGATCTCGTCTTGCGGATACAAGACTTCATCGATCACCAAAAGTCAAAATAAAATCGAAAGATGAAGAGAAATGAGGAGAGAAAGAAGCGGTCTCGGATCCAATATTATTCATCAATAATTTGACTAATAACGGTTTACGGAGGTCTCGTCATCGACCAAAACAGATGAAAATGGGACAAAATGCCCAATAACAAAAGAGAAATGAAATTACCTCTATAAAATGAATATTCTAAACTCTAAAACTTCTAAAAGAAAATAATATATATTTACATATTCTAAAAGAAATAAAATATAAAACTAAAATTTAGAAAATATGATATGCTATAAAATTAATAAGAAAAAATATAGAAAATTTAATACGAAAAATATATATAAATTATATATTACATAAATAAAATAATATATTTACAAACTCTTTTTGAAAAAAAACTAAAATATTTTAAAATAAAAAGAAACAGAGGGTATGAAATTAAATGGGGGTATAGATCAAAATGGGACGGGCCGTGCAGTTCTCAAATTGCCACGGTGGGCTCAGATCAAAAATAAAATTAAAAAAAAAAAAACAAAATCAGCCAAAAGATCTTCTCCTTCACACGTTCACCATCGTTTCTCTCTGTCTCAACTCAATATCACTCCCTCCATGAATCAACCTCAAAAGAAAACTCTCTCCAAATTTTTGATAAATCCCTCTCTGTTTCCACTTTCGTTTGGTCTTCACTGCTAAATCTCTGTTCAAACTCAAACCTTGTTCTCTTTTTTACTTCTGAGAATCCCAAATCCAAATCCGAGTCGGAGTTTGAATTCGAGCGAGAACGCTTGTGGCTGATGGATTGGGGTTTAAATGGGTTTAGAAGTTTGTCTGGGTTTTGTTCTGGTGGAAGAACAGGAGTGGTGCGGATGAAAATAGAGTGAGTTTGAAGAGTTAATGAAGTTGTTTTAAAATGGGTTTTGCAGAAATGGGTTGGAGCTTCAACAGTGGTGGTCGGGTGACGAGTTTCAGATGGGTTTCAGTTTCGTATGGGTCTGGGTAAGATTTGGTTCTTTTCACTCTTCATCTTGCTTTTCTGATTCTAAAACCGATTTGGGTGGTGTTTGAGGTTCTCTGAGAGGTCATTTGTGGCTTTGTTGTTGAGGATCGAAGAAGAAGATATATTTATGGCTTTGTTGGAGATGGGTTTGGTTGAGGTAGAAATGAAAAGGATTCAGAGCTCAGGTTGTTGTTCGTTAATGGTGGGATGTGGTGTTGAATTCAAAATAGATGTGAAGATGGTGGTTATAGTTTGCATCTGGGTTTGTTGGTGTTGAATCAATGGCGGGTCGGAAGAATATGGGTAAGGCTTTGTGAGAGTTTCGAAAGGTGAGATTTGAAGGTTCGCTTGGTTGCTCCCATGGAGTTTCAGATTGAGCTGTGTTTGAGTTGAAGTTCGAGAGAAGAGAAAACTGATGGAGATTATGCGATTAGGGATGAAGTGAGGTGAGCTTCAAATCTGGGTTGAGGTTATTGGAAGAACGAAAAATGGAAGGAGAAAGAATGTTTAATGGAGGGTTTGTAAGATGAAGGTGATGAAGAAGATAAACAGTAGGAACTGTCAGTTGGCTTAGGGTTGTGTGGCTAGGGTTAGGGTTCTTCAGCTGAGAAGAAGGTGAATAGTAGCGGCTAGGTCTTGGCTGGAGGAAGCAGGAAGTGAACAGGAACCTTATATACAGACTTATGACACGTGTATTGTACTGTTTTTGGCTTTTATTAAATAACTGATAATGAGTAAATTCCATTGATTAAATTTTGTGCTAATTACAACTCTAATAATTAAATACTAACTATTAATTATAACTATATTCTAATCCTAATTAAATTCTAACTAATCAATAATATTCTAAACTACACTTAATTAATTCTAAATAATCTAAACACTAAAAAAAAGTCTATTAAATAATTTAATTAAAAAATCCTAATAAAACTATATCTTAACTAATTGAAATTCTAATAAAGTTCTAATAAAAAATATAAAAATTCTAAATCCTATTTAAACCTAAAAAGACTCTAACAAATCTAATTTCTATTAAAACTAATTAAACTAGCAAAATAAAATCTAAATTTAAATTCTATGCTAAAAATTACACTATTTCTAAAAAATATCTAAAACTATTAAAATTAATAATAAAGTCTAAATCCTAATTTAATAAACCTATACAAGAAAATAAAGCAAAAAATAGTAAATAAAATGCAAAAAGCCATGGAAAAAACGGGCGAGCACCGAAATATCACCGAAAATACCAGCACGGACTGGACCAACAGAAAGAGCAACCTCTGCTCGATTCCGAAATAAATCTCCTTATTCGAACTGGTTTGAATCGCCTGAAATGCGAGAAAAGGGTTGTAATCCCGATAATCCACTCTGATTGACAAAATGCACAATATGTGATAAATGATATGCAGATACAGATGAAACGAAACATAAGACAAATTACTAGAAAAGGTTGGTCAAATTTTGGGGTGCAACACATGGCTTGTCACAAGCACTTTTAACTCCAGGGTTTACCAAAAACAGGTTCACGCAAGAAACTTGTCTCTTACCTTGACTGGGAGAAAGAAATGGAAAATAGAGGATTGTAAATAGAGTGTTGCTTCTAGTCCCATGAATAAGGAGCATTCATACCTATTTGAAGTCTGTAAAGGAATTCATAAAACATCAATTACCAAGACTTTTAGAACATGAATAACAACAAAATTTTCAAAGTAAGACCAATAAATGATGCAAGCCAAAAACCAAAATAAGAAGGTCAAAGCAATGTATATGTGTTTGAACAAGTTTAAATTACCACATTGAACATGTTTTTACAGCAGTAAAAGTAATATAGTTAAAATCATAGTATAGCTACGTAGTGAAATTTTCACCTTCTAGAAAGAAGTCCAGCTCATACGAAAAACAATATTCCCACCTATCACCATCACTCTGGTCCCCACAAAATCAAGGCAAATTCTCCCAATAACGGATTGAAAATCCTCAA
Organism: Lathyrus sativus; assembly: GCA_963859935.3. Classification (NCBI taxonomy): domain Eukaryota; kingdom Viridiplantae; phylum Streptophyta; class Magnoliopsida; order Fabales; family Fabaceae; genus Lathyrus; species Lathyrus sativus. The sequence continues at coordinate 512,978,242 of OZ012735.1, forward strand.
GTTTGTTTTCTCACACGAGTTAGAGGATATTCCTCTAAAATCATCATGATCTCACACGTACCAAACTTCCCCAAACTCCCCTATAAATATGGCCCCAATCATTGGCAAAAAGGAGGCTGAAAAACCCCATCGTTACTCTGCTCAAATTATTCCCTATACCATCACACAAAGCTCGTGACCTAAGATTCTCCGAGTTTCATACCGAGGCTCATCTGAATCGAGCTAGTAACCCCAAATAGCAAATCCTAGTTGGGGAAAACTCTAAAAAGAACAAAGGATAAGCAACTCATGTTACCTGAATTATTTGCGTATTGCAGGAGTTAGAAAGCGGTCGTTAGAAATCTCGTCGCTCCATCAAGGTAACCATTATCCTCATTTCACCAATGTCTTAATATTGTTGTGAAAATATTTTTGGCTTGATGATTGTTTTTGCAAATGTCGTAGAATCGTGAGGCTAGGGTTACAGTTTCTTTACTTCATGAAGTTATGCTGTTGTATTCCATTTTTATGCTAAATCACGAATGTTGTTGTTCCAATGAGGATCATTCTCTTCATTTCACTTGGGCTCCTCTATGTTTGAGAATTGAGATAAGGATTGAGGGGTTTTAAATGAGTTGGTAAAGGGTTCATCGCAGGGAGGAACTTGATTTCTTTTTCATAGGATTAAAAATAAGGTTTGGGAGAAGGGTTTAGGTGTCGGAGAACTTAGGTTTTGGGAAGCAGAGTGTTTAAGAAGAAGGTAGAGGGGGAAGATGATAGGGAAGAGTGAGTGAAGTCAAGGGAAGTTGAAATAAAAAGGTGTTGTAAACTAGAAAGAATGGGGTCAGACATTTGTTGTTTCATTTCTTTTTCATATTTTAATAACAATGAATTGAGTTTTAAATGAGTTGTTTTTTCCCAACGTATGCGTGTGTGTCCTGCTTTTATGATTCATTCTTTTTTCACTTGCCACGCGTATCTTGGAAAGGAGTCTAGCTAAATCTCCTTTATTTCCCCTTTCCCCAATTCGGTGGTTGATATTGCAGTATTAGTTTGGCTTTTCACATTACAACTAGTGAATTGTTCAACTTACATTTAGGGTTTATGGATTGTGGGCCACTTGGGCCAAGTCTTATGGATCTAAAACTTACTGACTTTTCCTTTATACCCGTCGCAACTGCGAAAAACACCCGGCGGAAAACAAAAGAGTCGTCACCTTTCGTTATTTATCCCAAAGAGAGGGAAAGGAAACGATCAGAAACACCTAACGAAAAAGGGAAAAGACGACGTCATCGCAACCAAGTCCTGGATTCGGGAGTCGGTTACGCAAGGGGAAGGTATTACCACCCCTCACGTCCGTCGTACTCCATGGGATCCACGCTTGTTGTCTATATAAGGGTGATTTTAATCTATCTAGCTACAGGATCACAGGACAAAAAGAAAAGAACAGAGACTCGGCAAAGCATCGCCGCTCTGTGCCTACGTATTCCCTCGTGCAATGGGAAAGTCAGAGTCAACGTAGTTCGGCTAACTGCGTATTCCCTCGTGCAATGGTTTGCCTACATGTGCCTACGTTCCTCGTCTGGTATGAGAAATCAGAGCAAACGTAGTTCGAGATGACACGAAACCACAGGTTGATTAAGTGTTTTAACCGAGTAGGGTTAAACCTCTGTTCTAACAGTTAGGGACAATGTCTGTTTGCGGTAGAACCAAAGCTTAACAACACTCCTTTTATGAAAAAGTTTTTCCCAATTAATCCTGAAGGAAAAAGGTTTGATGTTTGTTTTGTGTTTTTTAGTGAAGTGAATTAATTCGGTTTGTGATTCACGTTGCACTAAAGACTATGACATGGGGGCGAATGCATCGCGTATCGCCCCCAAACGGGACGTACACTAAACACTCTAGACAAGCGAGAGGATACCCCTCACTCATCATTCCCCGTGTAGTTTAAGGCTCGTAGCGCACAATGTTCATCGCATTTATTAGATGAGTTAGAATTATGTTGAGATGAGAAAGAGAGAGACGCACAGAAGGTATAAGGGAAACTCGGCCCTAATGTTGTCATGCAAAGTGGTCCTAAGGTTAGGATTAAAAGGGGAAATGTCTACCCTAATGTTAGCATGCTTGGATTGAACACCTAATGTCTCTCCTACTCCCATCCTAAACTGAGGGACTAGGAACCCTGTGGGGATCATGGCAAAAAGCACAAGAAAGCACCAAATAAATTCAATCACAAGTAAGAGATGCAAACATGGAATGCAACACACAAGCAAAGGGAGGAAAAAGTGTGGGGTAAATACCACCACAAGCACATCTCGACCTTTATTAATGCTGGAAATAAAGATGCAAAACACAAGAGGAAATGCAAATGCAAGGGCATCATCACTATGAACAACAACACACAAGTGTGCATCCAAGTGGAAAACAAACACGAGTCGATGAAGTCTCGATTAAACAACCAAAACAGCAAAAAAAATGTCCAGAACATTTCACTTCTAATGCATCGTATTGAACTACGATGATTCGATGCGAAACGGTACTCAAACATGCAAGAAAATCAGCAAAACAGACCCACTGGCAAAGTGTTAATCAGTTAACCATATGCGTTAACCGATTAACCACTTAAGAAAAGCTGAAAATCTGGAAATTTGCATGTGTTAATTGGTTAACCATATGTGTTAACCGATTAACACTTTGAAAACTTTGAAAATTTTGAATATTTGAAATGGTTAATCGGTTAACCATGTGCGTTAACCGATTAACATTGTGCCAACAGCAGAAAAATAGCAACAAAACAGCATTTTCAGCAAATAAGCACTTATCCGATCAACCGGATGATCGCATAATCACTTAATCACAAAATTAAACCAGCAAATCATGATCCAAATAGCATGTAAACAGATTAACACAACAAAATCATGGATCAAACGGATCAAATTAACCACAAGCTAATCAAAGATGAAAATCCACATGATTATGCAAATAAGCTAAAAAACAGATTCGGATCCAACCTTCGGAGCAGAGATTTGCTCCGATTAATGTTGATTCAATTATAATTGAATAGATCCAATGCTAGAAGTCTGGAATACTTCAAGATCCACACCAATTCTTGTAGTAGCAATGAAGATCCTTCAAGATCAAACCAAATTAAGCCAAATAATCACTTCCAAAATCAATTCCAAGTTCATATCCAATTTTGCACAAAAATTGGATGAAGAAATTGATTCAGTGGAGAGAATGGATGAAGGTTTAGCTCTTAGAAATCAAGGATTCCAATGAAGAATCAATGATCTCAATGAGAAGAGCTTTGGTGAAGGTTTTGGAGATTGGAAAATTGAGGGAATCGAGAGAGAATGAGATGAATTCTGAAAATGAGAGTGAAAAATGAAGATTAGATGTGTGTGGTTTGGAGTGGATCACTTAAATATCACTTAGGCTTGGATCCAAATGAAAGGTTTAGAAAATTTGGTTTGGAATGAGGAATGAGCATTTGGAGGGAAAATAAAATTAAC